>CM073769.1:118819932-119419932 GCA_037158775.1 Hetaerina titia
GTCACAGGTAACAAGTAATGGACCTGATTTTATAGGTGAGGGCGGCTTTCACCTAATACTTATATTAATACGGCGAAAACATTCACGCGTCAGGGTGGGGGGGAAGGGTTAGTTCCTTTCACCTTGCCGCCTATAGTTTCCCAGTAAGATCTGTTACCCGAAAAAATACACATCTTGGGTGAAGCTGAGGGTTCCCAGAGACGTCACCCGTCATCGAACCCGTTTCTTAACGTCATTGGACCAGCCGTCTACCCACCAGACTATCACTCCCATTTCATAAGAGCATATTAAAGAAAGGGAGAGAATAATCAATTTTACGAACGCACAGGGAAATATTTGAAATATTCCTCGGTGATGTGAACGAATCAGTCGTCTGTTTCGCCCAGTGGGGTATCCTTAGGAATCATCATCACTTGAGGTGAGAATAGCTGAAACTCTCCACCCTAAAGAAATTAACTTCACCGGAATAAAAAGAAAGGAAAATGTTATTGCGGCGGGAGGAGTAAAGGGGTGTTGCCTTCTAGCCAATTGCCACCCGGGGACGTCACCGAACCGCGATCGGCCTCACGCCTTCGACGCTCTTCGAGAGACGCAGGCGACGCCGATTCATTCGAAACAATGGGCCTTTCTTTCCTCCGGAGAGGAGAGGGAATTAAAACCGAAACCCACCGAAGGTCGATGATCACGGCATTTGGGGGAGGAGGGGAAGGGAGACGGGCTCTTTTGTGAGGGAAAGATTTTCAACGCGGGGCGGCACGTGTCGACGTGTGGGTGGGGGTCAGAAGTAAGATGGTCGAAGGGGATGGATTTCTGGATGGATCCGTGTGAAGGATGGATGGTGTATAAAAAAGGCGTAGATGCGTGCGCGCATGGGATAGTGCATCGGGTGAGAAGGTGCGTGGGTGGGGGGGGACACAAGAGGACGGCGCGGAGAAGCATAATGAGAAGACGACTGCGTTTCCGGAAGAAAAGGAAAGCGCGGCGTTCCGGGTGGCTCGCTCGAGTTAAAAAGAGTTCCCCTCCGTTCCCCACGTTGGCGATTTCCTAGTTTCCTCGATCGAGGCCGTTATTTAGGACACGGGAGCTTTTTGAAATACGAGGGGACTTGGAAAACTCCAACTCTCCCATCCACTAGTTGAGTGAGCGTTTATAAAAGAAAACAAAAATATATATCGCAGTGGAAAAAGTTCACTGCAGTCCCCGCGTGATCAATGTAATGAAAGCGATCTCTCGTCTTAATAAATAAAAAGTTGACCGTGTATCGATTGGGTAGCTTAAAAAAGATCTCGAGCGATCAGCATCGAGGAATGTGAATGCGAGTGATCGGCTCAGTTTACCACGGTTCGCAATTCAGAATGAGCGCAAAACCATTTTCGACGGATACTGTGGACTCTTTGAATGGCTTTGGATGCATTTTAGGCAACCACATGCTAAGCCACGCTGGATAAACGCAAGGTGGTGCCTACGGTGTACCATGCATTCGAGGGGTTGGTACTACACGCAACTCATTGGTATACAAGCAACGTGACTACAGATATTTGAGAAAACTATAGACTTAGAAAGCTAAGGTACCCCTAAATATTATCGTGTACTTGCAGTAATTACCGAAATCGAGGTTAGAATTTTTATTTATCTGCTTACAATGAACAATATTTATTGATAAAATTCAATCAGCATGGTTCATTGACATGAACACTAATGGGGACTGCTTGATCTGCTTGATGTGATTGGTGTTTGACGATGAATTTCTGAATGTCACTTGAGTGTGATTCTGGTGTAATTAAATAAATTAAATTTTTCCTCAAGGGACAACTAAGACGATGGAAGTTGTATTGATGCAAATACATTTTTTGATTTACACACATAATAACCAAAAGGACTAAATAACAGACCATAAGACATTGATGAATGCCAACTTAATTCAGTCACACGTTATGATACATTACTAGACTTTCGTGGTTCATCAGAATTTTCACGAAACAATATTAAGTGAACACAGATTTTAAAAAAATCAAGTAACAATTAAATATTTTTAGTAACTATTTCATTAATATTTGAAAATGACCTACAGAGGAAATTTAGAAATGAGTGCTGTCAGTGATTTTATTCCAGAAAGGTACTCGCGCAATTTAAGTAATGCTTTTCGACTGGTTTCATTCGAAAAAAGTTCGTAACTGTTGAGTTATCCGATGTGCTATCTTAACTAATTCGGACCACGGACGGCGGACCGTCAAAAGGTCGTTTCCTAGCGAATGGTAGTTCTTCAATCGACAAGGGATTAATTTACACAATGAAAACCAAAATTATTGCACGAAATTTATTTTGAAAATTCTATCACTTGCTTCATGGTTCCATCAGATGTGGGGACGAAATGGTAGGTACTAATCTAATTCTGCAAGTTTATCCACACTCAAAGGAAGTGATTTTTAACGACTTTTCTGCCCCTGGGAGGAGATTCAATACGGGGTTCAAAATATGTATTGCAATAAATAAATTTAGATAACATAAGCGTATAGTATAATCACCCATCAGATGTAGTAGTGATCGTTTAGAGCCTATTAAACTGAAGGAAATGCTATCTTCTCGACAAGTTTTACGATTCGGGGAGTAGTTGGCAAATTTGCAAATTTTGAAAGTCGTAAGTTTCAACACCCATCTGAGTTTTGAACCTGAATCGGAAGTGGCAAGGCAAATGATTTTCTTCTATCAATAGGTGAGAAAAAATATTTCATTTTCTTCGCAATGATTTAACATAAGTCCTTTAATCAAGAGTCTTTGTCAATTCGGAAACAGTGGAATAAGTTACGCGTTCTCTTTGACGCCAGCTTTCTTTATTTAGAAGATTGCCAAGAATAAAGTCCTCGGGTGTCACTATTATTTCGCGAACTACCCTTTCTAAAGTGAGTCCCTGCCGTTATGGATAAAAATAGATTAGACCAGGCGGTGAAGACATGCCACGTCAGTAAATTAATCATGACACATCACCTGCAAATTTCGACACTAAGCAAAAGTTCTAATATTTAGATTTGAAGTTGGCAAACTCTGAAAAAAATCATTAATTTGTGGAAACGTAGGGCGACACAAATGATTCCAAAATTTTTGAAAAATCAAATTAGTAATCTTTGCGTGATCATTAAGAATCTTTAAAGGCATTGAATGGAAAAAAAGCAGCCGCCTACATTTCTATTTTCAAGCGTTCGAAAATTGATTACGAATGCCTGGAAATGAGAAAATGTAAATATTGGCACTGAAAATATTTTGTAAGTTGAAAGTAATCCAGTTCAATCAATCCAAGCATTGGGGGAAGACTAATGAGTGAAGTCCTCAGCTGGTTCAAAAATGCACGGTGAATGCACGAGGTTCATATTTGTCGACAAGTGGAGAGGAGGAAATGTTGTAGTCACGGCGATTGGATGGCATTCATTTGAGGTTGAATTGATTTTTAGGTACTCGGCTCGCTTATTCGCACAGTCTACCGTTCGCAAACGATCCTTTAAAACCGCAAGACAAAGGCACAACATCCAAACCCTAGGTGAGATTCAAAACCTCGAATAATAAGTTTGTAGGAGAGAATTACTCCCAAGAAGAGCTGCTTTTGATTATATGAGGTCGGTAAAATTGCATTAATAAGGATATGTTAAAATGTTTTGCACCTCCGTGAAACAACTTCAAGCGTTTCAGGCGAAACTTTGGAAAAATACGAACTATATATTTAAGCCTCAATAAACGATTAATCATATCTTGGCTGGGAATAATCGGAAGAAAGCGAATTTCGCCACATCATAACTCGCCGCCTCCTCTCATTGTGTGGGTGCGGAGGGCGGACAGGAGGATATACTACCCAAAGCAAGTCACCCGACTCTTAACAAGTTGATTTAATTGCGGACTTGCGATGGTATGGGGCGATCGAAGGATAGCTTCCCACTCCTGAAACCTCGAAAGCGTGGAAGCAATGAAAGAGAGAGAGAGAGAGAGAGAGAAACTAAATCAGGAAATGGGATTGAGTCCCTGGCAGTGGATTGTGACGAAGCGAGGCATTATTGGTCGATGTTGAGAAATGATATTTCGGGGAGAGTTTTCAAAAAGGAAAGAGGCAGGGAAGGGAGCATTGAGATGGGTGGGGAAGAAGGACGAAGGGCGCTGGAGAGAGAGGGAGAGAGAATATGAAGGGTTGGGAATACTTCAGAGCGAGGCGCCAATTAGCGATCGCCGTTCGAAATAACCTCATACGTTTACAACCAAAGTTACACTCAACGTGCCATTGTTTCTCGTTTACTTTCGTCAATAATAATACTAAAATTTTGAAGGAAACAATGTGTCTGAGATCTGTGACAACTGACGCCTTTGATGCAAATGAATTTAGATAGGTCGCCCTTATAAAGGGTAGGTGGCTCCCCTTACTGCGTCGTTCAGCCGTTTTTGAATTTACTGCTTCTCAAATACTGCGACTTCATTAGAGTCCAAAGAAAGTTTGTCCACTCTCGGAGTAAACACTTTTTGGGACAATTATCTGTCTCTGGGCGGAGATTTGATGTGGGATCCGATTTATTTGTAGCAATAAAATTCCACCACTAAGATATACCTACTACGTACTATGTGACGAATTCCTGGGTATAAATTTCGCAAATAATAAAATACAGGTTTTAATCACTGCCAAATAAACATTGATCGATATTCATTTGATGAAGTAAGAATTGTATAAACGATGAAAATTAACGTTTAAAAGGGAAAATAATGAAGTCCTAAAAAAATTATGCTACGGATGATAGTAAGAGGGCATAAATTAGATCAAACGGAAAAATTCCCCTGGAGTAAATGAGCATATTAGTAAGAAATATTTGGAGAGAAAGTCGACAGAATTGATAACAGAAACTGAATAAAGGCGACAGAGAAAAAAATAGTTCAACTCTGAGGTGAAGCTTAGGGTATTGTTCCGATATCCTGCCTTTGAGGAAAGAAAATCAGCTAAGACTGGTAGTATGCCTGGCTAGTTGGCTCATGAGGTACGCGTATCAAGAAAGTTTGAGAAAATAAATTAATTAGAGGGGAAGGCAAACGAGGAAGTGTTTGCGTTGGTAAGGGAAGAAAGGAAAATGTCATCGAAATTCAAAGAAATCAGGAAAAGTGGTCGGAGGAAATACTGAGAACAAGTGGGATGCCGAAGGTTGCTCCGGAATGAAGAATATTGAGCAACTGGAGAAGCTGGATGAAGAGTAGTAATATTTAGGATAGTAAGACGGAAGGGAGAAGGTATGAGTCGTAGAAGGAAAGAGAATACAAAGGAAGATATTTGTGTTGCATGGATTTAAATGAACTGGAAATCAATGTAGTTCTAGGTCCGCCCCAACTCTGGCTCTAAAAATTGGCAGAATATTTATGACGTCGATGAACTGAAAATGCTTCAAGTTTTCTTTTCTTGAAGCTTAAAGAAGAAAAAAAAATTTCAATTACGTCTAAGGTTTTGGAAGAATGGGGATTGCTTGAGCTCCGAATCTCTTTTGCCAACGCTACTGGTCGTAGTGAAGCAATATTTTATCTCTACTGCGACGATACTTTGGTAGCACCAACTGCATTAATACTGGACGCATTGTTTTCCATCTCGTCATCCCCTAATTATTCAAATAATATGAGAGTCTATCGCGAGAGAAATACGCTATATTTTTAAAAACATTTTGTAAAATAAAAGGTGTGAAGACATTTTGGAATGGTATGCTGTATGCTGCATAGTAGTCGCAACAGTAATAAAGTTCATTGGGTTCCTGTATTACTAAATACAAAAGATGATATCTTGTGTAATTTACGAAACGTCTTTAAAGCGAATTATTTGGATTTAGAGCTCCGTAAAATTGAAAGCGCGTAAATAGAAAACATTATTGAGTATTTCTTAGGAAACTCGGTGTGGACGTAATTGTCTAACAAGCACAGTTTAGCTTATACTCAAAATTTTGGCGAGAAATTTGTATATTAAAGAGCCTCTTGACATTAGCGTTCTCTGCGAAAGCCTTCAAGAGAACTCATACGTCTGATGTAAACATTTATGAACAATTTTTAGAGGAGGATATTAAAAACATATTTTTGGCACTGTGACGCGTCTGCTCGTACAACCAGCAGAATGAGTCAGCCAGTGGTCATAGAATCATATCATTGGGAGCAATAATGTATAGTAATGATCACTGTAATATATCTCATATTCACATTTTTATCAGCAACCTGGAGAAAAATGTGACGAGTAATCAATGAAACAAGCTATATTCTTTGCTAATGAATTCATTCTTGAACTATAAGTTAAGTTGTCTGATCGAGGATAATGATCCCGTGGCGCGTTTCATTAAGACTGATCTGTATGTAATAAGTAATTTACTCTCTAGAAATAAATTTACCTGATTTTGAATTGAAATTTCAATCAATTCATCAAGATCTTCAGATGAATCGTAAGAAATTGTTGTTTATCGTCGTAAAACAAAGGAATTTAAAGCAAGAAAAGATTTTTAAATTTACAATAATAAAAATTTTGATGGCCACAAATTGATGAGTGTACTGTGATAATTTCAATTCCCAGCGATACGTTTTTCTTTAAAATATACGTTCATTAGACTCTTGAAAAGTCAAAGCTATAATTTCAGTAAACATTAAAATTCCTTGCTCGTCTACCCCTGAATTCATGCGCAAAGGTTGACGTTTCGGATGCTAGAATCTCTAGTGAGAAATATACTCGATAAATCTTTTTCTAGTTCTTATCTTTGCATTCATTTAAACATACCTGCTCCTCATTCCTCGATTTGGTAGGTTATTTATACTTGGACGTGCGAAGCTTTTATCGTTGCTTGTAGAAGCAAGTAGGCATGACGCACTGATAATTTCAAAATGGTATCTAGGTACTAAATGAGGAAATTAAGTATTACTTACAGATGCACGGGAGTAATTCACTAATGCCCTTGAATTATCCATATTCTAATTTATTCTGATTCTATTCTCAATGAACCGCTCGAATTACAGAGGACAAATTTACATAAATTTTCTGTAATCTGTACCAAGGGAAAAATGGTGCTGTTTCTGTTTGAATAGCTTAAATGAGGAAGTGTTTAGGAATTATATCAAATGGTTTCAGTGCGTTTTATCTCTTACATTTGCGATTCACTCACTATCTCTTAATTTAGTAATCAAATTCATTTGCCATGGAGCATATTTTGTATGCGAAGAGAGTACTGTGCATTCACTGGGTTAATTTTTATTACTAAGCGAACAATTTATCTGGTATCGGCAGCCTTTTCCATAGCAGAGCATACTCTAGGATAAGCTTTTGTTTCCTGTTTATCCATAAAATAATGAGTTGTTCCTAATTGCTTGCGCACCCTATGACACGAAGGGTCTTTTAAAAATGCATGCCTTCGCAGAAAAAGGGAAACTAAGTTTAAGCTGCGATTAGAATAACCGCTGTAAATTAATCGACGTCCTGAAATCAAAGATGACAGTTAAATATATCAGAAATACGAGTAAATAGAAATTCCTACCAGGAAGTTGGTCAGCATTGATATTTAAAAATCTCCTCGGAAATAAGTGGGTAAGTTTGAACTTCGCAATTGATAGTGCAGCCTTAATATTTTAAAAATTAAAAATCCTATGAGTTATTTTGCCGGCCAAAAGTTATTCATAATTTTAGGAGAAAATTATGAAAACGAAAACTTATTCATTCCATTGAAATTCGGGAAAATTTCGTTTTTCTCATACATTGTGGAGGAAGATAGTTTTTTCAGTCAACATACCGAATTCGGTTTTCGGAAGCTATTGATATTTTCGTAGGGACGTCTCTTTGGTGAATCATTGTTTTACTACGCGTTGTATTAAACAAAAAAAGAGCCGCATTCCTTCTCCTACAAAATATGTATGAGGACATAATTTGCTTTATCACCCCGGTTCGACCACGACATAGGGTACCAAATCTCGTAAATTCGACTGTAAATTTGCTCTTTGTCAGACCAAAGAACTAATTAATAACAATATTTAATTTTCCGCGTAGTTTTTATTTGTTCTCCGAGTTCTGGAATCCCAAAAACCAAGATTATGTGTACTAATAACACGTACGTGTCCACTGTTTACTAATTATATACTATATTTATATTATACTATATTCCCAACGTTCTGTTGAATTTTGTTGCCCATAATCAAAATTTAAGGTAGCGTGGTATTCCAGGAATCGAGCGCTGGACTATTGAACCGAGGGCTCAGGTTCGACTCCCTAAGACGCCTCCGGACACCCTCAGCTTTACCCAGGCTGTGTGATTTTCGGGTATCAGAGCTTCCTGGGAAAACATAGGAGGCACTAGAAAAAAAGAACCCCCCTACCCTGATGTATTTCTCTCGTAGCTGTGCTTAGATTTGGGCGAACTTCACCCTCACCTATCAAACAGAGCTTCGAGTTGATAACTGTGTTTATGGCGCCATGTTGAATCATACTTTTTCACAATTGAACTTAGTAATAATAGTCACTAATGGAAAGATAACAAAATAAGGTAATAATATACTTAATTTTCATTAACACTAGAAGCGGTTCGGCTTCGGATTATTTTGGGGAACGGAGACGAAGAAGAGGATCGCTTTCATTCAACTCTTTGTTTTCGACCGTAAATTACTCCCCCCGCCGTTTCAACCCGTTCACGTGGCTCGGGATCGCACCCAACAGCTAAACAAGTGCGTGCCGGGAAGGGTGGGTGGGGAGAGGCGCATGGGTGGAGGAACATGGATGAAATATTGAAATGGCCGGGCTGTAAAATGGGGCGCGGGTAGGGGGGGGGCATGGATGAGGGGGAAATGATGTGTCTGCGGGCGGGTGGCGAGGAGGAAGTGGGATACGATGGCGGGCGGTAAACTTTGTGGCGCAGTCAGGGAGGGGTTTCCTGGGCAATGCGCTCCGGAGGGGTGCGGGTTTCCTACGACGCAGAAGTCCGTTCGACCCCCACTCCGATCCCCTCCACCCCAACGAAAGAACCCCTTCCCTCCCTCCCCCGCCCCCTTTCCGCCGCCGTTCGGAATTCCCCAAGTCCCCCCCCCTCCTCCCTTTGCCACCATTCCTTTCCTTCATTCTCGGTTTCTTCGACCCCACCGCTGCGCACTGTTGTTTCTCCTTCCTTTTTACGCACTCCGATCTTTTTATTCATTTTTTCCTTCTAATCCGCTCACCGTTACCCGCAAGATGCTACCGATGTTCGTTTCTTCCCTTCCTGATTATACATCCATGATGATTTCCAATCTTTCAACATTTATTCCCCATCCATTATTTTTCCTTTCCGAAGCATTTAGTCATCAATTTAAGGACGGAGTTATTCATGGCCGCAAACGAAAACTTTTCCTAAGATCTGGACGGATGTGACCTGGGTCATTAATCTATCACGGAGGGATTCCCTCGCTTCCTTCCGGAGTCAGTGTGCTGCTGTTATTTGCATCTATTCTAAACCCTTATGATTGATATATGGAGACTTTTGAGTGAGTTTCCTCTCCGCGGGGGAGTAAAGAAAGAATGGAAGATGAACACAGTGCTCGAATGAAAGTCTTCTTTGATCTGATACCGTATTCCTTCATAACGTTATGAGAATAGATATGCCTTGATAGATGAACTTCATCATAAAAAAATAAAGCAATGCCCCTATTAGGGCTTCTTTACCTCTTCACAGAAATTAAAGATCCAATTGCACTCCATTCGTACTTCTCAACAATTTTCCTTCCCGTGGCATCATATTGCTCCCCAATTTGGTCCACCTCAGCCTCAACTAATCTAAAATCCCTCGATTTTCTCTCTCACTTCTTTGCCAAAATAGTCAAACACAGAGTCCCAAATTTTCTCAATATGTCCTCAATTGCTGTTCTGTCTTCTTTATCCATTTCTAGCTCCCAAATCCGCAGACTTAAAGCTGATTTAAAACTCCTCCACAACACCCTAAACTCGAACTAAACGCTCTCTCTCTCTTCAACGTCAGGATATCAACTCGATCCACCCGCAGCCGCTCCCTACTCCATCGGCCTATTCCTAGGCTATCACTCACTAAGCGTTCACTATTATTTCGCCTCTCCTCCCTTCTAGATTCACTCCCTCACACTGTCCATCCTTTTCATTTATCATGTAACAATTTCACCACCCAAGCTTTATTCCACCTTTCAACAAATTAAATATTTCCCCTACCCATGTTCGGTTCTCGTTGTTATTGTTATGCTGTTATTGTCTTTTTGTCCTCTTTCATGTTTTTGTTACATTTTCACTGTAAATTGGAGCTACTGCTATATGTGAATGTTTTAAAATTAAATAAATAAATAAATCGATCAACCATACCTATTTGAACTTTCCGGCGATAGAGTTGTGTGTCAACACAAACGACACTGGTAGAGGTCCAAGTTTCGTTGGGTCAATGAATTAAATTTATTTAGTAAAAAAATCTAGTCATAATCTTTTAAGCATGCTGAAAGCATGATGAGAATTAAGCATGATGAAAGTGAAATGAATTCAGAAGTAAAAGAGTATCATGAAATTGAAGGACCATTTTATCGGTGAATATCTTTCACGCAATTTTCAGATTCGAAACGAATATATATATATATATATATATATATATATATATATATATATATATATATATTCTGAATTGATTTCACTTTCATCATGCTTAATTCTCTGCTTTATCGCGATTATACCTAATTGAATCCCAAAAGAGCAAAAACACAAACACATTTATTTATTAAAATTTGCCGAAAGGATTAATTATTGACGATGCGACCTTTATTCGAATCCACATTAACATTGAGTGAGAGACTTGTGATGGAGCCTTGATCAGCATCTCACTGCCATACGTGTTTCTTGAACCATAGTCCCTATCATTTACCCCCGCGGTCCGAATAGCGTTGAAGGGCAGGAAAGTGGTGAAGAGTACAATTCATTCAAGATAAAACACTGAGAAAGAGATGATTTGAGGAATGGTTCCACTTGTATAAAATCCAACCATAGGAAACTCAGTAACAAAAAACGGGTATGAGGCCAAAAGAAGACATCTAGAAATCCATCCTCCTGAGTTTCGTGTTCTTTCAAGTTTCACTGTTTGCGTAATGGATTTCATTGATTTCCTAAGAATCAACTTCATCAATAATTAATATCGCACCGAAGAGAAAATAAATTGCGTAAAAAAACTCTATGAATCTTTCATGCCTGAAGTCTGGTGTATCGGACGAGCAATCTACAACCACACACTGAGCTTAGCTGAATAAAAATGCCTGAAATTGTTGGTCTATAGTAAGAATTGTAGTTTATACACTCCTTTGAGGAAACTGTAAACAGCAGTTAATACTGCATACTATTAATACTAATTTGTGTGTGAAAAAATGCCAAGTTTATTTATTCAGTTAATATTACATTATTCATTTTTTTTTCAAATCGTTAGTTCTTCCAATATTTGTGATAATGCGAATGCATTAACACTTTTCCTCGTACATTTCGGTAAGAAATTTGAACCCTCCAAAATGTAGACTGTTCTTCGCAATTCCATGGAAGTTCGATGTTTCCACCAGACACGATTGAATATCTCCGAAATATTATGCTTTTAAAACTGTTTTCCGAACTATTATTAAAATTTAAAAGGTCAAATTTTTAGAAAATCAATATTCCACTATTATTCCGGCTACCAATTTCTCTCACAAATTGACGTAAAAACTGAGAAGCCGAAATCGAAAAGAGTTCATTAGAGTTCCAATCACATGAGTGGCTGCAAGCTTCCTCCATTATTCCCAATCCAATACTAATTCACTTATCCCTGGATAGCTTTTCCGTGTTACATACCTCTTTATTTGTACAGAGGATGTGTCCCTTAGCCTTCCTCTGGGATTTTTTCTGTCTAGTGTCTATGACAGTCTAATCCAACTGGTCCTAATTTTCCGTGTCTTTCTTTTATTCTTCTGCACACTTGGTCGCGCCTCATCTCATCTGCCAATTTCAAATTCACTATCCATCTCCAGCTCAAGATTTCAAGGGCTCCCAACTTTTTCTACTTTATTTTTCCGATGACCAATGTTTTTCTGGATTCGATTGGGGTGAGCTATTGGCAACTGCTTTGGTGCCTTCCGAGGATTAGACGCGTGTGGAGCATCTTCTGCCTCGACGTTTCCCTCGCGTTGCAGCGAGCGTCTTCGGGAAGATTCTTCTCTTCCCTCGTTAAGGCCTTCGTTCTGACGCGAAGTAAACATCGAGCCAAAAAATACTCCACCCACAGCCAACCACGGAAGCCAATCCGGCAACGGTCAATGTTTCTGATCCGAGAGTATTGAACTCAATGGGAATGTTTCCCATACTGCTTCCGCGTCTGTAGCTGTATCTTCCGTTCCATGGTGGCTGCTTCTCATCATGCAAGTCCCCTTTAGAACTTATCTACTCTTGAACGAAGTACGCGCTCCATTCCATGGTAAGCAGCGTAGGAGGCAGGAAAATTATTCCACTTTTTCTAATTTCTCTTCTCGGCGAGAGATGCCTAACTTTAGCCTCTCACTTTAACGTACTAAGATTGTGGTGTTCTTATAGCTGATTTTCATACTATATAACACCCGTGAATCACTCGACCTATTGAGTTCAAGGATCTCTGCAGGACGTCTCCATCCTTTAATACAAATACTATGCCATATGCGAAACGGAAAACATAACTTGTTATGCTGTCTACTTCATTCCTTTGACTACAGTTCCTTGTACTGCTTTCTTTGCCTCTAAATAATACACATATAGTAAATAGTCTCGTAACAGTCACATTCTTTTCAGGTTCTATTATTTTGCCTTACATGTTGCTTCCGTATTTCACTCGCATTTTTGTAAAATTAATGGATTATTATTCTGTCTTTCCAATTAATTAAAAAAATTTCCATTTATTTGAATATACAGCTACACTCGGTTTCACCTAAGTTCTACTCTAATTCTACTTTTAGAATTTAGAGGATTTTTTTTATTTATTTCAAATGCGTATTGAACACGAAACATCGCGCGATGTTTTTTAAGCGGGGCGCTGTGTTTCCTCGCGGAGAGAACGCAGGCCCCAGGCCGCCGCCGCCCTCAACCCCGTGCGAATAATTACGCAGATCTTCGTTTCCGCCAGGCAGTCATCCCGTCTCTTTTAAGGCGGCGCACTTAATTTTGGAGGCCACGCGCCCTTTGCGACGACGCTCTCCGACTACATTTTCTCGGAAAGGATTAGGAAGGTACTGCGTTTCTTTTGAAATGGAACACGTAGTCTTCTCGGAAGCAAGCCGTGAGACGAAGACTCCAAAAACATTGTTGGAATTTCTATTTAGGAACTTCTAAATAAATACGAGGTACATTATTTCTTTTTGGTTTCCACCTGGCACTTCAACGCAAGTTCTTAGAGCTTTTAATTACATGCTGTCAGCGTCGGAATCGGGTATGATCTCAAAATCCCACGCATGGAATACAAAGGGTTAGTTTAGCATTTAAAGCGACTATTTAAGCAACCCAATGACAAATATAAAAGTGCATACATTTGAAAGCACCGAGAAATCAATCTAAAATGCATCATTGAACATTCTAAATAACTTATTCCGTATCATGCAGACATGATGTGTGCTGGTGGTTTTTCAATAAAAGACTTTTGGAAAAAACTTAGAAGCTGCAAACAGACTTGAATGAAAGACTCCCCAATGAATGATATGCTCCTTTATAAAATACGGTTAAGTGAATGCGAGCTTACAAAGTTAATTCCAGGGTTAAGAAATCAAGAGTGTTCATACGCTACTTCAATGAATGTTTACTTTGATCTATTTGGTAACGTTCACGTGTCAGTCGCAGGAGGCAGGTTCATTGAACCCCTGGTAATGTTGTTTGGAGAGGTGATGTCAAATGTTTATCATGGTGGCTTAAAATAATACGCACGAAGAAGTACCCCGAAATAGATGACCCACATCACTTCGCGTAATACGCCATCGATTGACCAATAATATGGTCATCTTTTCTACGGAATCCAGGGCCACTCAGGCACCCTGAAATGTACCAGGGCCTCGAACTGTGGGAGAAGGATCACCAAAGGGATGCAGCCACTCAAATGAATGTGTTTTTATAGTCATCGCACGCCCCCGGCAATTGAGTCGGCAAAGTAGAATCGAAATATGTGGGACGCAGTCCCGAAAACATAAGGAGTCACATGATTACTGTCGTCGTGGTTTCCGTCGAGTGGAGGAAGTCGATCATCTCCTCTCTCCCTCCGCCTCCACATCCTGTCTCCTCCCGCCACCCTACTCCCAAACCAACTCCACTCATCATCCCCTAAGAGTCATTTCAACCCTCCCGTCGCCTCCCTTGTCTCCTATTTCCACATCCCTTCCCATTCCTACTGTCCCTATAGAATCGTCTACACGTGCTCCCATTCACACTTTTCTCGTGGTGCATCGAAATCGGAACTCGTTATCTCCGTTCAAACTTTACTCTCACCTTCCGCACCGCCAATCACCTAGGTGGGAAGTACCTTTCTGATCCTCGTCGTGAGATGGATAAATACGAGTACGTCTGTGTTATATGTGATGCTCTTCTATGTTACGATCCAATAAGTGGAATGATAATTTATTACACCGGTCCTGCGTGGGACTCACGATCAGGCAGATGTCTGCCGGATTGGTCGTCGGACCTATTGGGTTGCTGACCATTACCCTGAGGTGGCCTGTGGTGACTATGAATTATGAGGTTGTGGCAGCACTTTAGAGGAGCTTGAATCCGGCGTAGGATGTCTATATGATGTGCACACGTGCCCCCTCCTGTGCTTGATCTTTTTATGTGTTCGAATTGTGAGTTCTAAAACCCTGAGTTCCCTAGGGTTTTCCCAGAACTTTGCGATGGACTAACAATAAAGCGAAGTTTTGCTAATGGTGAGAGAAGAGGGGCAGTTACTATGTAAAATCCGAAGGAGAAAGAAGTTGTTAGGAGAGCTATTGATAAGTAGTAGGATGTTAAGGACAGTGATGGAAGGGAGAGTGTTAGGTAAGCGGAGTAAGAAATAAATAAAAGGCTCAAAGAAGAATATATTAATTTTGGGACCCGCTGCAAGCCCTCCTTTTGCGCGAGAGTTGAAATCAGTGCTTCCGAGTGCAATTCTCTCAATTCTCTCGCCGAAAAAGCGCCCAAGGTGTTCGATGTTAATACACAATCGCATTAACGGTTCTTACACGCACAGTATATTGTGCCTATCACATTAAAAAAGCAGATAGTATCTTCTCTCATTATTTCTCACTTTAATTATGGTTACATAGCGCGCCAAGACCTTTCAAACGAGCTGTAAGTAAAACTACAAAGGGCATTTACTCATGCGTACGCTTCATTTACAATTTGAAAATTTTCAGATTACATTACAGAATATGCTCCACATGCTGCCCTTACTCTATCAAATACTAAATTATAAAATTTCTCAGTACTTTACCAATGACTTCAATAGCCTTGATAGAATACATAAACTAAATACCAGAGTAATCATGAACTCGTTATCCCTCATCACAGAACAACTACATACAATCAGTTATTTGCAGTCACAGCATGTCGTCAGTAGACTGACGTATCGCCCGTTATAACTAATGCACCATCTCTCCCATCAGTTAACCGCGCACTTCATTAGTAAATAAATAAGTAAAAATCTAGCTCTAAACAGACTTCGAGATCCTTCATTTTTCTTCCGCAGGAGCATCATACGTTGTATTGGCGTTTGTAAATATAACCAGGAACATTGCTTTACAAGTATTGTTTGCATGTATTGGTATGTGTACATGTATGTATAGTTTTTGGTATGTGTTGTATGTGTGCATGTTGTATATATTGTGTCATAGTTATTAATTCACTAGGCAACTAATGTATTGTGTTGCTGTATGTTAGTCGTAAGATATTGTATGCATTAATTTTATTGCAATTTTTGCATAATTTGTGAAATTTATTTGTAAGTTTAAAATTGTAAATGTGTAACGAGTGGTTAGGTGGTGGAAGAGACTCCATAGTCTCAATCTTGCCCCAAAATAAAGACGACTACCTACCTATCTAGCTACGAGTATATTCACTCCTGTAGATGTACATACGTTTACGTCCCTCCGATGAAGTTTGACTATTGCGAAGACTCTGTGTCACTCCCTTGTTCCCGCCCTCGCGTGCCGAGTAAGTTCGAATATGGAAGAATGTGCATTGTTTCCCCTCGGTAGTAGTAGTATTTATGGGGAGACGACCAACAGCTAAGGTAATTTGCGCCATTAGGGATGGACAGGATGAAGGGTGGAGAAAAACCCGGCGTCGGCATTAGTCTACTCTTGTTGAAAGGCGCCCTCCACCTCAAGTAGGGAACGAGATACCACTGAAAAATATTCGACACCACCGGGATTCAAACCCGAGGCCTCTGGGTGGGAAGCCAGTACGATAGCCCATCTCGATCCCCGTTTTCCCTCGGTCTACGGTCGTATGTTCCCGAAAGACCATGTGGTTCAATTATAAAAACAATCTGAAGGAGTTCATCCTTTCGTAAGGAATTAAAACGCGACTTTAACAGCGCCTCTGTCTCTCATCTGGAAAGCACCTGACATGCATGCTCCCATTTGGGTTATACCATAAACATCCAAGTATTTTCAAACTTATGGGAAGTGGCGTTTGAGCTGTGCTCCTTTATAATTACCAAGATCCCCAAGAGAGGACTCAAGGGAATACGGTATACTACAACCGCCTATTTAATTCTGAAATGTTGATGTTTGTTAGAAGACATTTATAAATACAATAAAAAAACTAACGACAACTTTGACGAGGGGTTTTATTTTAGTAATCGCATATGCTCAGAATAGAAATTGAGAACAAAAATTCTGATTACGATATTTGTGAACGAAATTACTTTCGTGACAATAAGGCAAATTGTTAGACTCATTAACATTATACCTATCCGGTTTTCATTATTCAGGGATATTAGACTTTGTGTGACTGCATGGGTTTAAATAAATTCAATTCTATCAAAAGATTTCAACTTAATTTAATAAAAACATCGCATTGAAATATAATTCCTCCTGACTATTCCCCTCTTAAATATGCCGTCCGATCATTGAGTGCCCAGTTATAATTCCGTCATATAACATGTGAGTGAAATCGAAAACTGCAATTTAACATGAAAAACTGAAAATTTGAAAAACCTGCAGAAGATACAAGATTCATGTTGGGTTATTCTGTAAAATTAAAAATATCTGTCACGCCAACAATTCCACTTGGGATTATAATTCCACGAGAACCGCCTTCCTGTCGGAGGAAGGTTTCTGTTTAGTTTATTTGCCTGCTTCTCACACGAGGATATCCACGAGCGTTGAAATTGGCTTGCGGATTCAGTGACTTTGAAAACATTTGTAAAAGTAAAGAAACGACAGATATAAATTACTAATAAATATGCTTCTATTTAATATAATTACTTATATTTATTTACACTTCAATATTACATATACTTCAATTATCATTCACTATTGTTTTCGAATATTATAACCACACTGAACAAAAGATTTTTTCCATAATTTTATGAAAATCTAATGTTTTATCTCAAAATAAAATATTGCTATGATATGGACATGACTAGATTCCATCTTCCAATTTCGTACAGCTGCATGTTTTCAGCATGAAATCAAAATTTAAAATATCCAAAGGTATCTTTTAGCGCTGCTCCTTAATGTATTTTAAACGTTAATCTTATACCAAAGCCAACATTAAAGGTTTAAAAATGAAAAAAAACTCAATCAAAAAATCGTCCTTGAAAGCACCGTTAAATTTTTTTGTGCAAAAAATACGTGGTCGTTTGCAGACGCTCAAATTGCGGAGTTCTCGCTGACCACTGTTCTTTTTTTTTGTCAGTACAAAATATAATTTTCAAGCTTCAATGAATAATTCAATACGAGTGAATAATTTTGCTCTTACGGTGCAAATCCTTTATGAAATGACACCATTTTAATGTAAAACATAACGAACGAATCTGGATGTGTTATCGCTTTTTTTTCCCTCCGCCGCATTTAATTTCCCATCAATGAGATTTTTGATGAGATTTTTCAATGTTTACCATGCCTGTTATTTACTTTTATTTTTAGGCGGCGGTAGTCTTTTTATAAGCAAAGGGGTGGTCTCTATGCAAGCACATGCAGTTGTTGGTGGTGGGGGAGGGGGTGTATATATAGTTCGGAATGTCGCTTGCGTCTCAACCATAACGTATCACCTGCGAACTTGGAAGCACTTAGCTTCAAGGGGTTCTAATTAAAGCCCACTCAGGGCGCGTCTAGCAAGCGGTCGCAAGGGACCAGGGGTGGGTGGAGAGGCAGAAATTGGGTCAGGCGTCGCCAAGGGCGCCTCACGCGCTCTCCCGTGAACCTTTTAATCGCTCCCATTCAAACGACCCCCTTGGCCAACGTGGCCGGGCAATCCCCTCCGCGGCCTCTCGCTGCCCTCGGCTGTCTGAATCCCTGATGAGCACCACACGCTCCCCGCGGATTATATCAGTCTTCATAAATTAACTTCCCCACAAATTTTGCGAGCCATTTACCTTCAATGGATATATTCATTTTGTTTTCAGCACAGCCAAATCCTCTTTAAAGCTTCCCTTAATGATTAAATCAATTTCCGTTTTATCAGGTATTAAACCCTACTTTATCGTATGATCGAGTTGTTTTTCGTTAAGTATGCTCACATCAAATCACGGAATATCCTGGTAAGGGTCATTCATTTTACATACCGCTTCCGTTGGTTGCTCCACTTTAAATGATACTTGTAATCGCCTGATTTAAACGCTTGATTCATACTCCTACCTTCTTTTACCTGTGCAGAAGTTTAACATCTTTAACTATATACCTATTACACCCAGACCTTCAACATACACATGAATGTTAATCCTTTTCCCTTTATTTGTAATTTGAATTCGCAGAGGGTTTCACAACCAGTAGTAGCTTTGCTTTAATTGTACATAAATTATGCGATATCGGTTGCAATTATTAGCACTATTATCTGGTCGCTATCAAAGCGATTCAGTTATCTATAACCAAGTCCAAATTCATTAGTTAAGTGCCTAGATGCTCCATTCGCTGGGAGGATAGCCGTATGGAAAGATGCCCAAAACGTTAAACACTTACTGACCGCCGACTTCGGGCACCTATTACTTCCGTCATAGGTGGAAGCAACTCGTGTGTCCTTTAGCCATCTCGGGATTCGTCTCGCCCATAATTGCTGCTTTTATCCAGTCGTACTTCTTACTTTGCCAAAAGTACATTGCGTGTCTTGCGACTGCTAAGAAGTTTCAGAATCCGATGCACGTCAGAAAAACAAAATTTAAGCAAGGTAATTAATTCATTTTCGTGATAGGATAATTTTCAAGTTGTATTGGCCGCCAGAATAGATAGTCCGAGTTTCCCGCTCTTTTAAGTCACTGAGAATTTTGACACCTTCGGTGGCAAATGGGATACACCTGATTTGATTTCGATCACAAACGGCGATGTCCTGAATTATTGATCGTTAACGTGGCAGTTAATAAAATGTCAATTTACTAGCGATATTCTGAAGTTCTTCGAGTAAACTTCAACTGCTCTTGAACATATCCTCAAGTATCTAAACTTTTATTAATTTATTATTGTGTTTTTATTCATTTAATCACTCTGTTTTTTATTTTTTTGGTATGCTCAATAGTACTGAAAGGGTTTTTCTTCCCTGAACCGATTCCTCGTATGAAAATCAATTTAGTCAAGCCTTGGCCTTTAATTTTACATACATCATATATACATGTACATAAACATACACAATCACATTTGCGACGTGCGGTGTACGCTATGTGTACCGCTCTCATGGCTAACACTGCCGCAGGGTTTGTTCTAGTTAACCCTGTAAAAGACTCTTTCGGTGGCTGTATAAAGTGCCTATAACCTCAGGGCCAGAATGAGACCGGAGATGGTTTATGAATGAGATGTGAATAAATAGTTTCCCATTCTTACTACACCTTCAGAATGGATCCAACGCTTCCCGTATGCGGTTTTTAGAGTCTAGAGCAAGTTTTTTTCTAAGACCTCGGATCGGAAATCTAATTACTTGCATTATTGTTTTTATTTTAGAAAATGCTCTAAGAATTGGCGGGAAAATACATATGTATTGCCTAAAGGCGTCACATAATGCTATGTGTATTATTTCTGTAAGCCACAATTTGAATGCTCCCCTTTTACTCTCGGAATAAATCTATAATTTCCCTTATGAACGGTATCATTCAAAAGCGCCAAGCAGGAAACAAATCATTCCATAATCTACAATTTAATTTTAATGGCGCCTTTCACTACCTCTGAGGAAAGTGTAATTGTAGACCTTATAATTATTCAATCCAAAGTTATGCTGCTAAAATGACTACATATGTATTTACTTATAAATTTGACAATTTTCAAAAAATGGTATTTTATGATGAAAACAATCTTAACCCACATAGTGCGATTAACGTTACCTAGGCGAAATCAAGGAACTTTGAAGTGTTGGCACTCAGCACATTACATTTACGTTATGCAATAATTACAAAACACCCAACAAACCACCGCAGAGGTGTGTGGTAGGGGGTGATTAATCACCAGACGAGTCCAGACACAAAATAGTTTTCCCATTGTGCGGTAGGACAACGTTACGCTGATCCCTTATCGTTCGTGGGAAAAATGACATTCAAGTCTGTTCCGCACTTATTCTCTCTAATTTTACTAACATGATCTCTCCTACCGTTGTATGATGTGATTAATAATAAATTTTCAACATCAAGCCAAAGAAATATCCTTCAATTTATGCATGAGATCTAATGTGTAATTTAACCATCGCTCGTGAGTGATTCCCAATCTATCTCTCCTAATAATTTTGATACGCTACTCAGTTTGTTATAACAACGTTTCACAAATCTAGCTCCTATTACGATGCATGCGTTCAAATTCGGGAATCAATCTAACTTCAAGAGGATCTCATACTATATTAGCAGCATGTTCTAAATGAAGCCTAACCAGCGAAAGATGATAATGCTCTTTCATCTTTTCGCCTCATCTCCCTAATACTCTTCTAATAAATCCTAATTTTTTATTAGCTTGTCCACACATTTCCCGTATATGTTTCAGCCAAGAGAGATTGCGAGTGAGGGTAACGCCTAAGTATTTAATCAAGTCTTCACTTTCTATCTCAGTATTCCTGATGCAGTGGGCGTTCGGGACGGAACTGCTCCTATTCCAAAAATTCATCACCACACACTTTTTTAAGTATATTTCTAATTACCCTAATTACACTTCCCTGGGCACCTGAAGTAACTTCCACTGCATTTGAGCTAATTCCATCTACTCTTTGTACTAGAAAAACTGCGTCCACTGAGACATTGCTCTCTCTCGAACGAAATATATCATGACAAAAGGTGGAACTCACTATCGAACTAATAATTATATCTTCCATGACCTTGAATGGCATGGGTGTGAGGGAAATGGGTCTGTAAATGTTCGGTTCCTCATTTTCCCCATTGTCTCCATTTTAAAATACTGTTGTTACATAAGCCGTTTTCCAATCACTGGGAACCTTGAGATCTAATAGCGTTTTCTTAACTATGAATTCTGATACGGCGCAATATTCGGACGCTAGATCCTTAAATATACGAGCTGGTTTTTGATCAGGAGGATTTTTTTAGGATTAACATTTTTCAGTAAACATTCGATTCCATTACATGAGTTTTCAATTTTGAGCATCGGTTGGAGGGAACGAATTGTTGAGCTATCGGAGACATTCGGTGAGACATTGGTGAAGACCCTTTGAAATAAAGAATTTAATAAGTTGGTCTTTTCCAAACTGCTAGTTGCTCTCTCGCCTTAATCGTTTTTGAGTGAATTACCGGAGACTTGAACCTAAACTTCTCTTGCATATGACCAAATGGTTTTGGATTCTCTTTCAAATTTTTTGCTAATATTTTCCTTTTGAACCCTTCTGAAATTCCATTTTTGCATTCGCCCTAGATAACTCACAATCATTATTATTCTCATTCATTTTTTCGCTAAAGATATCGTACCTTAGATTTTTCATCTGGACGTGACATAGCCTTTGACGTCGTAACAATTTTCTAACATCCGCCATGTGCCATCTAGGTTCCGTCTTATCTTTTATAAATTTACTTGGAATGAACTAGTAGACTGTTCAGCGTGCAGTATCAAGGAAGTGATTTCACGTATTCACAGTATTTCGTTGTTTAATATTTTTTATAAAATTTGTAAATGCACTCTTTAACGCGCACATTAAGCCAATAACAAACTTTTGATTTACTATTCTAGATCTAGTATTGAATTACGAGTATCTTCGTCATCCGATGGCCTGTAAAATACGCATTCATGGATTATTTTGGATTCAGAACTTTTAATTGAACACCAAACGCTTTCCAAACCGTTATATGAAAAAACCTCAACACTGCTAACTAAAAATATTTTGACTGCAATGAAGACACTGCCCCCGATTTTATTTTCTCCATCATTTCGGTAAACAGAAATTATTTTGTGGAAAGTTTCACCGCCGGCGTTATCAGTGGATAACCAGCTTTTAGATCCAATAATTATATCGGTATCTTTGCATAGAATAAGGTGATGATATTCAACGACATTATTTTTTAAACTTTGGCTATTAACTACCAATACATATAATGTTCCCTTGACATTTCGGTTGCCTGAATATTTAACAGGGAACTTTTTCTCATTATTATCGAATCCCTTATGAAACTTTCCACCCGATATGTGATTCATGTTGAGTGAAGAACATATTAAGGCACGTTAAGTATTGCATGCATCTCTAGCACTAATCCTCACTTCATTTAAAGATAAATTATTTGACGAAGAGGACTTAACAGATCCACTATTTTACCTACATGCTGATCTACACTTTAATCTAAAAAAATCGGTCACGTAACGGCACAGTTCCTAAGATAAGTATTCGTTCATATGTGGTTCCAGAATAAATTCATTTCCAAGTTACCGAGTTTGTATTGCTTCCTCGATGATCAAATGGGCCAAACGCGGGCTTGCTTGGTCATAAAGATGGTATACGAAAATAAGTTTTCTCGTAAATATGCCAGAAAAATGAGAAAGCGCTTACGTTTAATTTCCGCGATGCAGTAAACAATCGCCCAGTTGGGAACATTAAAGTGTACTTGAGAAAAGTCTCGGTTCCGATCCGATTAACATGTCGGCGGGCAAAAGGGAAAACTGAGAGCCGGAAGGGAGGAAGCATGGAGGTTATTACGGGGCGCGTTTTACTGCTGAGGTCATTGTGTTCCGTGATTTTTAAAAAGGTCATCATGGTTGTGTACGAGTCAGGGAGATGGTTTAAGGTTTAAAAGTGAAAAAACTTTGGTACCGGTATAAGAGCAATGAGGAATTACCTATTTATCTAAAGTGCAAATCAATTTAAAATACCTCTTTATTTACTTGTGACTGACGGCACCATTTTATTGTGGACACCTCTGCCATTTCATCACTTTCCATGAAAATAAACATGCTCAGAATACATATCAGAAAGACGCGGGAAGTGATTAAAAAAACGACAATGAAGATTAATTCCAGATGAATTTTTCAAATATCTTTCAGAAAAATTACATGAGTTCAGTATTAAATACCTATTAATCGACGAATAGTTTACTGCTCTAAATAAAAAGGTTTATTACAAAGTTCCTCATAGTAAAATACTAACAAGGCTAGAAGAATATGGTTATAAGGAACATTGATAAAAATAACTTGGACTGGATTAAAGACTTTTCGAATGGTCGGGTACAAAGAGTAGTCAAAGATGGGGTTAACCTAAATGCAGTAGAAGTTACTTCAAGCGTTCCCCAGGGAAGGGTTATCGGACCTCTTTTATTCCTACTCTACGTTAAGGACATTGACTCCGTAGTCACTAGTACAAGACTGTTACTTGTAAGATACGTTTATTTACCAACGATGCAATGGTTTACCGTGATATCCCGGATCCTGAGGACACAACAGCTTTGTCAGATGACCTTAATGCTATACAACGCTGGTGCAACATTTGGCAATTAGAATCAATTAAAAAAGTGCTTAGTCATACATTTTAGGACAAAGAGTAATTCTCTCCCGAACGCCTACTGCATCAGGGACACCGAAATGGAATGTGTAGACTCAATTAAAAACCTAGGCGTTACCCTCACACACTTTCTCTCCTGAGCGAAACACATACGGTCTATTTGTGGACTAGCTAACAAAACATTAGGGAAAATTGGAGTACTGGGTACATGTCATGAAAAGGTTAACGAAAAATGCTACATTTCGCTCATTCGTCTATCAATCCACGTGGTATCCCGCAAACCACCGCTAAGGAATGTTGCACGGGGTGATTTCACCCCAGTATACCACATCAAAAAAGAATTTTTTACATAGTACCCTGTAAGCCATCCCTAGGGTGTGTGGCAGGGGGTGATTACAAACCAGACTACCCTGGACCCAAAACACCTTTACCTCCTAAGTCGGTCGGGATACGTTATTCTGATTCCTTATCGTTCGTGGGAAGAATGACAACTTAAAGTTATCAGTTCTACACACACGTATTCTCTCGAATTTTATTGGCACGATCTCTGTTACCGTAGTACGTACGTAGGTTAAACATACATTTTCAACATCATTGTTTGAAAGACATCCTTCTATTTTTTGTAAGAGGTTTAATATGTAATTTAGCCTTCATTCCCTGAGTTTAATTAAGTGTAATTAATTTATTTTAAATGATTTTTCCATAATTTTTATGACAATATACTTCCGTAGAATAATTCAAATAAGCTAAGCTATTGAGTATGTTCATTTAAGATTATAACCGAGATTGGATAGGTGATTCCGCAATGCAAAAAAAAATAAAATATTTAAGTCATCTTCTGGAATATCGCTGGAAGAAAACCTCTGGAAAATGAATCCCTATCCTCCGAGTGAAAAGCCACGGTATCCGTTTGCGACGAAGTTCGATCCCCTGGAGGTTTGACCTCGGTGACTCTCCACACACCCCTCCTCCTCCAGGCGTTTACCCGCGGTGTATTTGATTTCGTCAGCCTCCCGACCCATCACCGCCTTCCTTCTTTCCCCACCTCCTCCCATCTCCACCAACACCCAATGCCCTCCCCCACGCCCCCCATCGCCGTCGACGCAGACCGAGTGGCCTGCAGTTTAAGTTTCATCCTTTTCGTCGCATTTCGAATCCGCGGAATACGCCAACCCGACGTTTTTCCGCGACTCTCCCCCGCCGCCCTCCCCCAAGGGTGGGTCTATTTGTGGACCGCGTCGCAGCCGTCGAGTGCCAGCCACTTATTAATCTCCCTACCCGGAGTGACTTTGAACCCCGAACGCGTCCGGTGCCTTCAAACCTTCCCTTCCCCCAACGCCTAACCCTTTCTACTCTCCACGTGTCTCGCATGTGGATCTTTCTTTCCCAAAGTGGTGAACCACAACATAACAGGTAACACTTTACAATAATAAAAAAAATCTGTATTATTAGGCTGGATCATCCCGAAGCCACGATGAAAAACTTTTCATTTGACATGGACTCTTAATCTTAGGTGTAATCAGCGGGGACCGACAAACTACGGCCAGCCTCATAATGTAATTCAGCCAAAGAAGATATTTGATGCATAATTCAAATTGGTAATAAAAAAAATTAGAATTTTACGTTAGGAGTACTATTATGGCCTTTATCAAATTATCATCTCAGAAAAAGACAAGATTCTTCGAAATTAACTATGTTTTTAATGCCAAAAAAGCGCAAATAGTGGTAAATAAAATGTAACACTTAACGTAAACATGCTCCAATTTCATAAGTTGCCGACAGATCGCATCTAAATTGAGAGTCGTAAGTGGAATAAACTCACTGCAACAATGAGTGTCCCTGCCATACACCCTATCGGTGGTTTGCAGGGTACATAAATAAAAAAGTAGTATCGTGTTTGATTTCTATGTGAATACCCTTCCTTGAGCAATGTGGGTTCCTCTGGTCTAACGTTTAGAATGATTTTGAGCACTGGAAACGGAAGACGTACAAATCTGTAAAAGCGGTGGTCGCCGTATTTTCATTCATTCGTCAATCTATTTAATATAAATCGTGAAGGTACACATTTTCTGTTTTTAATTAGAGTAGTTATTTCATTCATTATTAAACTACATATAATTTTTTGACTAACTTTCAAAAACAGTTTTATTATAGCTGTCTCAGGTCTAGATAACCTACTAACAAATCAAGGAAAAGAGATGATGTATGGTACTAGTGTAACAAGACACACCTGGAAACAAAGAATAAGATGTAATGCAATTTTTAATGAGCTAACATCACATCTATTGAATAAATTTTCACGTTAAACTGCAACTTTTACTACCACCATAGAATAAATATTATTGAATTTGATTATTATTAATACGATTAAAGGTTTTAAAAATGTACATTGATACTAAGTGCTGCTACACTCTGAGTGCACTAACACGATACTAAATACCGCAACTCCACATTTCACAAAAACCATTTTTTAACAACATATACTTTTGTTACCCTCCATACCATCCAAATTGAACCAGGAAAAATCCAAGAGAGATGGAAGGAATACTATATATAGAAACACTGTATGGTAAAGAACTTAGGCCGACAAGGTTAGACATAGAAAAGGAACATGACGTAGAAGAAGATAGCTTAGGTCCAGGCATACTCGACGATGAAATAGAAAGGGCATTAAAGGAGATGAAAGCAAATAAGGCCGTGGGGGTGGACAACATTCCTGTAGAAATGCTGAAATGGTTAGGAAAAGGTGGGAAGAAGGCCATATATGGACTGATTCGTAGTATCTATGAGGAAGGAATCTGGCCGGAAGATTTTGTGAGATCGGTGTTAGTTCCTATTCCAAAAAAGGCAAAGGCTACGTCATGTGAGGATTACAGAACAATAAATTTGATATCCCACGCAGCTAAAGTTATTCTCAGGATCATCAACAAAAGGATAGAGAGTAAGGCAAATGATTACTTAGGGGATGATCAGTTTGGGTTTAGGAAAGGAAGAGGTACGCGTGATGCCATTGCAGTAATGAGATCACTAATCGAGAGGAATATAGAATACAATCAGGACGTTTTTGCCTGTTTTGTAGATTTCGAAAAAGCGTTTGATAGAGTGAATTGGGAAAAATTAATGCGTGTATTGCAGAAAATAGGAAGGGATTGGAGGGACAGGAGACTGATCCGCAACCTGTACATGTCTCAGACTGCTCAGGTGCGAGTGGGGAACGGAGAGTCCGGATGGGCAGTGTTAGGAAGAGGTGTAAGGGAAGGGTTGCCCATTGTCACCGGTACTGTTCAACGTATATGTAGAGGAAATGATTAAAGAGGCATGGGAAGAACTGGAGGTAGGAATGAAAGTCGGAGGGGAATTCGTAAAATCGGTTAGGTTTGCTGATGACCAAGCATTAGTTGCTCAGTCAGCCAAGGGGTTGCAAGCATTGCTGAGTGAATTAGAGGTTCAGTGCGATAAATATGGGATGAGAATCAATATTAATAAAACAAAGGTTATGCGATTTTCCAGAAAGAAAAAGGCTAAGCTAAATATTAAAATAGGCGGGGAAAAAGTAGAGCAGGTAGAACAGTTTACATATCTCGGAAGTGTTTTGGACCAATACGGTCAAAGTGGTAGGGACGTAAGGAGAAGAATTGCGCTAGGCAAGGAGGCTTTCTCAAGGAGGAGGGAGTTGATGACGGAGAGGTTGAGTAGGGATGTTAAGACAAGACTCGTAAAAACTCTGATATGGAGCGTAGCTATGTACGGCGCGGAAACGTGGTCGTTGAAGCAGGAGGATAGACGTAGATTGGAGGCTTTTGAAATGTGGGTGTGAAGAAGAATGGAGAAGGTGAAATGGACCGAAAGGAAAACAAATGAGGAAGTAATGGAGATGGTGGGTGAGGAGAGGGGTTTGTTGAGAGAAATCCTATGGAGGCAGGAAAAATGGATGAAGGGCGTGTTGAGCGGTAGTGGAATGTTGAAGAAGGTAATACAGGGGAGAATGTTGGGCAAGCGAGGAAAGGGTAGGAACAGGATAGGGATGTTGAATAGGATGAAGGGTGGTCAGAGGTACACAGAGATGAAGAGGGACCTGATGTAGTTTAGGTTGCCGGATTGGGTTTTGTTTGGAGTTACAAAATATTTATTTGATAGCTGTGTCCATCCAAAAACCTACCCTAACCGGTGGATTACCTAATAACAATAATGTAAATGTAATGTGCTGAGTGCCAACACTTCAAAGTTCCTTGATTTCGCCTAGGTAACGTTAATCGCACTACGTGGGTTAAGATTGCTTCCATCATAAAATACCATTTTTTGAAAATTGTCAAATTTATAAGTAAACAAATATGTAGTCATTTTAGCAGCATAACTTTGGATTGAATAATTATCCAAAAACCTACCTTAACCGGTAGATTACCTAATAATAATAAAAACCATAAACACAGTAATCAACCCAAAGGTCGGTTTAGTAGGTGATGGTGGAGCTCACCCATGTACCAAGCCCGACGGCGTGTATTATTCACACATCAGGGTAGGGGGGCCAGTAATACCATCCAAAATGCCTAGCATTTTCCTTCCCCTATTTTGTCTGCCCAACAGTTTTCTCTCTACATAGTCTTCAACATTTCAGAGGCCCTCAATTTACTTTTCATCCATTTTCCCTCTCCTTTAAATTTCTGCCGACAAAATTTTCCTCCTGCCCTATCATGCCTAGAAATGTATTTGTTTTCCTTTCGATTAACAGGATACTTTAAAAAATAAAAAAATATCTGCAGATAAAATATTGCAATAAATATACCCTCTCATCGATATACTCTCATTCCTTCTGCTCATTAGCTTCTCATATATACATCATATACCCTAATTTTGTCAATTTTCATTGTCGATTGAATGTTGTATACATTTTTTCTCAACCTAATACTACTATATATCTCTAGTTGCATGAATGATACATATGTCATCGCGTTTTAAAAACCAATATTAAGATGGTTCCTCCCTCACTCTTTCACTCGTACACAAGTACGAAATTAAGGAATACGTGGAAGTAAGGGTTTTTATGGGATAATTCTGAGCAATTATGGGTGAGGAATTTGGCCGGTAGGTTTAAACAAATCAGTGTTAATTTGCATACCAAAAAAAGGAAAGGCAGCCATGCGAAAGAGCTACAGAGCCTTTTTTTGTGAAGTTAGAAGTTTGATTTCACATGCAACTAAGGAAATACATAGGACCGTCAATAAAAGGCTGAAGAAAAGAGCTAATGATAACTTAAGGGATGAAAAACTTGGGTTCAAAAAGGGATGGAACACACTTGATGCGATAGTAGCAATGATGGCACTAATAGAGATGAACATGGAATACAAACAGGATATACTTTTCTGTGTCGTAGATTTCGAGAAGGCGTTTGAGAGAACTAGGTAGAATTAATGAATTTATTAAAGGGCATACTAGTATTCATGTATGAATTAGAAATTCGCAAGTAGAAGTATGCATTACTTGGATGGGGAGGAAAAGGATAACGATGCCTGACGAAATGAATTGAGGTAGAATGTAGTATGTGGGACTGAATAAGTGTCTAATGCGGTGCGGGGTATAAGGTTATAGCTTGTAAGGGGAAGCTTATAAATGTGGTGTTGAGTCTACATTCATCCCGAATCTACTTAAAATGATAGACTTCCAATTAATGCTGAGTGACAGGACAGGGATTTTGTTTTGAAAATTTATTCATCTAAATGTGTCTAGTAATAACTTGACACCATAAAGCACTGGTAATTTTAATTTTTAAAACACATAACAAATGCTTTTGCGCAAAGAGTATTGCCAGCTACGTTTCTGTTTATTTAAAAAAAATAAATTCCTTTCTTTAGTGCCTATATTCCTGTTTTATTGCACATGAGTGCAAACTAAAACTAAATGAGTTAACTACCAGAAAATTTTAAATGTTTATCATCTAATTTAAACGGCTAACGGAGATATTCCTTACAACTCTGAAGAAAGATAACATATAGAGATAAAAACTACTTCGATTTTTGGTTCTCAACGAGAAAGAAAATATGAACATTTTCGCGTAATACTAATATAAATTAGCCCTCTTAATGCTTTGATACTTTCAATCTTATCCTATTCGGTAGAACACATAAATGACGTTAATCTAAATCTTCTGGAAAATGTTTCCAGCTCTCGAACCCTGCCTGGTAAGCCGCCATAGGGATCCTCTTCAGGTCCGCCGTACAATTAGATTTAATGACCGCAATAGAGTCGAATCGGCGCCCTTTCGAGGTTGATTTTGGAGCCACGCCTTGTAAACTAGTGTGTGATATGTTGTCTTAGTCAACATATTAAACTATTTTTTCATTCCATCACTTGATGTTTCAAACACACACCATATGAGGGAGAATCAAGAGTAGTAAACTTCCTCACCAGTTTCCCAGTGCACCTCTAACTCCCTCGATTAAGGATCAGAGTCGACGAAAAAACAAGTAAACTCGAAAAATAACCCTAATACCCACTACGTGTGGGATAAAATGTTATAATATCTTTGCGGCTATTGAATCTTACATATCTTAAGGGGAAATTCGAAACTATAGCTTTGTGCTCCCCATGTATCCAAATATTAAATAATATACTCCTAATGCTGTACAGCCAAGGGGAGTTGGAACTCTTACTCGGCTCTCTGAGATTTCATTCTCTTCTCTCCTCCTTGGCCTCTAGTTTCACCGTGACTGCATGCGTTCAAGCTCTCCAGTTTCCCTATCAAGAGTTCTATTCTTGATCCTTCCCATACCCAATCGACTTCAAGATACTCGACATTCCACAGTCTGAACGGTAGAGTTCTAGCCCTTACCCCGGCACTACTTTTATAATTCATTCTTACCCGTTAAGAGTTGGGTGAATTAGACAAGAAAAAGTTAAATGTCCACATGAATTATTAGGACAGAACTCCACAATTGAATGAGTGGAGTTAGCATCTTTTTCGGTATTTAATGAGCGTAGCTGCTCGTTTGGCACTTTGCACATTGTGCAGGAACAATATTTCCAAGGTCTGTCACCTGCATAACAATCCACACAATACGTATAACATCGCAATCATAGTAATCCCAGAACCAATTTCAATTTGGTAATACTTCCTTTAGCTCTCGGAAAGAATATATATTGGACTCCCTGAACTCATTTGTGAATGAGCGTAAACTGAGCATAAGCGTAAGGCATGGAATTCATCAAATTAGAGTTTGATTAATCTACTTAAATGTTCCCACGTTAAATAATTGAATATTGCATTGCACAGGAACCATCGATTTATCCCGAAATCCCAAGATTGTAAAATGGCGAAGATAGTGAATAGTTGCACACTAAAGTACCCTTTCGGAAGCTAGATACATAAATAAATTTTTTAATGAAACGTAGGTTAAAACGTCAGGCAAATTCACTAATTATTTATTAAAAAGTAAACTCATTACTTGACCCATTACTCCTCTTGACTTCCACTACATCGAGATGCAAAAATTTTCCTCTTGTATCTCGTACCCTCGACTAAATTATAACTGCGTCAAACTGCAAACGGGAAATTCCAGAGTTCCTGAAAGTCACAGTCTTTCCTCTCTCGCCGTTTCCCAAGAAAATTCTCCTCGGCTGATTTGGAATACTGTCAATGAAACACTGCTTAGGGAGCTTGGTTAAGTATTTTCACAGAGTCGAAAATGGCAAAGAAAAGACAGGTTCGCAGCCCTTCAACCGAAATTTAATTAAAGCACTCATTACGTGGAATGCGACAGCAGTACCATTCGTTTGAGCGTACTTGGTAAAGCATGTGTGCTTATTTTGCGATGAACGGAGGGCATTTCAGACGGCGGCGGCTAGGAGAGCCTACACGGAAACAATTCAAACGCGGCCGCGGGTTTTAAAAATAGAGATTTCGACTTTGGTAAGAAACCTACCACGTGGGGATGCGCAGTTTTAGCGAGAAAACGAAGGTTGTCGAAACAGCGTTGCGCTATAGGGAATCCCCGGCCAAGTTCGAACCCTCTGGCCATTCATTATAAACAGATCCCGGAGCGAGAAAAATTCCAAGACCCTGGTGAAAGAGATTTTACGGAAGCCCTGGCAAACACAACGGAAAACAAAGTCACTGATTGTTTATGCCCAGTCGTGCCTTTCATTCGTCGATCGGGCAGAAATGAAGCGAAGGGATTTGCGTTTCAATAGCAGACAGAGCTTGTGATGCATTCCAAGCACTGAATACTTTCTTTCGATCGGTGCGTTTACTCACATTAGACGATGCCAATGGGTTCTCTCGGCTTTATCCCGAAATGTTTTTTTAATTGGACCTTACAAGAAAATGAGACTGGACCACCTGGTGAAGTGTATGCCTTCCGTAAAATTAAAATGTCGTCAGTTGGGATTACAGAGATTGTGATGTTTTTCTAATAATTTTCTTGAATATAACATTGTTGTTTGGTGGGGAGTACCAATAGATGTCGATGCATATAATTCAATCAATTATAATGTGACGGTGGGAGAAGCTAAAGATGGGGGAAATAGGGAAAAAAATGTGGATTTATTAGTTTTAAGAAAAATATAAAATTATATAATTCATTAATTTTATGTGCCATAAATATGTACCAAAGTGATATTTATAGCACATCGATGAGAAAAATTAGAGCTGAAAAAATCTACAGATTAACTACCTATTTGGCAGAATCCTTAAGTTAGACATCTAATTCAAATTCAGGATGCGCAAAGAGTGATGCTGTGAAGTTTAAAATAGTTATGATACACCTGTTCGCACCAATACTCCAAAGGATAATACGCTTAACATGTAAAAATTCAAACCTAATATTCGTTCAAATTTCCATGAATCGTACATGCGTACTACCTACATTTCTATTTATAACACTGTGTTTCTCCTCCCGCGTCAAATGCTATGGCGCAGTTTGCTACTTCAGCGCACGGACGCGTGCTTAGCGCAATACGATAGCATATAGTACACCACCATATTTCAGCGCATATACGTATATTTCATAATGCAGAAATAATGAAAAGAGACTCGGTTATTTTTTTCCCCTGCTACGTTAAAATTATGCTTTTTAGAGGAAATACATTAGGACTTCTTTTCCACGATTGATATTGTACCCTCCCATTTTTTTACAAAACACATTTTTCACAGCAATAAATGTCAAATGTAGTAAATGATAACGATGCATAATAAACTGTCGAAACAATAATAATTTACATTGGAGGAATCCGCCATGTTTTTGTGCGAATACCAATTTTTGCTCCGTAATTTGACTCTCAGAACTGCAACGACAAACAAAAAAAATATTTAGGGAGACAACTGTGACTTACAGCAACGACATGATCCACATTGAAATCACTCAAGGCGAATGGAAACTTTTCAGCTGTTAACCGTTTCGCTTGCTCCGCCCTCTTTTCCCACACACGTATACGCAGACGCTACACGGACAGGCAGAAGTGCACCAGTCCATCTTATTATCTTTCTTTTTATTGTCGCTCTGGCCCCAACCCGTCGGAGCACCTGTTCCTCCCGGAGGAATCATGGACTGCCGGAAGAGAGAGAGAGAGGGATTTCACAAGACGACTTTGGGGAGAAGGATACTTCATCGAAGTGATGGGGACGGCGAACGGAGGGATGGAGGTTGGAGGCAGAGGGAGAGATTAATCAACCCACAAAGGAGAGATTTCAGGAAGTGAAGAGGGCATGGCTGGGCGGATGGAAAGGGGACTTGTCCTCCCTCCCCCCGCCGCGGGAACCGCCTGCGTCTTTGGCACAGTCTCCGGCAGGACGCGCGTGTCGCCTCGGGGCTCTCGACCGCTCTTCCTTCCACACCCCCCTAGAGCCCTCTAAACCCTTCCCCTCTTCACCCCTCACATCACCGACCCCCTTACCAACCCCTCCAAGACCACCTTGGGGGTTTTCTATTTCGGGGATGGCAACGTGATGTGTTTGAAAAGGCTGCAAGAGATCTCGAGGAGGAACGCTGGAAACTCCCCTGCGTCATTCGTTTGTTTTTGGGAAATACATTTCACCGCTCCTTCTCTCTCTCTTTCTCCGCCCAGGTCGCTTTCCTTCGGTGCACACACCCTACATCTTCTTTCGCTTTATCTTCGCTCCGTACTAGCCTGCCTCGTCGGCGAGAGGAGGGATAGCGCCAGTCTTGCCCCATTCGATCGTTAAGTCCCCATTTCGCGATTTCAGCCGGGAGCATTGTCGTAATTTGTTTCCGGCACGATCCTTTGTTTACGCAAAGGCCACCGGCTGTATCTAAGTCGCCGCTTACAGTGCTCACTGGGAGGCTGAATTTCTTTCAGAAGTACCATTTCACTCCCAGCAAACACGAACTGACATGTAGAAACACCTTCCTGGTGGCCCTATGGGTCGTTTATGGCTGTATTTTTTCTTCCTTGCTGAATTTCTCTGTTTTAAAGAGGCGTTTGTTGAGGAAATGGACCGACGAAAAAAATCTATGAATCATCCCTAGAGCCCCCACGATCGAACGTTCGTGTTTTATCTTGTTTTTCTCATGGTGGCAAAACTTAAGGGGTCAGCGGCAAATCTACTAAAGAAAGCAAAGAGGAGGTCCAAATTTAGTATTGATCGTGTAAGTTATACAATCGGTGCTACAGTCATGCTGGAACGAACAAGCATTTTCACATTCCTTCGTTAAGTTTCCAATTGTAGTCAATAACTAGTAGAACAACATTAATTTTTGAAGGATATATTTAATAGAGAATTTCAATAACATGCTGTACTATCCTTTGAAACGAATGGAAACAAGTAAAACTAAGTACACGAAAGGAGTTAAACTGTAACAAAGCTACAAATACCAACATATTTGTATATTATGCTTCATGATTAAACGGAGTAAACGATTAATGCTTCTGGAAGTAAACAGGTAATGATAGAACGCAATACTGACGACAAATTCATCAAACATAGTTTAACTCTGATTGCAAGTGTAAAGTCACATCCGCGCATGCACCCAGACCATCAGTGCGTGTGTAAGTGGGGGGTTAGTGAAAATAACACAGCCAGAGGAGAGGAAAATAATGCAAAAGACATTGAAACATCACATTGACACTCCAGGGCGAAATGTTGGGCTATTTTTTTGCTTTACATAAAATAAAAAAACAGAATGGATCACAAAACTAAACGATTATAATCAAACGTCATACGCTGTGTTCGCATATACCAAGGTTTGATAATTTCAGGCTTTCCAATTGGAAGCGTCTTTAAAGAAGAATAGTGACATGTCCACATATTGCGCGTCTGTCGTCAGCCTCCAATGAATGCGCCGATGCGAAGGGAGTAATTAGTATTCATCGACCAATTCTAGTTTTCTAGCATTATCCGGTTCATTTAACTTACTGGTAAAATGCGACAGCTTAATAGAACGATCGGTGTTGAAAACTAAATCCCAATCCTTCATGAATTCCTGAACGGGAGGATTGTGGGTCGCGCCTCTCAAGGGGAAGTTCGTTCCAATGACTTAATTGGCTTTTTGATTGTTTTGGGGGAATGAAAATGAAGATTATTCAAAAGTGTGGCATCAGGGCAAATAAGCTCTAGCTTCAAAAAATCAATCATTAGGACCGGCTTATTTTTAAGGTTTTTAAGGGGCTCCATCTCAGTTTTTCTGACAAATCCGTGAACCTCACACTCTCTGATCATTGCAATATTTTCTAGGTCTAGTGGATTGCCTACCAATTCTACCTGCCACTGAAACACCCTTTCCATTTGACCCTAAATAATGGCCGCGAATGGGTGCGGTAACATATGAGGTGCTGGTTTGACATGCTCCTCTCCCCTATTCTTTGATCACATTAGCCTACTGCCCGTTTCATATGCTCAAAATTTTAAGGCGATTTCTTCCACCCATATACGTACAACCTACAAACAAAAGTTAAGAGCTACCATCTAAGCGCGGGGCTCAGGATATAACATTAAAAACACGTGACCATGAAAACTTCAGGGTTCATCTTATGACATTCCAGTAAGCAAAAATGAAAGATGAACACATGCATCTATTTAAAAATTCTATTTTCCAGCTTAATAGGTCGCTATCGCAAAACGTGAGAGAAAAAAGTTAGTGTGTAGGAAGGTCGGCAGTCTATTTCTTATTCGGTTAGTTTAATCTGTTGACTAAGCTACCTCTTCTTCAGAAGAAGAGTGAGATTAAGGTTAGTCATATTATCAGTTTTCCTAAACATCCAGCCAGCCTGACTAGCCTTCGGCGAGCATAGCTGCACTACGTTACATACTGGTATATATTGACGGGTTAACCGTTTGAAATGTCAATTCGAATTGGGTGATGTTTTTAGTTTGAAGAATTAATTACTTCAAAGCACTTTAATAAAATTTTGATATTACTCTGGAAAAAAAATAATTTACTTAAGAATTGCGAAAGAATCTCCTAATAGAATTTGCAATTGGCGAAAGAATCGTATACTAATGGATTCCTACTCAGCGAGTAGGAATCCATTAGTATTAGTAGGAACGATGGTTTTAAGAAACTCTGGGTCAGCATTTGCTCGATCCAGGAATTCCTGACAAATATCCTCACGCTTTTGTCTCTATTCATCAGTCAGCACCCGCGGGGCGAATTTTGATGCGACGCGCGTCTTCCCCAAAATGTCTGTCAAAATTGTCTGACAGGATCCAAAACTAATGTTCATTTCCTCGGCTATCTCTCTAACAGTTAATCCGCGATTTGTCCGCACCAATTTCACATGGTTGGGGTCTGTCGAAGTGGAAGGCCACCCCGTTCGTGAATCTTCATCTGCCGAGGTTCTGCCCAATTGAAAACGACTGTACCACTCAAAATACTGGCTTTGACTCATAGCTTCATTAACCAAGGATTGCTGAATCATTCCAAATTTCTCCGTAGGTAGCACTTCTGCACAGTTTAAAACAAAATTTCACGCACACACGCCGTTCCTCTAGCTCCTTCACTGCTGCCGTTGCACGCGGCGACGAACAGGTTAAGACACGTACCGCTACTGCTGCGTAACGACACGACGTAAATAAACGCAACACCTCTCGTTTTAGTCGTCAGATGTGCCGCTAGATGACGCACTGTGTCTCATTTCGATCCGTTGATCAGCTTGCGCAGAATAAAATTATTTCGGTCTTTTTTTTATCACACCTTGTATGTGGACTACACAATTCGTATCCAAGCAACAATGGGAATCAACAAGTTCCAGAGCATCATGCGTTTCAAAAGATTTGACAACGCCAACGTATGTGAGTAATGTATAAAAGAAAATAAAGCTGGTCCGATACTTGATCTCTGGACGATGATGAATGCTAATTCAGCGTTGATGAACAAACCGTCGGATAATTTAACGATCGATGAGCAGCTTTCTCCTTATCGAGACAGTACCAGATTTACGCAATATATACCATCAAAACCAGCCAAACATTATGCACAAATTTGGTGGATTTCTAATGCCGGAAATGCATACCCTTTGCAAGGTCATATTTAAACCGGCAGAAAAGTTAACTGTCTAGAAAAAAATCAAGGAGAATGGGTTGCATTTCCATGCCGTGGAATCGCCAGAAATATATGCATGGATAATTTTTTTTACTACTCTACCACTTTCTTAGTTCTTGCTTTCGTGGAAGTCAATAATTGTTGGTACTTAGTGGAAAAATAAGCAGTGTATTCCAAAAGTAATTGCACCATACCAGTCAAGAGTTATATTCTACTGCATTTATAATTCACGAAAAAGTGACGCTCTAATAACGGCTAATATGTGCCAAAGAAAAACAGAGCGGTGTTTTATTATCAACAATGCATGCAAATATAGCTGTTCACGACGATGCCAAACATATGCCACATACAATGAATAATAAATAACACAGGCCTACAAAAAAAATTTTTTTTTGGTGCCGGGAATCTTTGTGATGATTTTAACTATATTTGTAGAGCTGAATCCAAATATGAAATCCGTTTTTATTTAACAGCTCTACTTTTTTAGATATGGCACATCTTACGATTAGTTGTTTTAATATTTGATATATTCCGGAAAATAATTTTCAAAGTTAAATAAATCTATAAGTATACTAATTTATAACCACTTTCTTTTATTTTCAATAAACTGTCAATAAGTTTTATGTATATTTCTATATTGTAGGCCAATGAGATTAAAAAACAAAAATAGTTTGTATCAACTTCGGTAAAAGATGGCGAAATTAGTTCATAAGGTATCCGTTAGATGGCATCCACGTTTTCTGTTCTCTTGACAGACATTTTTGTTTCATTAGTTGCCCTTGGCTATTCGGAGCAGGTGGACGGACTTTACTCCAAAGTGTAACTTTTTGTAAAACATCATCTAAAAATGAGCTCAAGTCGTAGATGCTGTGTTAATGATCCTGATGTGTTTTGTTACGTTTGTGGGGAATATATGGTAAAAGAAAATAGGAAAAATATTACAGACTTTGTGAAACGTGCATACTTATGATATTTTGGTGTTAAGCTTGGTGACCAAGATAAAACATGGGCACCGCATTTTGTGTGTAAAACATGTACTGAACATCTGCGGCAATGGACAACAGGACAAAGGAAAAGTCTAAAATTTGGTGTGCCAATGGTGTGGAGAGAACCTGTGAACCATATTGACGACTGTTATTTTTGCATAGTAAATGTTTCAGAAATTAATCGATAAAATCGCCACAAGTGGACATATCCAGATTTGCCTTCAGCTAGACGCCCGGTACCCCATTCAGAAGAAATACCGATCCCAATATTTCAGACGTTACCAGATATATCTAAGGAAGAATTTGAGTTATTTGAAAACATTCCTCATTCTATTGACGATAGTGGCAGTGACTACTAGGGGGTATCAACAATTCCTCAACTATTTAATCAAGATGAACTAAGCGATCTTGCTAGAGAACTGAACTTATCGAAGGAAGCATCTGAACTACTAGCATCAAGACTGCATGAAAAGAATTTACTGCAACCCGGAACAAAAATAAGTTTTTATCGCACAAGGGAAAAGGATATGCTACCCTTCTTTACTCAAGAAGACAGTCTTACATTTTGTTTAGACGTTAAGGGTCTTTTGGAAAAAATGGGACTACTATCACAATATGATGCTAGTGATTGGCGTTTGTTTATTGATAGCTCCAAGCGTAGTTTAAAATGTGTACTTCTTCACAATGATAACAGATTTGGCGCAATACCAATCGCTCATTCAACTAAAATGAAAGAAGAATACGACACAATAGCATTGGTCTTACAGAAGATAAAATACCAGGAACATTGCTGGGTGATTTGTGTAGATTTAAAAATGGTGAACTTTCTTCTTGGGAAGCAAAGTGGCTACACAAAATATCCTTGTTTCTTGTGCCTCTGGGATAGCAGGGACAGACAAAACCACTGGATTAAGAAGGAGTGGCCTAAGAGAGAAAACTTGGTTGTTGGGAAAGAAAACATCATTGCTGAATCTTTAGTTGAAAGAGAGAAAATCATCTTAACGCCTCTACATATTAAACTAGGCCTAATGAAGCAATTTGTAAAGGCTCTTGACAAGGATGGACCATGATTCGGCTACTTAAGACTAAAGATGCCCCATATAAGTATTGAAAAACTTAAAGCTAGTATTTTTGAGGGGCCACAAATCAGACAACTTACAAAGGATCCTGCTTTTGTCGAGTCAATGAATGAAATTGAAAAAATTAGTTGGCTGTCATTTGTTGAGGTCATAAAAATTTTTCTAGGAAATCACAAAAGTGAACATTATTTGAGCTGGTAAACATTATGCTCAGTAACTTCAAATCACTTGGATGTAATATGAGCACAAAAGTTCACTACCTACACAGCCACTTAGACAATTTTCTTGGAAATTTAGGAGACACAAGTGAAGAACAAGGTGAAAGATTTCACCAGGATATAAAAACAATGGAAGCTTGCTACCAAGGAAGATGGGATAACCATATGATGGCAGATTGCTGCTGGTGCTTAAAACAAGACTGTTTGAACAAAGTGCACTCAAGAAAATCGCGCAAAAGAAACTTCCGATGTGTTGAGTGATTTTTTTATGTAATTTTTTCTTTTCAATTTGTTTTATTACAGTAAAAAATTTTAGTATTTGTGCTCAATTGTATTGTAAAATTCTGTTGTGTTTGTGGGTGATTTAACAGCCCTAGAAATAAATCAAGTCTTTATATTTAGTGGGTTTTATTATTAATATAATATTCCCATACCACCATGTAGAAGATTTTTTTACGTAAGTAACAACATATCTATATCTTGAAAACTATAGCTGATAGGAAAAAACTAGTGTCATAATTGGATTCAGCACCCCAATTGTTCTTTAAATCATCATTAAAAGCTCTGGCACCAAAACCACTGTTGGCCTGTGTAATTTATTATAATAAATATTAAGCTGGTGTTAATACGAGCTCGTACTATAAACCAGATGATTGCTAGGTACACGCCGCAACGTCGCTCACTGAGATAGCTGGTAGTCATGTTTTTCAATGTGCCCGATATTAGTTGTCTAGCTTCATACATTATTATGAAAATAATAAAATAGTGCCAAGAAAAACTAACCAGCGACGTACCTTTAAATGTATGCGATAGCTGAACGAAGAGCTCGTACGACCAGCTATTGGGAACAATTTCAAAACGTGCAAGTAACGTGGTATTATGATACTAAAATTGCAATAGAAAGTGTGATCGGGTAAGAAATCATTCCTCTAGCTGGTTCAAGTCATCCAAATCCTAGGGATGCATTTGGTAGGATCAAAGTTATTGGCTGCTGTTATACTATATATGCGAAAATCAAACAATCGGAGAAAGAAGAAAAACGAGGAAAAGTTGCAGCCAATGTGCGCATTTGGTGATTACACAACGTAAATTTCTTAAATGTCGGCAGTGTACATGTATTCATCAATAAATGTTTAATAATTACAATTTATTATGCAAGTCATTGTTGAGTATCGTCTCCAAATTATGTCAATCAATAAGAGCAATTGGGACATAAAAATTGCATTATTTGAATGGTGGGTACATGGCTGTGGGGTTACAATCTTCAAAAGCTTCTAATAACGGGGAAAAACAATTGCTCTGATCATTTTCTGCTTCAAAAAGATTTAAATGACGACGATTCGGAGGTTTCGGGTGGAATTTTAATTTTTCAATTAATTTCTGCCACAAATCTACCATTTTGGGTACCCGGTTACTAACACAAGAGTTAAAGATAAAACTTCCATCACTCACCAGTACAACCCACTGACATGGCTGAGGTGACATCACGATGTTGCAGGCCTCTCCCGCTCGTCCAACGTGGATTTGCACTACTCTCATGCCAGAAGCGAGGCCCTCCCAGGGATGTACTTCATCTCCGAATGCTTGGCATGAATGGTTACAATTCGATTGCACCAACTCAATCCCTTAAACTAACGGTGCCCTTTTGTTCGCACAGCTGCAAGTTGGAAATGTGCAATTATTGATGAGTGTTAAGTGTCCAGTGCTCGTAATGCAAGTTTTCTTATTGCGACCTTAAGCTTATCGAACCCCTAATGTAAGACATACCACGAAATTATTGTGGCCATTTACCAACCGAATAATAATCACTAGCCATACCACAAGGCATTAGCAACGATGTTAGTAGGCTTACTCACCAATGAAGTATAATATGCGGGGCATCGATGGCAGCAGCTGGAAAGAAAAATGATTTTAAGCGACTGAAAAGTGCTGAAGGAAGGGGATAGGAACTAATATGCAGGAACATACCTGAAGAAGTCCTAAGAAGAGTGGGAGAAGAGAGAAGCCTACTCTTACCTGTAAGAAATAAGATGGAATACAATATTCGGATACATTTTGAGACGTGGTAACTCCATGGAGAGGTTTATGGAGGGAAAAGTGAAATGGGAGTACTATCACACAATAGAATACCCCGGATGAAACACATGAAGCATAGTAATCAAAACAAATAAGTGAGATAAGCTATAACGGTGACCCCGAGGTCCTATCCTTTTGCTTTCTAAATGCTCCTCGTAATGTTCTCGGAGATTCTATGCTGAATTGTGTGGGTGGAGGTACGCTGCATCAGACACTAGAAGTGCACTCCAGGCCTCACATCGATGATCATATGGCCATCTTTTGTATATTAGCATATAGTAATACAAATATGCCACGTGGACCGCATGGATTGCTTATATTGAACTGGCCCTGGCAGAGGTTATTTGACAGTAGGGCTGCATCAAATGTATTCTAGGCATGCATGCGACTAAAGAGAAGAACAATTGTGCATTGCGAAAACATTGAAAATTAGAGCTTGACAGATGATATGCTCGCGACAATGGTCAAACCTAAAGGTTGGTTTGGGTACACTTGGATAAAGCTCTTGTTGTCCAAATGCTCAGCACTTTGAGTAACCCAAAGAATTCAGGGTAGAAATGCTTTTCTTTCCTCTGCGGTTTCTCAGGAATATCATAAAATCATACCGCTTGCATTTTAACTTGAATTATCTAAAGTCAAAACGATGTGAAGCAGCCTAGTGGGTAAGCATTTGGCTACTGGCTGGAGGATCCAGGTCATTCCCTGGGCACCAAAATGCAGAAATTCCACCAGAATCAGTTCATCAGAGAGGCGACTAATAAGGCGTCTAAATCTTATAGAGCCACATAGTGCTGGTACATGTTAAAAACACTGTTGAGGTAAGCAACAGGAAACTGCCTAAATTATTTATTCCTATAAGATATAATGGTCACCCTTGCAAGAATGAGTCCTGGAAATTGCAGGACTTGAGCCTAAGTCCATTTTCAACTGTGTTTTTCAACATGTACACGAGGAAAATTGTAAACTATGCATTGGAATAACTAAGGATATGAATGATAATTGGTAAGGAATTTTTTGTCCGATGTGAAGGCCAAAAAGTGCTGTTTTCAGACCAAGAAGAATAAATAAATAAACAAGTTAGTTTGCAAATTTCCACGCTTTAGTTTGCCAGTGGGCCAAGTTGTTAAAATAATCGTTGAGCGTGTTATAAAATCAGTGTGATAGGCATGGGATTAAAATTAATGTAAACAAAAGTTGTGAGGATTTTGAGAAACAGAAAAGCTAATTTAAATTTTAAAATATGTGAGAAAAACTAGAACAGGTGGAACAGGTTACCTATCTTGGGAATGTTGTGGACCATGACAAGTGGTATGGATGTATGAAGAAGAATTGCATCAAGCAAAGAAGCTTTCACCAGGAGGGCACTGATGACAGGGACTTTGAATAAAGATTACTTGTTAAACTTTGATAGAGAGCATGGGTTTGGTTGATGGTGAACAATGATCATTGAAGCAAGGATAGGCATAAATCGGAGGCTTTCAAGATGTGGAGTACAGAAAGATGGAAAAGATAAAATGTACGGAAAGGAAAACCAACAAAGATGTGCTAACGGAAGTGCATGATGGGGGAAGTATATTGGGACAAATCCAAAGGGGGCAGGAAAGGTGGATGCTGAGCATTTTGATTGGCGATGGGATTTTGAAAACTGACTGAAGGCTGATAGAGGGTAGATGCTAGGTAATCAAGTTAGGAGGAGGAAAATGAAAGGAATTTTGGATAGAATGAAAGGAGACGGAGAGAATGTGAAATTAAAAAAAAACAATTTACTTTGGGATGAGAGGTTATTTCTTTTTTGATGAAGGTAAAAATGTCGAGATGTCTGTATGTCTCCAAAATATACCTCAAATGGTAGACTACCAAATTTGGCTGATAATTCAAATTTTCTAGGGGAAGAAACTGATTGCACTATCTTAATGTGTGAGTTGCACACACTGCAGGGCTTAGGAGGAAGTGAACTACTCTTCTTGTCAAAGAAAACTGTTGTTTATGACTACACTGGTGGGTAGCATATGTGAATGGATCTGAGTTGAGAAGATTGAAGTCTCCTGACTCCTTAATTCATTTAATCTAATTGAAACCCATTAATATGAATCTGTAAACTCTTTTAGGTATAAATGTTTCAATTTTATTGGCATAAATGATATATTACACAATCATTACCAATTTCATGGATGCATGTTGATTGATTACACCAAATTAAACTCCTTACGGTTAAATTGCAATAATGCTACACTTTTGGTTGAGCCCTAATTAGAGGCTTCATCCTGAAAGTAAGTAAACTGTTTAAAAAGAATCATAATACTGGCTCTAAATGAAAAATATTCTTACATTACCAAAAACCTATCAGCTCTTAAGGCAGAACATGTAATGCATTAATCGCCATTCTCACACTGTCAAACCATATTGATAGTAGCAGGCCTCAATTCATGGGGGATTAATGAAATACACCTTAACCTTCAAAATAAAAGAAAGCCATCTGACATCCAAACTTAATTGTTCAACCAACTATATTTGCTTGCTCAACAGTTAAAATTCTTACAGGTCCTCGCATTGTGAATTGTTTATTACAATGCTCAAAAAGGTCATTTTTGAACAAAAATCTTTTTCTCTACTACTATATTGAATAACACATTCCTTGTCATCTGTTGTTTCATCACAATGTGTACTCACATTACGAATATGTATTCCCTAAACTTTCATCACACGAATTTCAAATGATACAATTTGCAATCTTATCAATTACCATTATTATTAGGTAATCTACCGGTTAAGGTAGGTTTTTGGATGGACACAACTATCAAATAAACATTTTGTAACTCCAATCGAACCCCAATCCAGCAACCTAATCTACATCAGGTCCCTCTTCATCTCCGTGTACCTCCTTCTTCTCTTCATCCCGTCCAACATCCCTATCCTATTCCTGCCTTTTCCTCGCTTGCCCAACATTCTCCCCTCTATTACCTTCTTCAACATTCCACTACCGCTCAATACGCCTTTTATCCATTTTTCCTACCTCCATAGGACTTCTCTCAACAAACCCCTCTCCTCACCCACCATCTCCAGTACTTCCTCATTTGTTTTCCTTTCGGTCCATTCCACCTTCTCCATTCTTCTCCACACCCACATTTCAAAAGCCTCCAATCTACGTCTATCCTCCTGCTTCAGTGACCATGTTTCCGTGCTGTACATAGCTACGCTCCATATCAGAGTTTTTACAAGTCTTGTCTTAACATCCCTACTCAACGTCCCCATCATCAACTCCCTCCTCCTTGAGAAAGCCTCCTTGCCTAGCGCAATTCTTCTCCTTACGTCCCTATCACTTTGACCTTATTGGTCCAAAACACTTCCGAGATATGTAAACTGTTCTACCTGCTCTATTTTTTCCCCGCCTATTTTAATATTTAGCTTAGCCTTTTTCTTTCTGGATAATCGCATAACCTTTGTTTTATTAATATTGATTCTCATCCCATATTTATCGCACTGAACCTCCAATTCACTCAACAATGCTTGCAACTCCTTGGCTGACTGAGCAACTAATGCTTGGTCATCAGCAAACCTAACCGATTTTACGAATTCCCCTCCGACTTTCATTCCTACCTCCAGTTCTTCCCATGACTCTTTTATCATTTCCTCCACATATACGTTGAACACCACGGGTGACAATGGGCAACCCTGCCTTACACCTCTTCCTAACACTGCCCATCCGGACTCTCCGTTCCCCACTCGCACCTGAGCAGCCTGAGACATGTACAGGTTGCGGATCAGTCTCCTGTCCCTCCAATCCATTCCTATTTTCTGCAATACACGCATTAATTTTTCCCAATTCACTCTATAAATACGCTTTTTCGAAATTTACAAAACAGGCAAAAACGTCCTGATTGTATTCTATATTCCTCTCGATTAGTGATCTCATTACTACAATGGCATCACGCATACCTCTTCCTTTCCTAAATCCAAACTGATCATTCCCTAAGTAATCATTTGCCTTACTCTCTGTCCTTATGTTGATGATCCTGAGAATAACTTTAGCTGCTAGGGATATCAAACTTACTGTTCAGTAATCCTCACATGATGTAGCCTTTGCTTTTTTGGAATAGGAACTAACACCGATCTCACAAAATCTTCCGGCCAGATTCCTTCCTCATAGATACTACGAATCAGTCCATATAGAGTCTTCTTCTCACATTTTCCTAAGCATTTCAACAGTTCTACAGGAATATTGTCCACCCCCACGGCCTTATTTGCTTTCATCTCCTTAAATGCCCTTTCTATTTCATCGTTGAGTATGTCTGGACCTAAGCTATCTTCTTCTATGTCATGTTCCTTTTCTATGTCTAACCTTGTCGGCCTAAGTTCTTTACCATACAGTGTTTCTATATATTCCTTCCATCTCTCTTGGATTTTTCCTGGCTCAACTATTATCTTACCACACTTATCTTTAACTGTTAGCACAGATCTTGCCTTCTTACTTCCCGATAAAAACTTAACCTTGCTGTATAGAGCACCAATTTCACCCTTCTTCTGTAAACTTTCCATATCCTTGCATTGCGTTTTCCACCATTCTTCTTTTGCTTTATTTGTGGCCCTTCTCAATTTATTGTTTAACTCTTTGTACTTCATATTGCCTAACTCTGTGTTTACATTCTTCCATCTTCTTCTCTCAACCATCTTTGCAATCAACTCATCCGTTACCCATGGTTTCCTTATCCTTTTCCAATTAAGGGTTCCTATAATGTCTTTCGCGGCTTCTGATATCCCTTGCTTGATACATTCCCATTTTTCTTCGATAGTACGTCAGTTCATTACCGGCATTCATCATTTTCTCTACAGCCTGCTGATACTTCTTCCTCGTTAATCCATTTAATGCTTCTACGTTCCATTTCCTAACCCGCCGCCCTTGCCTTATCTTCTTGAAACGGACGTTACATTTCATAACAACTAAATTATGGTCAGAGTCCGCATCTACTCCTGGGAAACTGTGAATTTATCACACTGTTTGTAAACTTGTACCTAACCATAATATAATCTAACTGATATCTTTTTGAGTCACCTGGCATTTTCCATGTATACCTACGCCTTTTGTGGTGTCGAAACCATGTGTTGGTGATGACTAACCCCTGTCTTCTGCAGAATTCAATTGCTTTCTCCCCACGTTCATTCCTCGTGCCTAACCCATAATCCCCTACCTCACCCCAATCTCTTCCTTCGCCTACCGTCGCATTCCAATCCCCCATCACTATCAAATGTTTCCCTGCAGGAACACACGCGATGATATCCTCTAACTCATCGTACATCCTATTGACTTCTTCCTCCTTGTGGTTGCTCGGTGGCATGCATACCTGAACAATGACCAAGTTTGTCGGCTAAACTTTAATCTCTACGAGTAAAATTCTATCAGTTGCTTGCTCTATGTTGACTACGCTTCTTCCTACCCCTTTATTTAATATTACAGCAACCCCTCGTTGGCTCTCGTCCCCGCCGCTGTATATCACTCTATAATTGTCACTCCAGTAATCCCCGCTATCCTTCCATCTCACCTCGCAGAGACCTAAAACATCTATATTACCTCTTTCCATCTCTCGCTTAATATTTTCTAATTTTCCTGTCCTCAACATTGTCCTGACGTTCCATGTTCCTATTCTAACTACTTTCGTCTTCTTCTGAGTCTTCTGTCCTGCTGCTGTTATATCTTCCCTACAAGGGTTTCGTGGGATGACAACTGCGGAAGCCTTGCCTCCCCGCTGCCGGGTATGACACATGGCCGCTTGGGCCGAGTCCCGTAGTTGCCAGGACTCATATTCTCTATAGTGCCCATCATTACATTCTTGGGAATGATAATTGAGGTGGTTTCCCATTGCCTTCCTCAATAGTGTTTTTAACGTGACACCATCACTTAATGGCCGCCTCACTGAGGAACAGACGCTGCTTGGACTACCTTTCGTCTGGCTCCTAACCTTCGACCTATCTGGCATGGGTGATCCTACCAGGAGCAATTATATTCACTCCCGCCAGGACAGCTCTAAGGGTCATCGGAACACACAAGCCCTTCCACCACGACAAGGTTGTAGTCCATGGGAGGGGGAGTCCATCAATTACCATAACTTTTTTAAATAAGCAATAAAACTACTGGTGATGGAAGAGGTAAAAGGAACATATTAACCAGAAAAGGGATAACTACGAAGAATCAGAAAAAACAATTGAAAAAAAAGTACTACCTGATACACAGCTAATGAAGAGGATATTTATAAAAAAACCATTGTAAATTCAAAGAAACTCGGAAATATTGCTGGAGTAACTTTATTGGTACCACCTGCTGGTGTGCACCAAAATGGAAGTCAGTTCTTTGTGGAAAAATAATTTACCTATACCAGCATTCAAATCAAAATGATTTCTATACCTGTGAAAATAAACTTATTTTTAACTTATGAACAGATTAGTGATCAGCAAAATGATTGTTATCCCTGTGAACATGAACCATTTCTTCAACTTGTGACCATATTAGTGTGTGATTCTACGAAAATTACAATATCATAATTTTTAATAAAAAGAGACGTTTCAGGCATGATATGGTGGGATATCATGATTAATTAATTTACTTTTGTGAAAAATTTTAATTAATCATAATTTTTTGCATTTTCTTTGAATTTACCTCAGATCAAACCTGTATCGATAAGCTCCAGCTTTAAACTTTGCCATCTATGAGACTAATTCACAAGACTGCAATTACTTGGTGACAATGTCAGAAGAATAACTCATCAGAACTCCTTGAAGCAACTTAAAAATTCAATGTATTAGGACACAATGGGAGCTTAACCACCAAGAGCACTTGGCCAAAATTTGAGAGATCAGGATATCTTTCCTGGGTTGATTAATAATTTATCTGCCTTCATTGAACAATCTGGGAAAGACTCACGAGAGATGGAAAACATACAAAATATGGTAACTATATCAGGCCAGCAAGTTTATACATAGAAAGAAAATATAATGCCAATGAGGTTGGCTTAGGTCTAGGCATACTTGCTTGTGAAATAGACAGTGGGAAATATGTATAATATTAATTGGTAGCTTACTATTAAGATAAGTTTTGGATGGACACAGATACATTTAATATACAAGAGCAATGATTTGGTGTAACTGACACTCCCAGCAGCCTTTAGTTTAGGCAACCTCCCTCCTCCTTGAAATATCATTATTCATAACACATACCCAAGGCCCACCTAATTATTCTTACAGAGGGCTCATTACAAAATTTATATCTCATCCTAAAGTGCTGCTTTGACTCTGTCAACACAGATCCACCTCATCAGCTGTCAAGTAGCCAACTACTTCTTAAAGAGAGTTTGGTCACTTGGAGACAAGTGTTCTATACTCATATTCCTATCGAGGTCATATAAGAAGAGGGTTTGAAGAAAGTGCTTAAAATATATTATTTTTCTAGCAGTATAGTGACCAATTCGAATTTCACTTTCCGTGCCAAACTGCTATTTTTTGTTTCACATATTCTTCTTGCGGGGGTATGCTTAGATAAGTACCCAGCTAGGGCTAGCACTCCAGGCAACTAATGATCATTTTAAGAAGATTACTTTATTCATTGATCAACCAAGAAATTCTGAGGCAGTTATAACGCTCTAAAATGCTTGAAATTAGCATTAGCTCAGAAATAGATGTCAACTTTCTTTCATCAACGAAACTATTTCGTTAATGGAAAATTCATTCCTCTTTGGTGACAGAGTGTAGAACGTAAGTTTGGTAAGCATGGATTTGAAAATACTAATACTTCTTTGTATGAAGAGAATCATGTATTTTTGCCAGGGCAACGACACGTGTGTGTGTGTGCATTGTCTTGATGACAGATGACTTTCTTCCTTGCTAAATCTGGCCTTTTTTCATTTATATTTTGCTCTGCTTGGTCCATAAGGTTAGCGTGGTATTGTCCCGTAATTGCTTGACCAGTGGGAAGATAATCTATCAGCAGAATCCCTTTCACATCCCAGAAAACTGAAGCCATCACCTTTCCGGCTGACCATATTGCCTTTGGTGATGGTGAATCAATATGTTTACACTGCTTTGACTGCTGTTTTGTCTCTGGGGTATAGATGTGGACCAAAGTTTCTTCTGTGGTCACAAACCAGCGCAGAAAATCTTGTTGGTTGCTCTTAAACCAGGTCTTTGGGACCCTGTGTCAAGATGTCAGAGCAACCATCTAGCAGATATTTTTTTTACATACCATTCTACTGTTAAAATGTGATATGCCCATTCAGATGACATCCCTACTTCAGCGATTTCTCACACTTCCAGTTGGAGATCCTCCATGACCATTTTAAGCACTTTTGCAATAATTTCTTGGGGTGGTGACACATTTTGGTCGACCACTACAGGCATGAATTTCCTTTGCTTTCATACCTTTCTTTACGAAACATTTAATCACTGCTTGAATCTCAATTTTTTTCCATCCCCAGAAATCACTACACGGGAACAACAACAGAGAGAGACATACACACCACAGACCTCTTCCCAGAGCAATGACACATTACATTTACTCATAAAATATTACCTATTACTATGCATGCAACTCGTTGTGCTATCACTGACATCTGGTGATGATTCCGAGAACCTTTCACAAGGAGGGAATTGATAACAGAGACATCGAGTAAGGATGTTGAGAAAAGGCTTGTTAAAACTTCGATTTGGAGCACAGTTATGTAAGGTGAGGAAACATGATTATTGAAGCAGGATAATATGCGTAGACTGGATGCTTTTGAAATGTGGGTATCGGGAAGGATTGAAGAGAAATGGACGGAAAAGAAAACAAATGAGGAAGTACTAGGTATTGAGGGGGAGGAGAGTGGATTGTTCAGTATGGCTAGGTATCAAATGGTCCTATCTTCATTGGACTATATAGTATGATGCCTAGCCATAATGTAGGTTTATGTAATTGCTGAGGCTTTACACTGTCTTCCTCAATAATCTTGACACCATCACTCAAATGACTGACCCCCCTTCCCCCCCCCCCCTCGGGGTCAAACACTTATGCAGCTGACTGAGGAACAGATGCAGCATGGACTACTTTTCTTCTGAAAGCTACTTTTCGACCTAAAATTGTTCTTTAAATACATTTTTAAAAACAATTAAAAAAACCTACAGGATGAATTGTAAAGAGAACTTAAAATGTTGCAAAAACCACATAATAGATTATGGTATGGCCATAGTATGGTTTTCGCAACAAAAACATTTTTTTGCACAAGTCAAAATATTTACAATCATACATTATCTGTTAATTCCTTATTCTTAGCTACATGGATGGCAGCACCACTTCTACTGTGTCGGGTGTCCTGACTCAAGCTGCCTTTCCATTAGGCATCTAAATACTCCCTATTGACTAACCAATTTGGACAGAGCTTATGAAAAATTATGATTGCTCACACCATCATAGCCTTAAGAGCCTTAACACACAATCCCTTATATCATGTTTAATTAAGGCCCACGGTGATGGAAATTAATGATTGAATTTTGTCATATATCATTAAAAAATTAAGTTATTTTCTAAAAAGACCTTGAATAATGGGGGAGCTACATACAGAAAGGTTCCATAAATAATAAAAGAAAAAATGTTAGCCAGAGAAATGTCATGAAAATGAAAGAGGAGTACATTTTACGTGACCACATTACTATTTTATTTAAACTTACAAAAAATATTTTCCACATCTAGTCTAAAATATGAGGCATAAATAAAAGTAAAAGGTGCAAGTGAAAAGCAGGATTCCTCCAAATTCCAAAAAGTCTGACATGAGTCATACTTTATTTGTGGGTTTTTCAAAAATAAACATTGAATATTTGAGCTTTTTTAAACTCATGAAAATCCCAAAACAATTGGTCCAATGTACATGTCTCAAACTGCTCAGGTGCAAGCGGGGAACAGAGAGTCCGGATGGGCAGTGTTAGGAAGAGGTGTAAGGCAGGGTTGCCCATTGTCACCGGTACTGTTCAATGTTTATGTAGAGGAAATGATTAAAGAGGCATGGGAAGAACTGGAGGTAGGAATGAAAGTCGGAGGGGAATTGGTAAAATCGGTTAGGTTTGCTGATGACCAAGCATTAGTTGATCAGTCAGCCAAGGGGTTGCAAGCATTGTTGAGTGAATTGGAGGTTCAGTGCGATAAATATGGGATGAGAATCAATATTAATAAAACAAAGGTTATGCGATTATCCAGAAAGAAAAAGGCTAAGCTAAATATTAAAATAGGCGGGGAAAAGATAGAGCAGGTAGAACAGTTTACATATCTCAGAAGTGTTTTGGACCAATACGGTCAAAGTCGTAGGGACGTAAGGAGAAGAATTGCGCTAGGCAAGGAGGCTTTCTCAAGGAGGAGGGAGTTGATGACGGGGACGTTGAGTAGGGATGTTAAGACAAGACTTGTAAAATCTCTGATATGGAGCGTAGCTATGTACAGCGCGGAAACATGGTCACTGAAGCAGGAGGATAGACGTAGATTGAAGGCTTTTGAAATGTGGGTGTGGAGAAGAATGGAGAAGGTGAAATGGACTGAAAGGAAAACAAATGAGGAAGTACTAGAAATGGTGGGGGAGGAGAGGGGTTTGTTGAGAGAAATCCTATGGAGGCAGGAAATATGGATGAAAGGCATATTGAGCGGTAGTGGAATGTTGAAGAGGGTAATAGAGGGGAGGATGTTGGGCAAGCGAGGAAAGGTAAGGAATAGGATAGGGATGTTGGACGGGATGAAGGGAAGAAGGAGGTACATGGAGATGAAGGGGGACCTGATGTAGATTAGGTTGCTGGATTGGGGTTCGATTGGAGTTACAAAATGTTTATTTGATAGTTGTGTCCATCCAAAAACCTACCTTAACCGGTAGATTACCTAATAAAAAAAATTGGTCCAAGACAGTTACATTTTCACTTAATTTTTACATTGAGCATAATATTTTTCTAAAAAATGAAAATGAAGACACCAAATTTAATTACTCTCTTAAAATAATAATTGGGTCAGAGTAAAAATTAACAATAAATGCTTATTACTAGCAAACCATTTTATCAAAAATAATCTTAAAAATACTGTTATGACAAATTTTGTAATTGATAAATTCTAGTCATGGTGTTCAATCATTATCTCCCCCACTATATTTCACTGCAAACAACTTGTTGCTTAATAAGGCAATTTGTACCTCACCTTAGTCCTAATTTTCATGAAAAGTGAAATAACTAGTAGTTGCCCTGTCAACCAACCAGTGGTTCCCACTCACTCATCTTGAATTAGTTTTCTGCAGTGGCTCCTGGCTTCTACTAAGGCAGAGCAAATGGGAGAAGGGGGCCATGGGATGGAAACCTGCATTACAGAAGAGTAAAGTGGGTAGTATAAAAAGAAATATATTTTTTTTTAATTTAAGAAACAATTACAAATCATTCAAAGAACTCCGAGAGATGCCGTGACAGAAATCTTTAACAGAGTCATCCGCTAATATGAATTAAATACAGAATTTTCAAAGCATAAAAATCCCAGTCAAGGCAAATGATATTGCACTTTGAAAATTCTACATTTCAATAAAAATGGTGTGAAGCAATCTCCTCTATTACCATGACACCCTGCAACTTACTTCAAGCCAATCAATTGTCTCTGGAGGGCTAAGGAGTAAATAGCATGTGATACACTTAGAATTGGTATAGTGAGCTCATACTTACTCGTAGTGGACAGCATGAAATTGAGTATGTACTTGGATAGCAGTCAGATGAGTATCCCTCTACTTTGGTGGTAGACACGTAGCAGAAATAATGATGGAGGTTGTAACAATTGGAAGTGTAAGCCAATGATAATTGCCAGAATGGTAAGAGACAGGAATGAAAAGATGAAAGGTGATTTCTTTGGGTGGGCACTGGTTGAAGTTAGGAAAGAATGTTTAGGTCAAGAGACAATGAAGGGATGATAATGCCAGGTGATAATTTTCTTCCTCATACTTTACACATCCCTGAATAACTCTAAATATAAACTCCTCAATAAAGCCGACTTTTAAATGGTCTAGTCATGGAGTGAGGAATGTTTGAAAATTTAAGGAAATTTCATTTCAAATGTTAAACTAGTTAAAATTCCCAGAAGCTAATGTTGATGATTTTTTATGATGGAAATAGGGGGAGAGGAAGGAAAGCATTGGGGCCACATGTAAATCAATATCCAGCTGGATGGTGTACAGATGAAGCAAGGAGACACTTGCGATCGAGATGAAGATACATGTAGTGAATAATGTCATGCATATCTTCTGGGAAGAGTGGCTTTACTTTGCTCAAGAACACATGAACCAGATATCCAAGGCTTGCCATAGAAATAGCAAACCAAATCACATTCATCAAGAAATGTGTGATTTTGTTAGTGCATGGCTGCCACAACAGTTTAATTCCTCCCCTTCCATTGAGGCAAATCCCATGGTTTGCTTTACATTTATGTGGATTGTGATCCCATACTTCCAGCTGCATACCATGGTTTGTGCAGCTCAAAGTGCATGGATGCACTTTGGAAAAGCCAAAGAGGTCCATAGATGTGCACCATTTAAGGTGCCAGAAGACTCAACTGGCAAAATTCTTTCTGGATGTACTTATAGATGGTCTTTTAATCACTCCTGCCCACTCAAGTCAGCTGAGAATGGTCTCTTTATAATCTCTCCAACAACCCAATACAAATTTGAGTGACCAGCATTTTTTTGCAATGGGCTATGACTATCCAATTGGCGACACCTTCAAATACTCTCTGCAAGACAATTACACCGCTGATACATTGGGTGATTTTGGGGTTTGACATTTACACCTCCGTTTATATAATTTTTCTCCACATTATAAATGACCCTTGCTTTATTCTCTTAAATTTAAAGGACAATTATGGGGTCAGAGCATTAACTCATTAAAGGAAGGCAGCGTTAACAATTGGTGAAGTAGTATAGCATTTCTATAGTTCTCATAATTTGGGCAACCCTGAGTGAATGAAAGCCATTGGTAGTGGCAATGAACATTTCATTTCACTGCAACCATCTATGAGAATATTTCTCATTAAATGTCTTCACTTACATGCTTAAGTTGCTTCTAAGCTGGCAGCACAGAGTATTGCTACACTATGTAGAACCATAAAATTGGTTCCGTTTGTAGCAAATTACAAGAGTTACATCAGCATAAAAAACAAACCACATAGACATAAGCCTATTTAACTAACTTTACACAAACTAGAACAGCTCCACTTGAAATAATCAATTTTAATTTACCAGCAAGAATTAACATTTTTGATTTTTTCCCTGACTTTCTTAGCCATTGATGATTAACACCTAACAGAAATACATTATTAATGTTCAAAATAGTTTATTTCAAAGAAGATGGCCTTATATTTAGAAGTGCTGCATGCATGTAGGAAAGCTAAAGCAAATATCACAATTTAAAAATTACTAATTTTTGGTAAAACAGTTTTATGTTAAATCATCAAATTTACATCACAAACACTCATTTTCATTCAAATTTCAATAAAAATGAACACTTAGGTTTGAAATAATACAACATTCTTTGGGTACACTGTCAATACTGTTTTAGAAATGTAAACTAATTGAAACCTGTGAACCTTATGACTAGCATAAGAATTCATAAAAACCCCTTATGTTATACATCACACTTCGACATCATAAAATATTGTGTATTGATTCACACCATAAATAAAAAATTAAAATTAAAACAATCTTTTAAAAAATTTCAAATAATTATCAAAAGCCAAATAAAACAGTGCATTCAGATAAAAATACTTTTGTCCATATTTATAAACCATTAAATATGCACAGTGAAAATTTATGTGCTTCAGTTTTGATAACAAAATAAATACTGTACAAAATTTACTATAATATTTTCCATCCTTTGTACTGTTAAAATGCATCCTAACATCACTGTACACTAAAGATGCACTTGTCTTAGTTTCATGCACCACCTCATAAATCAAATTGTGAAAAAACTTCACAACAACAAAGAACTGTACTTGGCTCTGTTCAAATGATGGATAAAATATCCAAATACACAACAACCTGCCATGCTAAAAATTAGTCCAAAGTAGTACTAGAATTAGTCCCGTAGCATCTAGCACTACTAGTGGCAGTTTACTACCAAATATTGGTAGAAAATGAATATTTGTGGGTGCAAATATTCAATTGAATTTAATATAATCCAGACCATATATTTATCTAATAAAATGTTCATTGCACTTTAACAGAACAGATTTATAAACAGAAGAGAGTGATTCACATTATCATCTCTTCATAAATGAGAGTTTCATGGAGTTTATTAATCCTGGTTCCGAAGATATCTCCACGACACCTTGGGATGCCTGGGAAAACAAAAGAAAATTTGTTTTTTAAAAAATTGTTTAAAAAATAAAATCATAACGATGAGGGTAACTTACCTTTTGACAAACTGCATCAATGATTCATACGACAAAATATATAAACATACTAAAATTACTTATTTACTTACAGGGTTCGTCCGGAAAATAAGTGTAATAAGCTCATTGTCTTTTTTGACAAAAGGGGAGTCGTCCACTACGAATTTGTACCTGAACGACAAACTGTAAATGCTGTATTTTACGTCCAAGTGCTCGACAGGCTTCGAAAACGAGTTGCCCGCGTCCGGCCAGCGATCAAAAACATCTGGCGGATGCTTCACGACAATGTGCCATCTTACACCATGCTCGTCGTGTCGGACTTCTTGGCCAAACGCGGCGTGACAACACTGCCGCACCCGCCCTACAGCCCGAATTTGGCACCACCAGACTTCTTTCTGTTCCCGAAGATAAAGAGGAGTTTGAAAGGAATGCGATACGGGACTTTGGACGCTGTCAAAGAGGCCGTGAGGTTCCCGATGATGCCTTCGCGGGAGCGTTCCAGGAATGGGAACGCCGCTGGAACAAGTGTATCGACTCACAAGGGTCCTATTTTGAGGAATATTAGCTTAAGATATGTAAAAGTGTAATACATTTTTTTTCCTGAGCTCAGTACACTTATTTTCCGGATGAACCCTATATGACACTTAGTTTAATTATATATTTAAATACAAAAAATGGGAATTGAACCTGGGCACTCTGGTCAGTAGTCCCAACCCTCTACCTTTGAACTACTGTGACCCATATATAAATATAAGCCTCTCTGGGCACTTGCACCTCCACCACTAGCAATGGCACAGGGAAAAGAACTGGCCCCCTGACCCTGATGTGCCAATTTCACATGCCGTCGGGCTTAGTACTGTGTTTATTTCTCACACAGCTTAAGTTGCTCTCAGGATCATCAACAAAAGGATTTAGAGAGTAAGGCAAATGATTACTTAGGGGATGATCAGTTTAGGTTTAGGAAAGGAAGAGGTACACGTGATGCCATTGCAGTAATGAGATCACTAATTGAGAGGAATATAGAATACAATCAGGACTTATTTGCTTGTTTTGTAGATCTCGAAAAGGCGTTTGATAGAGTGAATTCGGAAAAATTAATGAGTATATTGCAGAACATAGGAATAGAATGGAGGGACAGGAGGCTAATCCGCAACCTGTACATGTCTCAGACTGTTCAGGTGTGAGTGGGGAACAGAGTCCGGATGGGCAGTGTTCGGAATAGGTGTAAGCCAGGGTTGCCCATTATCACCGGTGCTGTTCAACGTATATGAGGAGGAAATGATTAAGGAGGCATGGGAAGAACTGGAGGTGGGAGTGAAAGTCAAAGGGGAATTCGTAAATTCAGTTAGGTTTGCTGATGACCAAGCATTAGTTGCTCAGTCAGCCAAGGGGTTGCAAGCATTGTTGAGTGAATTGGAGGTTCAGTGCGATAAATATGGGATGAGAATCAATAATAATAAAACAAAGGTTATGCGATTTTCCAAAAAGAAAAAGGCTAAGCTTACCATTAAAATAGGAGGACAAAAACTGGAGCAGGCAGAACAGTTTACATATCTTGGAAGTGTTTTGGACCAAAATGGTCAAAGTAGTAGGGACGTAAGAAGAAGAATGGCAGTGTTCAAAGAGGCTTTCTCAAGGAGGAGGGAGTTGATGACGGGGATGTTGAGTAGGGATGTTAAGACAAGACTCGTAAAAACTTTGATATGGAGTGTAGCTATGTACGGTGCTGAAACATGGTCACTGAAGCTGGAGGATAGACCCAGATTGGAGGCTTTTGAAATGTGGGTGTGGAGAAGAATGGAGAAGGTGAAATGGACTGAAAAGAAAACAAATGAGGAAGCAATTATATGAGTATAATACAAATATCTGATTGTATAACAAGGCATTAGCATTTGCTTAATGACTGCTAATAATGCCAGCAAAAATATATTTATTCTTTTGCTGTTCATTCCAAAGCATATTTTCACATCACGCAGTGAGATGACATAGCTTTGCTTCTGGGACACATTTAAATAAGCCACAGATAAAAGAATCTGATTTTATTATCTCATACTACAATCAACTAAAAGTAAGACTAACAACATACTAAGACTAAACTTCTTTTTCGTTTATGCAATTATGGATTTATTTTTGTTTGTTGGTATTTTTATTTTATTCATTTAAATAATAACACGGCCAGAGGACATATCACTCTACTTTATATGAGAAGATTGCACTACTATAATGAGAGTAATGTTGGTCTAAGGAATAATTTGTGGTAAAAGCTGACAATCCCAGAATCTTGTTTCTATTAATTAATAAGCCTACCTACAGAGAAAGCAGAAGATAACTGAAGTATGAATTATTATTACAACTTCTTTAGCATACCATTAGGTACACATCACCAGAGCTGCAGTAAAAAAATTCATTTACCTGTGGAGCAGTTCTGTTGAGACGTGACACAACATTACAATCAATTGGTGAATCTACATTATATGCTGATGCCACTGCTCATTCAAAGTGAAATCTTGTATACAGCCCAAATAGAGTTGGACCTTTGAAATGTACCATTTAATATTCATTTTTGTTGGATAACATTTCTCATTGTATTCAAATAATGCTTTGAATTATTAAAAAAATTGCTGAGGTACAAGCTGTTCAAATTTATAAGTTTCCTCAGATGTAGCTGGCTCTTCCAAGAGCAAAAATAAGCTCATACACTTTCCATGAAACTCTAGATGGCAGGAGAAAGAAGAGTGAAAAGTTAAGAGATTCCTCAAGAAAGCTGGGGAGGACTTGACTTTAAGGTTATGGAGGAGATTGGCAAATTAATACAATTGTAGGTGCAATAGAGTATCAAAGTGCAAAACATGGATGACATGTAACAACATTTATGCCATGAAATAAACGTGTCAAAATACAATTCATAAAATAAGGATAGTTTTTTGTCACAAATGATGAAAAAGGACAGGCTTTACTGACTTTTACCTTATCAGTCTTATATCATATGCTAATATGATAACAGACTGATATGTTGAAAGTCAGTAAAGCCTGTTTTTAGTCAGTAAGTTTAGTCAGAAAGTCAGTAAAGTCTTTTATCATATTAGCATATGATATAAGACTGATCACCATATGGTAAAAATTTTAGTACTGATATTTTTCTTTGGAAAAATATAAAAGAATACGTCACCTTAAACAGTAAATAAACAAATGCGTTATTGATGAGATCCTGCGGCAAAATTTTTGGCAAAGTATCGAACATTTGACTTTTTTATTTTTAGCAGTATTTTGTCCATTAGGCAATATATTTATAAGTATAAGTAACATTCTGGCAATAATGGTGAAGATAATATTGCTAGAATTAGCATATGCCAAAACATCACGAAAATATTATGTGAAACAGAAAAATTCTTCATAATTAAAAATTGGTAGCTTTAAGCAACTGAATACATATTTAACTAATAGGAGCAATTTTTATCTTGTATTTGTTTGATGAATTATCTTTCATTTAAACACATTCTTAATTGCCTTTTTATTGCCTCTGTGTGACATAATGGGATTCAAGAAAGAGCTATTTCTGGGTTTGACTAGTTATGACTTGACTTACCTCTAAGATTCCCATAAAATATTTAATCAACTTAATTAAAATTAAATAATTCATTGTTTTTAAAATTTCAACTGTTTGCACTGAACTCCTTTTTGTGGACAACGGAATGCCAAACAAAAGTTATAAAACCAGGGAATATTAGGAAATTCTCTAAAAATCAATGAAACTTATGAAAATATTTATCTTTCTAAATTGGTAAAAACAACAAGCAAAATAATGTACTTCATACTTTAAGATTAAAGTATAAAAAAGGAGCATAGTCAATGATGTAGCACTTTAAATGTGAAAACATTTTTAAAAAATATTTCCAGGTTTTATAACTGTGTGGTTTCGGAAAGATCTTGGAAGATTGATACATAAACATGGCAAAAAATTCATAACTTACCAAATGCAGAGCAGTAAAGAGTAATCTTGACACTTCTTCCTTCCTGAAACCAGAGAACACTGTTGTAAATAAAACAGGATCAGTGGCTGGAGAACTGCTCGAGGAGGAACTTGGCAAATCCACATCCAACTCTGCATTTAATTCTATATTGTCATTCTCCTCTGCCCACTCATCCCAATTCCCCTGTAACATCCTTGGTTTCACTTTACTCTGCAACCAGTCTTGCTTATCTCTAGTCCACTGACTCATCTGTCGAACCTCTTCCATCTGCATCAAAAGCAAATGAAAACTTGAGAAGATTAACTTAAAGATGGGTGGCTCTTCACTATCCTCCATATTGCACAAACTATCGAATGCACTCTCAAGACTGTCACTTTGGTTGGGTGTTTGACATCGATCAGGTGTTTGGAAACCTGAAAATGTTCCATTCCTAATCTGCATTTCATTATCTCTGGAGCCCATAATGTCACTGATGCAGGGTATTTGATAGGAGGGTTCATCAATCGAGTCATCTAGTAACGATGAATAAGGAACGCTGTGGGAATGTGGTGGAGCACGATCCAAAATAATTCTACTATAATCTATAGGTATATCTGTATATGGACATTTAGATGTTTTCGGTGGCCATCCATTGCGTGCAATAAGTTCCATCAAAACTGGTGCATACCGGACGTGACTATAGGGTCCATGCTGAAGGTTTACATCAAGTCGTGGCATCATTAATTCCTGCCACTGAGCGACTTGATCTGACAAGGTAGTTGGTTCATCAGCACTCATTAGATCTTTTTGGTGATTCTGTATCCAGTAATTGACCTGGAAAAGATAGGAGATATTTACTAAATTAGAAAATCCAGTTAAGCCACTAGCCCCTATGATCATACTTATTGCTACAGTATCAATAGTATCTCTTATTATACTCTATCTACCATTTGTGCAGAATGATGGCTATCTCCAGATTATGAATACCATTACAACCAACCACAGTATCCAAACCAAAGGTTGGCTCGAAAGGTGAGGGTAGAGGTCACCAAATACTAAGCCACAGGTGTGTGAAATTCACACATCAGGGTAGGGAGGGTCAGCTCCATTCCCTGAGCCACAAATGGTTTCCCAAAAAGGTCTGGTAGCCAAAAAAGCATGCTTCTTGACTGAAGCTGTGTGCCTTTTTTGATTCAAGTATCATCCAATACAAATGCAAAATGCACATTATAAAAAAGTCATGGACAGCATAGCATCAACACTGGGACTCCATTAACTGTTACATGAAAATGTGAAACAAGTTGAGGTAGCTCATTTGACTAATGAAAGGTTTTACATGAGTTCTCATCTCACCAATGTAATCATATCAGTTTGATTCTAACCCTATGATTACTTTACATACCGAAACATAATAGCTAATCATGTACAAAAACCATGGAGTTATAATGTAAGAATGAAAATAATTGGATGCATCTCAGATTTACAAAATTCACCAACATGTGGAAATTTTTTACTCAACTCAGCAATAACTACTTACACAAATGCAACTTCATGAATGAATTTAAAAAGTAAATAAATACACCAATATAAAAATGAAATATTAAAACACCAACTTCAGCATTTACTATGTCTACAGCAGAATTTCAATCCTACACACACATGGCACCAAAAATATTAGGACACTAATGATGAATTTAAACTTGTAATTATTAGTAAGACAGATACTCTCACAGTGGCTTAAAATAGCCCAGGATGACTTCTGGGCTGTTGCACATGAAATGGTGGTGGAAGATGCAACTTTTAGTTTCTTCTAACACAGAACTGGATTGAAGTGACTTACTTTGGTTACATGTTATTTCCTTTTATACTGATGAATATTCCTTTAAAATGTTATAAAAAATCATTTAAAAGGAAGCAGACAGTGGTATTCTGCAAAAATGCATGTGCATATAAACCTTACTTTATTTCAGAAACCTTAACATGCAAGAAGTCATGCTTCAAAATTTTGAATGCAAGGTCTTTTTGATTTATGTTAATGCCCCTCTTTGCACATACAAATTGTTTTTAATATAATTAACTCACTTTAAAAAGGAACCTCATGATGCTAGCATTATCCATTTCGCGATTTTTGTCGTAAAGTGAAATACTCGTTTAGTGAAACAACTCTTTGAATATAAATTAATTTAAAATACAATAATGCATTCCATCCCAAAAAAAAATTATGCACAAGTTTTATTGAAAGTAAATTATGTATACATTGTTCAGGATAGTGGATCATGTTCACTTTTCTTCTGTTTCAGAATGAAACAACTGGGAATGTGAACTCAATGTAAAAGCAAAAAAGAATTAAACAAAATTACTTATGATATGTACCTAATTCTTTTTTACTAGAAAGCTGTCTAGAGACACTTGTTTTCTTTGATGCTTAAAATTAAAAAAATGCACTAATTTCAAAATTATGCACAAAAAAATCACTAATAATATGTTTGAACACAAGTTTGGAAAATGTGTGATCACTAGCAATGCAAATAAGCTAGCGGGACTAGTAATAGAGACAAACTGCAGTAGCAGGTATGCAATGAATCTCGAAATTCCCCTCTCCTTATCACTCATTAAGTGAAAAGTCGCTCGTTAAGCGAGTCTTTTTCAGGACCAATATTTTTCATGGAGATTTTTCATTAGCAAAACATGACAACACACTTTTAAGTATTTGTCCCCCCCCTCCCCAAATCTCAATTATATTGTGACAGAGAGTCTAGTCAAATCAAAATACAGAAAGAGACTATATGCTAGAAAGGATATTATGATTAAGCTTTCTAATATTGCTCCTGACATCAAAAGAATTTATAACTTAAAGATCTAAAAAACATCAAAGTCATTAAGGATCTAATTTCACCACACGTAATTTGAGGAAGTACAAACATACATTTTTATTCTTGCTACTTTTTCTTACTATTTTCATTTGTTTAACACAGTTAAAATTTGAGAATAATTGTTCATTTTATTTTCTTAACTCTTTTAGTTGCTTGCTTTATTTATTTATCATAAACTCAACCTATTAAATAATCAAGTTGTTCAGTTAAGATTTCAAGATTTGTGAGGAGTTCTATCATAGGAAAAATTTTGTGAAATGATAATATAGAGGGACATTGTTTCCCCAGTGGAAATGGACATGATAAACACCCTGAGGTGGAGACCATACCTGTGGCTGCCCATCAGCTGGAGGATCAAAGTATTCTCCTTCATTCTCAGACTCCGATAGATTGTCAAGATCCTCATTGTGATCATCATCATCATCCGGGAGCATGAGATGGCTCAAGGAATTGGGATCAGGAGAAGCAGGAGCGAAGGATGCTGGCGACTGAGGGTAATGACTGGATACAGAGGAACATGGTGACTGACTTGGTCTCCAGAGCTCAGCTGCCTTTGTGCCTCGACCCATCCTTTTCTTCTTCTGGTAATTGGAAGACAAGAGATAGAGAGACAATTAATTCTGACTTACGGGTTGAAAAACAATTTTACAACATGACCAGGAGCATGAAGATGATGATAGATGACTTATATGTAAAAAAAACAATACATGAACAAAGCAGATGAGAATATAACAACAAAATGAAGGCTGCTACCGCTCAATCCTTGCATTGATTACTAATTATGCTAGAGATTACATGATATACTCCTTGTTGTAATGTGATATATGTTTTGTCCTGGTTGGCCAAAACAACATTATTGCATTTTTCTTGACCCCACATCAAATTCTCACTCATTGTCAGAATTGAATATTTAAATTATTTGGAAAAAAGACAAAAATATTACAGACTCAAAGGGACCTCAATGAATTTAAGAGCATAAAAATAATAAATTTATATAATTTACATCCACATAATGGTAAAGATCCTATTGGCGTTCTCCCATTCATTAAGCCTACCAATTTCTTGTAGTACAAAGGTGGCGCATGAAATTTCTGAATTTTGCAATTTTTTCAATGCTTACGGATCAAATCTACTTTTAATTGTCAATAATATTTTACAACATACGGGGCTTGTCTGAAAAGTTTCGGCCCTCAGGAAGAAGATGGCAGCATTCTTCAATAAAAGTTGAGAAATGTGTTTGTGTATTGTAAGGTACTCACCAAACTTTCAGCCATTTGGTGCACTCAGTCGTTGTTTGACAATCGTTTGAGCAAGGTGCTGTGATGGTTTTGGCGAAAATGGAAATAACTGAGTATTGAAGTGCCATTAAATACTTGTTTTTGTTAGACAATACACCAACACAAATCAAAGAGAAGTTGGACACTGTGTATGGGGACTCAGCAGAATTGTGTAAGGCTGTGAAATTTCAGGCAGCTGAATTTAAATGTGGTCATACCAGCTGGACTAATGATGAGCATTAGATATGGCCAAAAACTGTTGCAACCATCACTAAAATTGAAAAAGTTCACAAATGATACCAAATAAGTGTGAATTTAAGGTTGGAGAGTTAGCAGAGGCTATGGGCATATCAAAGGAACACATTTTTCATATATTGACTGAAGAATTGCATATGTGCAAGCTATTTGGGCTCACTTTGGACCAAAAATGCATATGAATGAACATTTCCAAGTCCTTGGTGTGGTTTAAGTGAAGAGAGTAATATTTTTTTCATTAATTCATTGCTGCAGATAAAACTTGGATCCACCACTACACTTCTGAGAAGAAAAAAGTCAAAACAGTAGTCTGTAAAGGGTGAACCTAATCCGAAAAAGGCGAAGACAGTTTCATTAGTCGGGAAGGTGATGGTGACTGTTTTTGGGAGTCTTGAAATTATGCTCTTCAATTATCTTTAAGAAAGTAAAACAAAAATGGGAATGTGTTACCTATCTTAGCTTGAAAAATTACAAAAAAGCGGCCACATTTGAAGAAGAAGAGAGTGCTTTTCCAACAGGACAATGCACCTGCTCACACTTTGAGCCCATGACTATTGATAAAAAACCAAAAACACAGTAATCAACCCGAAGGTCGGTTTAGTAGGTGATGGTAGAGCTCACTCATGTACCAAGCCCGATGGCATGTGAATATTCACACATCAGGGTAGGGGGGCCAGTTCCTTTCCCTGTGCCGGTTATGGTTTTCCAGGAAGATCTGGTACCCGAAAAATCAACTAGCTTGGGTGGAGCTGCAGGTGCCCAGAGTGTGATGCCCGGGAATCGAACCCGGGACCCTCTGGTAGTCCAACGCTCTACCCTCTAGACCACCGCGACCCACATGACTATTGCCATGACATGATAATTCATGAATTGCAATTAAATTGATAGACCACTCACCATACACATGATCTGACCACCATTGACTTTTCCAGTTTCCTAAACTTCAAAGTTTCATTTGGAGGGCACAGATTTTCACCAGACAAGGCAATACTTAAATGCCTGTTTTGCTAGATATTTATCAACTACTATTTGGGAGGGTTGAAAAAATCAGAGCATTGGAAGAAAAAGTGTATAGATTTAAAAAGGACTATGTTGAAAAATAGAAATCAATTTGAAAAAAAATCCCCCTTTATATGTTAGGCCGGAAAATTTTCAGACTACAATCGTATTTTAACTTTCAAGATCAGGAAATTTACCCAGCATTTACTTACAAAGTTTTGTTTTTGCGACAAAGTCATTACCAATGGAAAATGCCTCAATCTTGCAGAAGAAATTAATAAAAAGCAACCAAAAACATATAAAATTTTGATTTTACCAATGATTGAGCCACCATGATACGTATAATCAAAACTATTTAAACCTAATGATTCTCACCAACAATTCAACATGGGCCTATAGCGTAGCCCTTTCTTAGAATTGAACATATGAACTTAAAAGTAATTCTAGAAATATGGTTTTGTCATGACTTTTTAAGATCAACTGCATCATAAACTCCATCCTGAACATTTAAATGAAATACAAACAAATGATGGCTGGATTACATTAGAAAACATTAAAATAGTAAAGCGGTAAAAGAGAACAGCAAGGTGAAAGAATAAGAATAATTTATTATCACATAACGACTAATTTATTATATGTAACACAATCTTTAATGCAATACATTTTGAAAACAAATATTTTCTTACCTCAGGTAAGAGTAGTGAAAGCTTGCAAGGAAGCTTGAAATTTTTCAGCTTTCTCTTGTTTCTTCGAGGAGTAGGAGTGAATTCAACTTCCTTCAATTCAGATGCAGTTGAAGTGGGGGACTGGGGGGAGGAACTAACAGAATCTGAAAGAAAAGTATGGTTAAGTACAAATATTCTCAAAAGATAAGCAGTCATCATTAAAGGACACTAAAGTTTACCCATTTCATATAATATATATATTTTCTAATAATGAACAGGAAATGCCTTCATTATTTCACTGATAATATTCAACATGTATCCCATCCAGTCTCAAAATAAAAATAAGTATATCATTACGTACGAAGAGGTATTCCATGGAAAACAACATCAAATGGTTATAGAACACCTTCTTCTAAAGGGTGATCGTCTTGGAAGGATGCAGCAAATGATGGACACAGAGAGGGAAAATTAGGTCATATTTTAAAATTTTTAATTCAAATTCAATTTTTAATACAAATTTTAAATGTAGCACACACTTTTTTATCCTCAGTTCTTTCCCTGCTCATGATGACCTTGCTCAAGTGACACTAAAAATTATTTCATTAGAAATATTGAAAGGGAACTGACATATTTAAATATAAAAAAGATTAGGGATTGGGGAAGGTCTAATACAGCACTCTTGCTTGACGTCAATGTTGTGTACAAAATTTTGAAACAAATGTGGGAATATGCCATTGTAAATACCATTCACTGTATTCCCTGGAGCAATGTAACCTATAAATTCTTCCTCCTCTACCTCTGGAGGCCATCCTGTCTCCCTCCACTTCGATTTGACAGCCAATATTTGTGATGATTCTCTCTTTTGACTTTGAAATTCATTTTGAACACAATGATTTGCATGTGCCGCTAATCCTCATAAAAGTTATGTTTGAATAGTTAAAATATAGAACCAAACATGCTGAAGAATTAATAAAATAACTATAGAAACCACAAACAATGAAGTTTTGTCTGTAGTTCCATGTACATACTGAAGTCAGAGCATACTCTACCTTGTCAGTTGATCTACACTATAGCAGTCACAATGAACACAGTCAAGTCAACAAAAATCTTTAAACTGTTGACACATTTCGAGTGAACCATGAAAAAATATGCAACAGTATATGACTGTAACTGCAGATATTGGAAGAATATGAAGCTATTACTTCCAGCTAAGCTAGATAGAAAAATGACAAAGTTTTATACCACAAATAATGAGTTAAAAGAGCACTCAAAAGAGGTCTACCAATAAATATGAAGTTTGATGCTCCTAGAAAAATATGCATGAGTACTAAGAGTAGGATTTTGGGAGCATGAGCCTTAAGGCAATCTAAAAACAAAGAGCTTGATTTATGATGATTCAAAGTTTTCTCCAGTTCCAAAGTTACAGAAAGAGAAAGATTTAGCTTAACATTAAAATAAGAGGGCAAAAACTAGAGCTGGTGGAACAGTTTACGTATCTTGGAAGGGTTTTGGACCAAAATGGTTAAAGGAGTAGGGACATAAGGAGAAGAATTGCACTAGGCGACGAGGTTTCCACAAGGTGGAGGAAATTGACGACAGGGAGGATGAGTAAGGATATTAAGAAGAGGCTTCTCAAAACTTTGACGAGGAGCGTAGTCATGTATGGCATGGAAACATAGTCACTGAAGCACGATGATAGGCTTAGATTGGAGGCTTTTGAAATGCGTGCGTGGAGAAGGTGAAGTGGACAGGAAGGAAAACAAATGAGGAAGCACTAGGTATGGTGGGGAAAGAGATTGTTGGGAGAAATCATAAGGAGGCAGGAAAACTGGATGAAAAGCACAACGGCAGTGAGATGTTGAAGATTGTGACAGAGGGGAGAATGTTACGCAAACGAGGACAGGGCAGGAATAAGATAGGGATGTTGGATGGGATGAAGGGAGGAAGGAAGTATAGGATAATTTTCACTGACTATCATACAAAAGGAAAAACTATCAATGGCGAGTATTATGTGAACTTACTGCAACACTTGGGTGAAGAAATCAAGCAAAAGTGGCCGCATTTGTCTAAGAAGAAAGTGTTGTTTCATCAAGACAATGGACCAGCTCACAAATCTGTTATTGCAATGGCAAAATTTATGAATTAAAGTTTGAATTGCTACCTCATGCACCCTATTCGCCAGATTTAACCCCCTCCAATTATTTTCTGTTTGCAAATTTGAAAAAATGGCTCGGTGGTCAAAGATTTTCAAACTGTGAAGATATGATGCTGGCAGTTAATGGCTATTTTGAGGAGTAAGATTGTTTTTATTATAAAAAGGTATCAAACTTATTGAACATCACGGGGAAAAGTGTATAGAGCTTAAAGGAGATTATGTTGTAAAAGAAATAAATTTTTTTCCAAAATTTTTGTGTTTTCCCTGTTGGGTCAGATACTTCTGGGACCTTCATCGTAAAATAGGACCATAATAAGTTAGTAACTAAGTAAATTGCACCCATTGAGCAAAAAACTATTATCGCCAAATAAAATACCACTAAATTTAAAAAAAAAATGCATCAGCAATAACAGCATTTTCAGTTGGCATGGTTCATTTTCATCTATTGGTAAGATTATGCGATTTCACTCTTATCCCCAATATAAGTTTAACAAAAATAGTTTGTGGATTTAAAACAAATAGTGATGAAATGAAAGGACTTTTATTTGACCTAATCCACTGACATGCCAATCAGGATGCTCTTAATACTGAAATATGTCGAAATATGCATTACAATTCTCAAATTAAAATTGACTTACTGCGTGTATTGTCGCTGATTTTTCCTGGGTCTAGTTCTTCATCAGCTTGGGGATGCAGCTCAGGTACCCTTTCACCTTCAATTAGATTTGCAGCACGGAGTTCTTCCATTGAACCATGTTCTGGATGTGATTCAGGCACCTCTTCATCTTCTGTCAGATTTGCAATTTGAGGGTCTTCTACTGCATCATGTTCAGGCTTCCTTTCATCCTCGGATTGGCTTGCAGCTGGGGTTTCATCTCCCGGATCATGTCCAGAATGTATGTCAGGTACCCTTTCATCCTCTGTCAGACTTGCAGTGCGAGGTTCATCTATTGGACTATGTTCTGAGAACACACCACTAGATTCAGTCCCACTGCGCTCAGTCTCCATCATCCCCAAATCGGTGTCAACTATATCAGCTTGGCTACCTTCTGCCTCAGCAGTTTTGGTGGCAGTCTCTTTGCTGACTTCAAGATCCATCTCTTTGTTTACGTCTAATTCACTTTCTTCCTCCAGCTCGCTGATACCCTCTTCATGCAAACCTTCAGAAATGAACCCATCATCACCATAACTAAGCATATCTGTTTCCCCACAGACACCAATGGAGCTCCCTTCCCATATCACACTATCACTGCACTCGACCGGATTGTAAACTGAGGATGGGCATGAATCGATGCCAGAGTCACAAAGACTGAGATTAAAGGTTTTGGCAGTTTGGCTATTTCTTTCACCTCCACTGGACCTGCTGCTCTCCAGTTCAAATGGGACAAAATGCTCCACCAACATGCAATCTGGTTTTCGAATGACTTCATTGAGCCTGAGAAGGAATGTGCAATAAGGATAATTGAATAAATTTGGATTTTTGCATAACTGATTACAAATGCAACATAAAAATACACAAAAAAATCAATGTTCATTGTTCTGATGAATTTTAGATTTGAAAGTTCTTTGGGTCGGTCATTGCAATTTATCTTAAATTTGGATATTTAATCCTGTCACAAAGAGCTTTTAACTAGGACATTTATTGTTATATTTAAGATAAAATTTAGGACAACCAATTACCATGCCCTTGTGAGGGGATTTAACGTTGCAGGATACCAGTGAATTATATCTCCATCTTAAATTAGAAGCATTTATTCCCTCTTGGAGGTCTTTCAATTAGATCACTAAAAATGAATTCACTTTTTTGTATACTATATGAGCACTCAACTTATTATTCCATCAAAATTTAATCTCCATCTCCACTTAAGTTTCAATGAGCTAGTAGGTTGTCGAAACATAAGTGGAGGAGACAGAGAACTTTAATTAGTTTGAAGACCAACTATTAATGAAGAGTACCTTATCTTTTTTTAAATTTGAGATTGTTTTACATGCTTAAAATTGGTGAAATTTTAGCTTTTATAATACAGTAGAGCCCCTTATTTCCACTTTTCTAGGTTCCCCAGAAGAAAGGAGAAAATTCAAGGGAAATGAAAATCACAGTTGGAGAGTTTTCACTTTTACATGCTTAATTGCTGGAGTAAAGGTAAAAATAAGAAACAGACTGATAAACTGAAAAGAGGAGAATTATTTCACTTAAAATTTGCTATCACTATCACTTAAAATTTGCTCTCTACATCCACTAAAAAGGATCTTTTCATTTATTTATACATGTTGAATGAAAATAACAAAAATAAATCAAACATCTTTGATGAATAAATTATGCAAAAGTATAGAATGTTATCCTTCCTTGCCTGGATTTAAAATAATTAGTCAAGACTTCATCATAATTCATAAAATAAAAAAAACAATAAATGAAGGTAAAAGTTTACAATAAATGAAGGAGGGGACCATACAAATAAATAATATAATGTATCAAGCTCTAGTTATTGGAATAAGATATTGTAAACATAATGAAAAATAAAAATGGCAGGGTCACTTCAGTCTTATTTGTTAATAGGAACCATTGAAACTATCTAATGACTAACATGATTATTTAACAAAAAAGCCTGACAATTTCAACTCTTTAAACTTCTGCTTATTGATATCATGTGCTTTATTTTGAATTTTCAACAGTTTGTCAAGCATATGCTCACATTACATATCACCTGATTAGTAACTTCTTTTACTGTGAGGAGCACACACTGTGTCTTGGTATGGAGGTGGTAGAACCTCATCATCCTCTGTCCTCATCATCACCTTCATCCAGATTTTTATGCAAAATTTCATCAACACTGTACCTCTGTTGTCACAATATAATTTTGATATCAAAAGACAACACAATTTGATGATTTAGCACTTAAACACAACCTTTCAGTAATCTTTCTAATCCTTTATACATGGAATTCTAGACATATTTTCCCTTTTTAGGAAATGGTTTGCAAGTTTCAGAATCAAATCACAATTTTTCACTACTGTATTCAGTGTCGAGACTGGGAATCATAGACATTTTGACAGATCAATACGGCTTCCATCACGAGAGTCAACTTGTTCCAAAATTTTTATTTTGTCCTCAATTGAAAATGTTCTTTTTTGCCTCACCTTTCCATTGTTAAGCAGGATAAAAGCTACGTTCATGGGTAATTAAGGAAAACTTCAAAAATGCATAAGAATCTGAGCTACCTTGTTGTTCGACTGGTGAAATTAATTGTTCAACTTCAAAATTTTGTGAAGAAAATAAAATTATTTATGATTCAGGGCAGTTTTTATTTGATAAAGGAAGTTTCAATACTTTTATTATTTTGGAACCATCACTGATATGGGTATACCTCTTGCACATAGGCAGAGAAAATGATTCCATTTGTCATTCACTAGTTTTCTGTGTTTTTCACGCATTATGTTTGGGTCAGAAGTCATTTTCATTACTTATAATTTCAAGTTACACCCCAAATGAATCATCTCCCACAGGTGTTCTTACAATGATACATTAAGTGGCTAACTTCTAAGCATCAGCATAAATCATTTCCTGGAGGACAGAGATATGAGTATAAGTGGATCAACTTTCATTTGCTACTGGTACTCTGAACTACCTCACTGTATTAAAATTCTTCCCTAAAACCTTTCATATTATTGCTCTCTCTTTTAAGTGCATTTGCATGAAGTGAAGTCAACATAGTCTTTTCATAAAGGCTGGATGGAGGTGAGTAACTGTTTTAGAATGTGATTTTATTTAAATCCAGAACATAGTGATGCAAGTAGCGGGAAAACAGAAAAGAAAATTGCATTAACATGGGGTTCCACATATGTTGAAAAAATAAGAAATTGTAAAGGATCTAGTAAAAATCATGTACATTGTAGGAAAACATAAATTCATAGAATGCAAATATAGGGTTTCACTCTGTTTCTATTTACCTTAGTTTTTTAACAATCAGGGCTAACATCTGTTTATTCACCTATGAGACCACTGCCACCTGTAGATGGCAACTGTGATTCGGTACAACAACAATCAAAGGGTCTGCGATTCCTTCCCTTCATGCCTTTTTCAAGGCAGAAAGGGATGGGTGTGGCATGAAAGTCAGGCAGATGGCAGCCGTATTAAATCAGGGTGTCAGGGGGGGGGGGTAAAAATGGTGTAGGATGAATTGAATAAATAAAAGAAAATATTGAGAGCATGATTTGGGTGAGGAACATACTGGCCTTAAGCTTTCTTTCAGCAAAGCTCCAGCAAGCCCAATAGTTATTATGTACATAAAAGTATAACAATGAAATACGTATGCAGATTTCTAGAGAAATGTTGAAAAGTTGATAATCACTCAAATTTAGAAATTAGGAACTGTAAGCATGCACTCATATTTTAAATATTGCCATTAAATTTGTTCGCAAGAATATTATAAGGAGCTATTGCCAAAATCCACTTACAATGATGAATCAGTCATATCATTTTAGTAGTGTAACAGACTTCTGCATATCTAAGAAGGATAAAAAACTGTCATAAGTGCCTTTCTTGGGAAAAATCTTGCTTATTAAATGGGTCATTTCATTTTTATACTTTAAAAAATTTAGGATGACATATTTCCCTTATCCTAGTTTAATGTAGCCTAAGAAAATGTCCCCAAAGTTTTCCTTTCATGGCTATGCTACAGAACAAAGTCTATTTCTTTGTAATTCAAGAAATACACTCACCTGTATTCATCTATAAATCCTCTTGCATCATGCATACCCTGTCCATACTGTGGTACCCTCCTGCAGTTGATTTTTTCTACCTCTTTGTCATTAGTCCCCAGAGTCTTGGTTTTACGAACTAAGCGGGGAATATTTGGAGGCAGAAACCTCACAGAACCACGTGGAGGCATCGTTGACAAATTCTTTGCCAGCTCTGAAAATCTGGGACGAGAACTTTTCTTATGCTCTATCCTCCCTCCTACAAAGAAAAAGATTTTTCACTGAGATATTAAAAGAATCTAACAACGAAAACAATCAAATGAATGGAGTGGAATAAAAACTTGTTAACCTCCTTCTGAAGAAAGAGTGTACTATGAATTATAAGCCACTCTTAAAGGCTGCACCTAAGCATTAATAACATTTTTTCATGTATTAAAGATTGGATGATTAATTACTTATTCCAAATCAAAGTTAACAGGCCATATACTACATGCAGTAAAGTAGTATCCGAAAGTAATCATAAATAGCCATGCTTCTTCAGCTCAGAGTATGCACTATTTTCTCCCAAATATTTACCATATTTTGAATTTCTTAGTATAACTCATCTTCTCCTGAATTAAGAGAAGTAAGAAAATCTTCATCCAACTTATTTAGCCTTTCCTCTCTTACAGGGATGAGTGCCTTTGAGTTTGAATCGTGTAATTCATGGTTGATACAAAATTAAAATATCCAGTGCAATGTACTTTTGATTAACGCACATTTAATTTTTTCATCAATATCCAAATTATGTAACTAGATGTTTTCTTGTAGTGTCACAGAATTTTATGCATGCATGCACTGAAACACCTGTTGAGGTGGAGGAAGCAGCAGTGTTATTAGTGATTTTTATATTACACCAGAGTTTTGCATCCGGTAAAAAAACAGGATTTTATTTTACAAATATTGTTACAGTAGCTTTTATAAAACTTTTATGACAGTAGCTTCAGGATTCCTCAAACACAAATTATGATTGGGATGAATAATAGAACAAGAATTAGCTGAAGTTTCACGTAAAATGAAAAATGGTAAAAATTATTTAAGCGTTACCTGAAAAAAACTACTACTGATAAATAATACCCAAAAAACTCGCATATCAAAATGAAAAACAATTCAATTTTGGGTTAACTTAGGTTTTATGTTAATTTAGTCTTTAAAAACATCATTAGTGCACCTTTGTATTGCCATTTAGCACCAAAAGAGCATTCAAAAATTAAAAATAAAACCGGCAACATCAAAGCATAAAGAGTTAACCCAGAAGCACAAAGATCCATTATTGAAAATGCCACCCAAGCTTCCCACTCAACACCTTTTGCCACATTCCTCCTACTTGAAGAGCCCATCCATACCAGTTTCACAATACTGACAGCAGATAACTATCAAAGTGGCAAAAACCAATGAATAAGTAAAGAATCAAAGAGTCTGATCCAAAGTGAGGGTGGAGGGCAAGAAAGAAAAGATGTGCTGACATAGATTCTCACACTATCCACAAGTAGCTCCCCAACCCACAGTAATAAAAAGGAGTAACGTAAACTCTTTAAAATTTTAGAAAAGGAAGTTGATATATTTTAGGGCAGTGAGTTGGTCTTCATGTCATAATTTGTTAACCAATAAATCTCATATTCATGTTATTTACTAAGAAACCAACATTCAACAGACAAGGAGAATGCAACAACAAAAATATGGTGATAACTTTCAATCCACGTTTTACCTTAAAGTTAAGATTGCATTATATTATACCGACAGAAAATTTTATTTTCAATGTAAATCATTTTACCCTATAAAAAACCTTTTAACTGTACTAAAGGTTATGGGTCACTTAGCCTCTATAATATGGGATCAGGACTTGAAAAAGTTTGCAAACCTGTGACGACTCTTTTCCGGTTAAATGTTTCCCCATTCCATTCTGCTGACATCTAAGCAAATGCAACATATTTTGTGGCTCAAGGAATACCTTAGATATACATTAAAGCTCTTTGTTATAAATTATAAATACTTGAATACCAAAATGTGAGTATAAGACATTTTTATTGTATGGAATGGGAATTCAGAGTACTCCCCTACATTTGGACTACTTGTATATCTGCTCAAGGTTGCTCAAATGTGTGAGGCAGATGGAGAGTTAGGTTGGGCAGTGTTAAGAAGAGAAGTAAGATGAAGAGAGGTGTCCATTATCACCTGCACTTTTCAACGCATATTTTTAATGGAAATGGTAAGAGAAGCAAGGAAAGATCTGCAGATAGGAAAGAAAGTCAGTGGGTAAACCATAATATCAAATTTGCAGATGATCAAGCTTTAGTTTGCCAGTTAGCTAAGGGGTTGCATGCATTACAGAGCGCATTGAGCAATCAGTGCAAGTATGAGGTGAGAATAAATGTAAACAAAACAAAGGTTGTGGCTTTTGTGAAAGGGAAAAGCTAAAGGATATCTAGGGAAAGAGGGAGATTCAAGATTGAAAGCTTCCCACCCAGGGATCAAATCCTGGCAACAGCAGATCTTTTTCAGTGGTATCCTAATCTCTACTTGAGATTCTTTGCGGAGAGCACTTTAAGTGAGTATGCTGTTCGTCGAATGGGACATTAAAATGCCAACTTCTTGGCACCTTTTATTAAGAGTAGGCTAATGCCAATGCCAGGATTTTCTTCACTCTTACTCCTTTTCCATACATTCCTAATGGCACAAATGACATCAGCTGTCAGTTGCCTCCCCTAAATTTACTACTACTACTAGGAAGGAAGTTAAAGAGCAGATGGAAGTTTACTGGGCCTGGAAGTGTTTTGAACCAAAATGTTCTACATAGTAGGGATATAACAAGAAGATCTGCATAGCACAAGCTTCTACAAGGAGACGTTGATTACAGGGATGTTGAGTAAATATGTTAAGAAAACATTAGTGAAAACTTTGATATGGATAATGGCTTTATATGTCACAGAAACTTGGTCATTAAATTAAGATGATAGCTATATTGGATGTGATACTGGAGGCTTTTGAGATAGGACTGTGGAGAATGATGGAAAAGGTATAATTGACAGAAAGGAAAACAAATGAAGAAGTACTATGAATGGTGGGGGAGGGAAGAGAGCTGTTGGGAAGAATCCAAAGGAAGTAAGAAAGGTGGACGCAGAGCATTTTGATATCAATGAGTGACCTGTGGCAAACCTGTGATAAGAGGGGAAAATATAAGGTGAACAAGGTCAGGATGGAAAAACATTGGCATGGTGGAAGGAATGAAGGAAGGCAGAAAGTATGAAGTGAAGAATGGTGTATTATTGTGAAAGGTGTTCATTTGTACCTTGTCAAACAAGATTAAGAAATGTAGTGGTGATCAAGTGGTGCCCATTCAGAATCTCTCCAGTCCATATAAATCTCATTTGGGAGACCACCATATGATAATAATAACCCCTACAATTAACAAGTGCCAATCAATAACTCTGAAAGTTATATGTTCACTCAGGTCTAAGGATAGCACGTACCTTCCTTCATGCCATCAACAAGAGCAATGTCTTCAGCCAAATCCCTGTTCTCAATGCCAAGACGTAGTTTTTTGCTGTTCTTTGTTCTCCTTGGAGTGTCTGATGGCCCTTCCTCTTCATTATCTTCTTCCTCTTGCTCTTCAAATGGTGTACTTGAAAATAGAACAATGAGGCTTTATTACTCAGCAGAAAACTATATAAAATCAAAAAGGTAAACAAAATGAATAATGAAATGCAGCTTTTTCATTCTGTAGGAATATTCAGTAATGAGCATCATGAATAGAAATTTTGATATGCATGGCTGCTTATGTGCAAGTTAGTAGAACATTACTATTACTACAGCCATGAAGTCAATGATTGGGTTTGAATGCCATAGGCCACGATTTTTGCCTAACCTATGTAAGTCACTCATCTCAATCATTAATTTAGTTATGGGCATTAATGATATCATGAACAAATGATGTCGTGAGCATTTTTAATCAAAGACAGTTTTCAAATAAGTTATCACTAAGAATTTTCCTGGATGATTAAACATCACAACTTTCCACTAAATCTTCATGATCACTGCCATTATAAAATTCAATAAAAAAAGAAACCATGTCTATACCTGAGTAAACGAAACAGTTGAACAGCAGCATTGAAGAGAAGGTCAACTTTTTTCCCATATATCCTGGTTGAACCTTGCACAACGAGTGCTGCTTCGGCAAAGTTAACATTGCTGGGACCAGCTTCTTTGCTAGTACCAGGCATGGGTGTGGTGTTTTCTTGGTAGAGATTCACTTTTAATAGGTATCTTTCTAATTTCTGCAACAAGGACTACCAATATTAATAAAAGGAAATAATTAGTGGGATAGCACGGCAACTGGCATCAAGGTTGAAGGTGATGAAAAACCCAAACTGTAAAAATTATAGTGCCAAATTTTCAATAATATTCCAGCAAGTGTCATCAAAGAATATGCCATCTCCGGTTGTGATCCTAAGGAGTGAGCTTCAATTGTTACAGACATACGGAGAAGCAGATTTTGTTTTTACACTTAGGCTGAACAGTTATAGGTTTTATTTCCTTCTTCTAAGCTCTTCAGTTGGTTTTGGAGAAAAAGAAATAATGAATTCGAAATTACAACTTAGAAATGCAGATGCAAAAAATATTTCAATAGCTGACAACTTTTTCAGCATTGAAGGATGAAAGTGACGATAATATTTTTTTAGCAGCAGTCTTTCCAAAATCAACTCATTTGAATCACTTGAGAATCATAAATTGTGTTCACAATTAGTTTCATATCCTTTAAGTTGTAATGTGGTAGCTAATGAGTTTGACTGAAAAATTGATTAAGACTTGCCATTATAAAGTTAGGAATTAATACTAGAAAGTTTGGAACAAAAAATCTGGTTTGATACCAGACTCAGCTAAAAGTAATGTGACTTTATTTAAATTTGATAACATTTACCTATTCACTTTCAAGTCACAATTTAAGCACCATATTTCACTAAAAATACTCAGGGCCTAAGATTTTGTTAGAAGCTGTATGTAGTGCTAACTGGTTTGGAGCATTATTGCTTACATGCTAAAGAATATTACTGATTTTCTTCATAAAAACATTTTTCCAATGGAAAAACTAATGGAACATATTTGCAGAGTACTTTAAAATGTAGAAAAACAATGGTTTCACCAGTAAAAAGTGTATAATGAGAAAGTGTATAATTATTAAACATGGGATAATGATTAACATAAAGTTTAGGAGCCATTTATTCAATCATGTGATACACCACTAGTACAACACTCATACTAATCCAAAAAATGATAAGATGAATTTCATATTTCAGGTTTGAAATACATTTCTTAATAGAAAAATACTGATAACATTCCAGTCTCAAAATCTCCGTAGCGAATAGTATCTCATAAATGGTTAATGGAGTATGCCCTGTTATCAGGCTATTTCACATAATCACAGTGACTAGTAAGTCCATGAACAGTAATGTTTTAATAAAAGGTTATGTAACACTGATGTTATGTCACTATTACATTTGTAGACCATTTCAATCATTATCTTATTTGGCAAAGTACTTTAATTTGTTGGTTGGGATGACCTCATTCTATGCATTACAAATGGATAACTAAATATGGAAGGGACCCAACAGTAATTGGTCCCTTAAATTAATTTCCATAATCCATTAAAAATCCAGATATCCATGTATGAGATGTTTTCAGTCCATATATCCATGTATCAGATGTTTTCTTGCATATAAATAAGCAGGAATTTATCATGTATTCAACAGTCAAGCTTCACATATTAGAGATATATTTACTTATAACCCCTTCCATGCTCAAGTTTTTATCAACTTTTCATGCACCTAATTTGATATATCAATGGAAAACAGGTTAGATAATACCCATAATGTATTATAATTCTACAAAAAAACTGTTACAATACACAAAAGCTACAAATACTCTGTACTGTATCAGCTACATGCATAAATAACATTTAGTAAGGTAAAAATACTGTGCACAATTCAGATCAGTAAAATACAACAGCAAGCACAAATATATCATTCAAGTTTTCATTAACAGATGAATACATGGGGTTCCACAGTATAAGATGTCACCCAAAGAGAAATGTTAAGTCGAATCATTGGTTTTAAGCATATAATCTAAACATATCATAAAAATTTCCGGTCAACCATACATGGAAAGCACTGACTAAGGGAAGAATATAGCTCAAAATATTAATCTAAACCAAACCTTTATAATTTAACAGATATTCAAACTAATGGCAATAATGTAAAAATAAGCTATACAAATTACAAAAATATTTAACATGCAGAAATAATAAATTAAAGCAGCTAAAATAGCACAATAAAAATTCATTACAAATACATAAGGTGACTAAAAGCAATTATTTACTTGCAAGGTGGAATTTCAGCAATAATTTTTTCCAAACAAAAACATAATACTTTAAGTGAATTACAGTCCAAAAGAAAATAATCATATCTCAAAATTGGCTTTAAATTAATTACCACAATGATCAAGTTTATTAGCCTTTAGTTATTCACCAAGAGCAAGTTGGAAGGTTTATTCTATATAAACATAATATTGCCCCGAGCAATACGGTCAAAGTGGTAGGGACATAAGGAGAAGAATTGTGCTAGGCAAGGAGGCTTTCTCAAGGAGGAGGGAGTTGATGACGGGGACGTTGAATAAGGATGTTAAGATAAGACTCGTAAAAACTCTGATATGGAGCGAAGCTATGTACGGCGCGGAAACGTGGTCACTGAAGTGGGAGGATAGATGTAGATTGGAGGCTTTTGAAATGTGGGTGTGGAGAAGAATGGAGAAGGTGAAATGGACCGAAAAGAAAACAAATGAGGAAGTACTAGAGATGGTGGGTGAGGAGAGGGGTTTGTTGAGAGAAATCCTATGGAGGCAGGAAAAATGGATGAAAGGCATATTGAGCGGTAGTGGAATGTTGAAGAGGGTAATAGAGGGGAGAATGTTGGGCAAGCGAGGTAAGGGCAGGAACAGGATAGGGATGGACGGGATGAAGGGAGGAAAGAAGTACACAGAGATGAAGAGGGACCTGATATAGATTAGTTTGCTAGGTGGGGAGTCACAAAATGTTTATTTGATAGTTGTGTCCATCCAAAAACCTACCTTAAACGGTAGATTACCTAATAATAATAATAATCTGAACATCCCTGAACATGAACAATTCAGAATCCAAATGCAAAATTTGAGCCAATTTCACCTGGGAATCCAAATGCCTGGCAAGAGGTCTACTCTTAAATAACAAAATAGTCACTTCAGGCTTCGAAATCAACTATAATTCACACGACTTAGGTTTTGTTGTACATTATTCCAGCACATTGTTCTTGTTTGTGCAGGTTTCCCAGTATTCAGGCCTTTTTGTTGTTGTTTGTCTTTGGAAAAAAAAGACTTGTGTGATATAGTTTTTGTGGCTATTTCATATTATTTTTATATAACAGCAAATTAGCGTATTTACCACAGTTCTTAAAACTGTATTGAGGAAAATATGAGTAAGAGGAAAGCTGTGAGAGCTACAATTGGATCTATGAAAAATTGTAATGCCGAGTATAAAATCAGTGCATGTTTAGCTCATCTCTCTACTATGTTCAGGATGTCTAAATCGATTATTTTCAAGAATAAATAAGCTACCAAAGCAGCTGATGGGGCAAAAGGGGTAAATAACACTGTCTTTTAAGAGATTGAATAATATGGGAGAGAGGGAAAAACTATGCTTGGTTTAGATTAATGAAAAACAGCTAACTGGTTATGTAACAATAATTTGTGAGAAAGCCAAGGTGTTCCACGTAAATCCAGTGAAGGAATGCCTAGTGCTCAAAAGGAGGAATTCAGCTTTCGCTTAATATTAGCTTTATTGCTGTTGGCACGATTTCAAAAACCAAAATCGAAACAAATACCTAGTGCAATGAGTATAAGTAGTGGAACAAGAATCAAATGGCAAGCTCTATTTATAGGAAAATCTGGGCATAAATGTTAGCATTTCATCCATACCATGCAAAGCAATGCACAACAACATTAAAAGCACTTAGAATATCTTTCAGATGGAAAATGAAAATAATAAACGGAGGAGGTTCAATAAGAGAAAGATGACATTATATGGATCAAGGCATTATTGCTAATCACTTATCATAGTACATGAGAATCACAGATTTACAGATTACTGAGATTCAAAATGAGCAAAATAAATATATATTAAGCTTACTCAACCACTGTATATTAATTATATTTATATTTTTATAACCATCTCCAGGCAGAAGAAGTCATTTACCCCTATTTCCCCAAGTGAAATTTAGTGAAAAAATGTTCAGTTAAACTCGTCCACGTCATTGAACAAACAACGTATTGTGTTCACACCATAATAAAAGATACCACCAGGGCAGTTATTTTCGGTCTAAAAGTTTGGTGAGTGAATGAACTAAAATGAGATGATATTTTATGTCAATAGGTAGTATCAATTCCACCAAAAATTAATATTGCTTTATGGTTAGGTTTGCTGAAAAAGTGCTTTATGCTTAATTTTCATAAAAAAAATAACTTTTCATTTATTCACACATAAAAGGACAGATGTTCCTTGAGAACAATCTCTGCAGTATCTCTAATATCCTTTCTCAGGGCTACCATATCAAGTAATCACTAATAAACTGAACAAAGAATTTTTTATACAACTTCCAGGTGCAATATGGGAACATATTACCAAATCTCCAAGGCAACAGATATGCTTTTACATACGGAGCATTTCTGTAGGAAGTGAACTAATTCAAGAATTTGATGCATTTACATTATGCGCTGATACCATTCATCATACCAGGTGAACCCTTGAAAAATCCCCCTAATAGTAAGGTTTAGCAGAATGCTTTTTAATACAATAAATGAAATTTTTTTAAAGCTTAATGAACGTTCTGATCATAATCAACATAATATTTTGATTTAATCAACATGTTTTGAGGTTCAAATTGTGCAAAAACCATAAAAATTTGCTGGAAAAGGGTCATTTCATAATTTGGTGGACTTGCTTGTTTCCTATTTCTCCTCATAAAAATTTGAGTTATGTTATGAAATAAATATTGGAAATGATTTTTAAATGTCATTATAACAAAATGCACCTATCAAATTGCTATTAAATAGGGCGCAACAAAAATATCTTTCTTTATGGGGAAGATATGGCTCGAGATCTATTCTGACATTGTCCCACTAGCAGATCAACAGCCAAAAATGAATTAAGATCGTTGCCTGATGTCAATTCCATTATTCAGTGGACTGTGCTAAAATTGCCAAAGTCATACCAAAACATATTTAACTTCTAATATTCCTCTCAATAGCAAAATATAATGGTGCTTTGACCCTATACCCTTAAAGAGTTCAGAGAAAAACTCACTAGGCAATCAGCCCAACAAAAATAAGCACCTAGGATAATACCTCCCTCACTCTGAAAGGAGTACAATCATTTATTCACAATAATTGGCTTGTTTTTGTTTCATACAAATACAAAATAAAAAAAACAATTATGAGGGTGGTTTGAAAAGTCTACGGAGGTAAGAGCTTTAACTATTTATAAGTATCAAAATACTTTTGGTGGTAACATCTCTTGAAGGAATTTGAACCAAATTACAGAAAAACTGGTCTATTAGCATGTGTTTAGCATTAGTTTGAATTGAACAAATTGAGTGATTTCCAAAAAAATAGATGAAAGAGAATTTTGTCTCTTGATCAAACATTATTGCAAGAAAGGTAAATCATGAGGGGACTAAATAGAAACTCGATAAAGATTACGGTGAACCTGCATTTTTGAATAGAACGTATTATAAATAGTCTAAACAGTTTCAGACGACCATACGAAGATGTCCTGTTGAGGTCAGATATTTCAGTGAAATCCACAGAACTTGAGTCATTGTTTTATCACTGTGAACGAACCATATATACACCAGTATGTGCAAAATCCAGTAATTCATGAAACAATAGGAGTTGCTAGTGGAAAGTTTGTACTAAAGAAATTAAGCCCATTCCTTTAGCTGGGAAGGTTCTGGTGACATTTATGGGATTTGAAAGAAATCTTGATTATTTGGAAAATGGTTAAACTAATACAGGTGCATATCATGTAGTGTTAGAATTAGACTTAGAAAACCAATCTGCAAAAAATTTTGTGGGCCACCATGGCCTACAAAATTGACTGAATTACAACTCCAGCTGGTTGACTACCACCTCCTGTCCTCCACAATGAAGAAATGGCTGGTGGGAGAGGCTTTTATTCAAATGAGGTGATTGCAGAAACAAATACCTATTTAATGGCAGCAAATGCTTCCTGTGCATTGTACATGGAAGGTCTAAAAGAAGACAATATTGAAAAATAAAAATAGTTTATCCCAAAAAGTTAAATTGTGTTTATTTTTGCACGAACTTTTGAAACCACCCTCATATCACCAGGCTGATACACCAAAATTTTGAATGATGGTTCATATCTACTGAAGTAAAAGCATTCATATCGTCAACAGTTTATAAAAACACTGGCTACTAGTTTCTAAATACCAAAACATATTTTAGCAACTGTTTTAGGGAAAGTTGGAAAGAGAATTGGAGTGGAAATATAAGGAGGATACTGAAGGGCACACAGAGAACATGGGATAGTGCATGGCAACACCGTGAGAACTTCACTAGACAACTGATAACTCCACAGCTATCATACTCTTTCTCATCTATAGACCACATTACACATGGAACTCTTCCTACAATATCTCACATAAGCACAAAGTTTTCTGCATATGTATATTTATGAAAGACCTCAGGCTTTCCTGGCAAATAGACTGGACAAAGAGTTCTTGGGTTTTCTACCAGGTCACAATGTTGGTCAGCCTTTAAAACATCAGTAATGACCAACATTCAGATCAGATGGATAATCCTAGAACTCTTCCACCCAAGACCATTTACACTGTTTAATTGTCAAACTTCCCTCACTCACTAATTGATGATAAAAACTCAATGCAGCTATTAATTATCCAGAATAATGGCAATATCTACAAAATATTGAAGACGTTCTAAACAAAAGAAAAGAAAATTTTTGTAAAAAAATGATTCCTTCTTCTTTTTACAAAGATACTGTGGCTGCAGAATAAAATATGATCATTCTCTTAACATCAATTGGAAAAGAATTGAGAGGCTAACTTCAAGAACATTTAAGAATGCTCTTGTCTATTGATAACTTTTTCCTTTCTGCCCCTTGATTTCACTTGGCCTTTTTTCCTCAGAAGCCAGTTCTCTCTCATCCCCTTTGCCCAAATGCATTTACTACTAAGGGTAGGCAAGGTCATCTTATCAACTTCCTGGATTTTTCCATTGTTCTAGAATAGCCCCTCTATTGGGCTCTCAAATCATTGGAAAAATCTTCAGGCCACACTTTCATACACCTCTTCCAATCTCAAACGTGATGCATGATTCCTTAACTTTCCAAACCTCTTGGTTTCCTTTTCCCTTTAACCACTGCATTTGCTCAGTTTGTCTCAGAAGCATACAAGGGTAGTCCCATAAGTACCCGACCTGTCCTAGAGATGGCAGTAGTTGTTTGAAAAATCATTGTATTAGAAAGTGAACAACCTATAAAGCAAATGCTTCAAGTTTGAAGATGCCACATTGTTTAGTATTTGTTTGGCAGCCATCAATAGTGAATGTTTTCATTGAATTTGTGAAAATGGAGAAAATTGGTCATCATTATGTGATACAATACTTTTATTTGAAAGGCCTCAGCCCAAACAATATAAAAGCTGAACTGGATTCTATTCTGGGTGAGTCTGCTCCTTTGTTTACAACGGTAAAATATTGGGTAACTCAGTTAAAACGCGAGCTATCAAGTCAAGTATTGCATTGGTCAACCAAATGAGGTGATGACTCCAGAAACGGTGAAGAAAATCAACAAAGTGATACTGGATGATCGTTGAGTGAAAGTGTGCGAGCTAACAGACATAGTGGGCATGTCAAAAAGTGTGGTACACTGCACATTAACTGAAAATTCGGACATGAGGAAGCAGTGTGCAAGATGGGTGCAAGGTGGTTTTGCTCACTCTAGAGCAAAACCAGTGTCGTGAAGATATTTTAATTGTGTTTAGCAAAGTTTCACAGCAACAAAGCAGAATTTTTGCACTGTTTCATAACCATGAATGAAACAAGGGTGCATTAATTCACACCCGAGACAAAAAACAATCAAAACAATGGATTCAAAAGGGAGTACTGGCTCCAAAGAAGGCAAAGACTGTTTCATCTGCAGGCAAGGTCATGGAATTGGTTTTTGGGATGCGCGTGGGATAATTTTGATTTACTATCTTGAAAAAGGAAAAATTATCAACGAGGAGTACTATGAAGAAGTGATGTTGGCAGTTAATGGCTATTTTGAGGAGCAAGATAGTTCTTACTATAAAAAGGATATTGAACTTACTGTACATCGCTGGGAAGTGTATTGACCTGAAAGGAGTTTATGTTAAAAATAAATAAATTTTTTCAAAATTTAAGTGTTTCCTTTGTTGGGTCGGGTATTTCTAGGACCATTCTCATATCCCTACTCCTCCTCGCATGTATTCTTATCTCTTCATGTCCAAATCACATTTTTTTTACCCACCTTCCCAACCAACCCCTGCACTCCAAATTTCCCTAAAAAATCCTCCCACTGCAAAAAAAAAGCCTGACATATCAATCCAATTTATTAGAAGCCAGTCACAGTGTGTTGATAAAACTGTGGTAAAGAATGAAAGCATTTTCTACTACAAATATCTGCCATTTCTAAAGGTTACCCCAGAGACTACTAAGTATGCTATGCATAATGGATACATTACCAAGGCATAGGAAAAGGAAATTAGATAATAGAAGTTAAAGGGAGAGTTAATATTTTGAACTTTACATGACTTAATTTTAGGGACTACAGCGATCAGTTGGAAGTTGGATCAGATTTAATGTGAACACAGTTGACAATGAATCAACATGAATGTCATGAATTAATACATAAAACAACAAATAATAAAAATAAGAATAATATAATACCTGTATTTCCCCTTACAGATTAATACAGGAATGGTTTACAATAAATGATGCTGTACGTTCATTTATGTATCTCCCAAAAGATGTACATTTACTGCAAACACAGAGCTACAGACACTACTACAAATGTTATATGATGACATAATTACAATGGCTTACAAATAACAAGGCATACATGTGAAATGATTTGCATTAATTATTGATTTGAAAAGCATAGAAAACATTTCAACAATTGAAAGAAATGCTAAGCTTATATGCAAAATTATAAAACTTGCAAAACATTGAATTGAAGAGAGCATTTTATCATGCAATACATTTTTTCTGATTTCTATATAATTAAGCTAGCCCTCCTCACCTCATATATTAAAAGGTTTATAGTCCAGAGAAATGAGATCTACTTCAATTTATTTTCTTCTTGTTCATAATTGATTAATATTTAAAATTAATATAATATTACTTATTATCTTCTAGTTAATACAGCATGTGATTACCCCATAGCCTGGCTATGGAATATTAACAATTAAACTTTACTGAGACACTTTAAAAACATTCCTTCTTAGCAAAAATAATCACACTATGCTGAACCTAATTCAACAGCAATGACATTTACCGACCATGTAATAAACTAACTACTAAAAAGCCGAATAGTTTAAGAGCATAACTTAAGACCTAAAATATACTTTCATTCTTCGTATTTTACTATTACAACCACCATCAATTATTATTAAAAAATATGAAAACTTCTGCACACCAAGGAAAAAATGTAACACTCACAGATTCAGTATAGGAAGAATAAAGATAACAGATTTGGCAATATGATCTCATGATATCAAGCAAATTGAAGACAAATTCCCCCAGAACATCTCTTGTGAATTTTCAAAATGGTCAGTATGCTTAAAATACTCATTGGTGAAGACAACACACTTTAATATGCTATAAGTGCAACTGTACCTAAGCTATGGGGGTTAACTAATTTTCGATTTCTTTGATAATCACAGCCTATTGGACCAGATAATGGAGAAAGATGAAAAGAACATTAAATTGTCGACTTATTGGTAGCTTTCACTAATAGGCTAATGGCAATGCCCGCTTTCTCTCCACCCTTCCCTCAGCGTCTAACCTTTACCAAATTATTCATCTATACTTATTGTCACAAAAGACCTAAGCTGTCATTTGCCTCCCATAATAACAACCAGTATGCTGCCACAGTGAAGAGTTCAACATTGACAATCTTCCTTTCTGACAATCAACATAGATTGAAGGGAATGTGAGGTGGTTTCTTGAGGGAAAAAATCGGGACAATATTGTACTTAGACTACACAGAAATTTAATGGAAGTTGGAAAAAGTTAACATGTGGAATTTTAAGCAAAGGTTTCACTGTATTTAAAATTTTAGTCAAATTATAGAAATAAAATATAATTACACAGAATTCAAAGGATAATGCGATTGGGAGCTAAGTACATACATGGGTGAAAAGATACACCCTTCCAAAAAGAAAAAAAAATAACAGAAGCCACCAATCCCTATTCACCAACTGTTCGATTTTGATTAACTTTACTCAATAAAATATATCAAATTAGTACTATAGTAAAATGGAGCCACCACCTGAATACATTAAGACACATGTGCTTGTAAAGGACAGAATATACAAAAGTAGGGCAAGAAATTACAGAATTTCAATAGGATACAACCATACTTCAAGTAGTGAAGGGTGGTATGAGTCCCGCTTAATGAAGGCAATCGATGACCATAATTTATACGTCATTGTAGAAGATCATTTGTATTATATTAATATGAATTCCTTTTCCCGGTACGGTTAATACAGAATAACACACTCCTATTATAGCACTAGATTAATGGATTTTCCCAGCTAATTCCCACCTGCCAGGCCAAAATTCAAATTTTTCATAACCATGGATAACTTTATGGACCCATAATTGGAATATTCAAGCACTAAAGTGCTAGTTCTAACACCAAAGTTACAGTACTGAATCTGTAGAATTAGGTTGCAACATACCTGTTGTTTCAATTTATTCAAGCATGCAACATACTAACATTGTGGAACGCATCTTATCATTTGGATGATCTCATTGCGGATAAAAAGGGGAACAGACCAAATTTCAAGAGTGTCAATTAAATTCAAAACATAAGTTATTTAGAAGACTAATTACTGGTATCAATCCACCACCACATAGTTTTCCAATGATTTCCAAGAATAAAAGTAATTACCCATAAAAAAATAAACATTATTAAAAATAAAGATAACACTGTAGCATAACTATATAAGCTGCATGCTTTTTTTTAATACAAAGAATGTTAGGGATGATGAAACTTAGTTTATATGAAAATATTACCAGGCAACCACTAATGATAACTGGAGATATGAACTCGAATCAATTTTCAAGGCTAACTTCTTTCTACTGCGACACGGCACTGATGCAATGCACACTAACCCTTTACTTTCTGTGGAATTTGCAACATCCATCATTAACTCCACAAAAATCAATTAACACAAAAGGCTAAGTATTCTTCCAATAGAGAAAAACCTTCACCTGGGATGTTTAAGATGCAATTATAGACAAAGGCTGAGCTCATGAATTAATGAATCTTGCTGATTTCTACTATTTATGTGCTTTCAATTAAGATTAATATTCTTAGGTGTATGAAAAGTGAAATGAAAAGAAAATATTTCATAACTAATGGAGCTACTTACTAGGATGAATTTGAAGTTAATGGCAATTGGGGCCAAGATTAATTTTAAATTGATTCTTTTAATGCAAATGCCATTAGTGTGATGATTTGATACAATTTCTTTTTACCTACATTTCAGTCCACATTTAAAAAATGAAACACTTATAAATGAATTACTCCATTGGTGCAGATACTCATACAGTTGAAGAGTTTGTAACAGGTAATGTGTTAATACAGAAATGGAAGAGATTTACCATGAAAAAAATAAGGATTTGATCAGAAATTCACTCTAGTCCTAATCCCTGGTTGATATGTTAACAGCTGTACCTGTAGGTCATCTTCCTTCCAGTGGAAATACCAAGAATTGAGAGATGTGGGCTCCAGTTCTGATTGTCAAGTGATATTTTTATGTAAATCTTCACTCATTGGTGTATTAACAAGCATGTGACTGCATTAAAAGTGCATTTGTAGCATTTCTCACTGCATTAAGTGACAACTTACTCAGCAGATGAACTACTGATTTTACTCCATCACCACAGAGAGTGCACATATTAAATACTGCAGTGAATATCTTAAGTCTGTAATTATTCTTCACATAGAACCTTTTCCAAAGAATGATGAAAGTTTACATAAAAGTTGCAAAGGATATTTTTTTAAACATCTAAGGAGTTATAGCTATGCTATTGCATATAATTTTAGTGAAAAAAATTGCCTAATTGAGGAAAAAGAAAGCATGGAATGCTCTTCCTGACATATTTTAAAATGCGTGATCACTGGAGTCCATATAAACAACCATAAACACAGTTATCAAACTGGAGGTTGGTTTGACAGGTAACGGTAGAGGTCACCCAATACTAAGCCCAATGATATGCGAAATACACACATGAGGGTAGGAGGGGCAGATCCTTTCCCTGGGCAGACTACGGTTTTCCAAGAAGATCTGGTGCCCAACAAATCACACAGCTTGGGTGAAGTTGCGGGTGCCCAGAGGTATGCCCAGGAATCAACCCCAGGCCCTCTGGTCAGTAGTCCAATGCTCTACCCTTGGACTACCACATCCGTATGATAATTCATTAAAAGCATACTTTTTTAATAATTTAAATCTATGTAATTTGAGGTAATGATATGAATTGCATTTGACAACTGAGCTGATGAATGGCTGGAAATTGTTTTCCTTGGCCATGAAGATGAACGATAACAATTATATAAATATCCTTAACAAATTCTTATGCAATATGTACAAGTTAGCATATTCCATGACAATTACCAAAAGAAATATTAAACAATTGGCACCATAATTACAAAGAAAAAAGAGAGTTGATGCCAGTCACCATACTCACCCAACATTTGAATTATAAATACAAACTTACATCAATGTTATGACATTATATCAATATAAACATGGATATCACCCATCTCCAAATAAAAATGTTAACATTAAATACAGGATGTCAAATATTGATTATAAATGTACAATCAGTACCATGGAACTATATTCTATTCATTTTGTATTTCATAATCATGCATGCACAAATGGTGGAGATAGTTTGATAAGAAACACTTACATCTCTTTAAATGGGCATGCAGCTCCATAAAAATAGTTAACAAAAGAATATTCCAAAAGTTGCATAACTCTATATCCCTACATGTGAACACTCACTCATATAATTATGATGAGGCAACAGTGGAGGTTAAAATTAATTTTAAAGCAATTATGAAGACTTGGATAAAACAATCAAACGTAAGACATGATTTTCAAAATTCAAATGTCTAAGTGTAGTCTTTTACATGAAAAATTTACACTCATTCTAAATCACGGTTTTGCCAAAGTTGTACACAGCAGTTCAATGATAGTTTTACCAGAGCTTTCCAGAAACTGAATTTTCCATTATTTGATAATATACTAACGTATGATTTCATACGAATGTTAATTTGATTTTTGCTGTGATGGTATTTGTTATTATTTGGATGGAGAAAATACATCCAGTCAATTCCTCTTACGTGGAACCTCATCCCATGAGCTCCTAGTACAACGAGTAATTCACATGAGCAAAATTTTTTCCTAAAAAATGACTCTCTTAACAAGTGGCGTTCCGAATAACAAGTGATGAGGAGAGGGAAATCCTTGGATTTTTTGCATGCCTGCTGCTTCAGTTTGTGTTTAGCACTCATTTCACTAGCATCTTAGTGTCACCAGTGATGACATATTTTTCAAACTTGGATTCAGGCATAGTACTACAGATTTTTTGTGCACAAGCTCATTACTATTTTGTGCATATTTATAAAAAAAGTCGCAAGACAAGATAATAAAATTAACTGTATAAATGAAAAGTAAAATCATTGAAAAGTGAGAATTGGGTGTGAGTGTGGCTGATCTAGCATGCAAATACGTACAATTGGTGTACATCATCGATTTGAACTATCCTAAAAAAAAGATTAGGGAGATAGCAGATTCAAAGGGAATGACAAGAATAATTATGCAACGGTTACGTATTCTCAATGATGTTGAAAGGTTGCTCCTGACATGGATAAATAAAAAGCAATGGCAAGGAGACACTATTCACAAGAACATCATTTGTGAGAAGGCAAAAGAGATATTTGCTTACTTAGTTAAGAAGATGCAAGGATCATCAATGGCCGAAAAAAAAGCATTTAAGGGAAGCTGCGATAAGTTCAAGAAGTTGAAGAGAACAACCAGTATCCACAGTGTTCTGAGGCATGGTGAAGCAGCGAGCTCCAAGTCAAAGGCACCCAAGAACTTGATTGGTAACTTTAAATTAATACTAATTATTTTGATTCCTTTTTGCTATCTACAAATCAAATTCACATTCTGGGTTGGTAAATATTCAATAGAAGAAAATATGACTATGCATCATTTACTGTTCCATCATACTTTGAGAAGCATCACTCCAATAAGACGGCGGCTATGCTGACTGCATATTTATTTTATTATGATGCTATGTCACATTTTCACAAAATTTTGAAGCATTGGATAAGGCAAACGTCTCAAGACAGCTTTCTAGTAAAATGGAATTTAGAATGTATCATAAATAATGAATTCGATTCTTTTTGTTTTTGACAAATTGAATTTTCATTTCACATTATTTCATTCTGAGATAGAAGAAAAGATAAAATATTATTCACAATCCTAAAAAAATGCACACGATGTAAACAATATAATTTTCTTTGAATAAACCTTGTACATAATTTATTAGTTTTGACATGGAACACAATATTGTATTTTGCATTAATTTATAATGGAAAATTTTGTTTCACTCTATGAAAAAGATTCTGGTACAAATTATCTCTTTTGAGGTTCCACTGTATTTCATTGCAGATGGGGTATCTGTATGGGTTATTTGATTTCTCAGGATATGTATCCTCCATAACTACCTGACTAACACCCCTTCCCTCTTTTCTTTTAGGGAGCTTAAAAATGAAACCCAATTAATCTGTAGGTTTAATTAAAAGGGTAATTAAGCCAAATATGTCCCCTTTCCCTAAAATTTTTTTGCAGTACAATGTCCAAAAAAATACATGTTAACAAAACAATACAGATTGCTCTTACGGTTTCAAGGTTGTGCTACACAATTTTTGGAATACCCTATATTCTAGATGCTCTTTGCAAATGTTCAGAAGTTAGTGCCAGAAGCAATAAACTGCTGTCAAGAATGTCACACAAACTGTTATAAAACATGAAAAACAGAACTCAAGTAAGGAAATCAGCATTATATGGAAGATATAAAATGTCTTTTAGTTGAATTTTATGCATCTACAGTAAAAACTCGATTATCCAAGCTAATTAAACAACTCAACCAAATGTTTGCCACGGCAATAACACTTGTGTTTGGGTGTGCATTGTCTCGATGAAACATAACTTTCTCCTTGCTAAACCTGGCATTTTTTTGCATATCATTTGCTGTAGATGGCCCAAGAGGTTAGCGTAGTTTTGTCCAGTAATGTTTGATAAGTGAGAAGATGAACTATCAGCAGAAGAATCCCTTTCACATCCCAGAAAACTAAAGCCATGACCTTCCCAGCTTACCGTATTGGCTTTGCTTTCTTTGGCGGTGGCGAATCAACATGTTTGCCTTGCTTTAACTGCTAATTTGTCTTTGGGGTATAGTAGTGGACCCAAGTTTCATCTGTGGTCACAAACCAGCGCAGAAAATCTTGTTGGCTGGTCTTGGTGATACAGTGTCAAGAGTCTCGGCACCCTTCTAGCAGATAATTCTCTCCCATCCAATTTTACTGTTAAAATGTGATTTGCCCATTTAGATGACATCCCTTCAGCTTCGGCAATTTCTCACTCTTTCAGTCAGAGATTCTCCATGACCATTTTAAGCACTTTTGCAATAATTTCTTGGGGTAGTAACACATTTTGGTCAACCAATACACGGATCATCATCTAAGCTATCCCGACCAAACTTAAGCTTGTTTGTCCTCTTGGCAACAGTTGAATATGAAGGAGCAGAGTCCCCCAGAGTGTTCTGAAAGTTGGCACGAATTTCCTTTGTTTTCATACCTTGCTTTATGAAGCATTTAATCACTGCTTGAATCTCAATTATTTTCATCTTAATTAATTACTACACAAGAACAACAAGAGAGACGTCCTCACCACAGATCTTTCCCCAGAGCACTGATACATTACATGTCTACTCATAAAGAATTACATATTATAAGTCAAGAAACTTATTGTGCTAGTCCTAACATCTGGTGGTGATTTCGAGAACCTTCCAAACTACCCTCATACATTGTAGATGTTTAATGACTATTTGCTCAACATAAAGTAGAATATGAAATTCTCACGGCCAATGAATGCAAGGGAAACGACAATGGGAAAGTATGGATTACACAAATATGTTTAAATTAAAACATAATATTACTGACAACTTTTGATTTTATAAAATTGAAAACTTTTAGGTAAGCCCAGATATTTCAAACTTGGATTTTAGAAAAAGTTTCAAATATGAAAGTTTCAAAGCTTTTAATTATCCTGTTGATTGTAAGTTGATTAAAATTTTGAGGTGCTGGGAAAAAAGTAGGTTGGATAATCGAGTTCACTGTACTTAAAAACACATCAGAATGAAGTTGTGGTGAAAGTTGAAAATATGATCAGGAAAAAGTGTCATAAATGAGATGTAACTACGTAGTTGTAACCACACATATAAAATAACATTTCCTGCAATATTTCACCAAAGTATTTCACTTTTTGACAATTTACTTTTCTTTTGCTCTCTAGACTCATCTGATGGTTCGTATGCCCTCGGCATTGACAAGCTACTTATGGCTTATCATCAGGTTTCTTGAAGGTTCAACTACTTGAGTTTACACAACACAAACGTCTAAGGTGAGACCAAGGCCCAAAATTTTTTGATTTTTGGGCAGGTTAATTTATCAACTTCACAAATCCAATCGACAAAATGTAGCTGTACAGGGTAAAAAGAGCACATAAACTGGTTTCCCTTGTAAAATATTTTCCACTCTACAGTGAATAAAATATTATTTTACAAATTATAAGCAATTGGAGAAAATTAGTACATCTATGGGCACTTTAGCTTAATTTTTCATAATGTAATGCATTTATCAGATATAACTATGTATATATGATGAAACAAATGGGATGTTGGCAAACAAAATAAATTTCCAGATGAAGAAATTACAGGATACACTGGAACTTATTTCCTCAGTGTTTTGCATGACAAGTTGCAATGAAATATGCAACCACGAAACCATCATATTAGTTGTTTCATTCATACAAAAGGGATGTTGAGGTTTTAGCAAGTCATCATTCAGTTTAAATTTTAATTTACCTTATTTGAATTAAATGGACAATACTTTTACAATACCCTTGACTGCATTTATGAGTTATACCAATCGTAACAAATAATTTTTCTCCATCCTGAAAATTTCTACCATAAAAATGTGCTTAGCTATGATAACTCTCCAGAATAATCCAAGCGAGAACACTCATGAATGAAGTTCACTTTACATGCACAATATACTGAGCACAAAATGAGGCTGCCCAATACATAACCTATAAATAACTATGTATATTTAGAGCTATGAAATCTTAACAACAAATATGCCTATGGTCTGTGTTTTGCAGAAATGTGTATCATGAATTAATTCAAATTTATTTAAGTTGACAATCCAAAATGTATGGAATATTTCAAATTGATTTCTTAAAAGAATACCTCAAAATAATTAGAATCAAAAGGGCCTTGAATTCATCAGTACTAGAATGAATTCTGCAAATGAATATTTTCCCAAAGCTAAAACATGTTCATCAAAAGAAATCAGTGATGTGGAAAGGCATCATAAGGCAGCATTTCCCTCACAGAGAGAAATCTCCACGACAATCTTCCCTTTAAAAGACCACCAAGTTGGCCTCAATGTAATTTCACATTAGAACTAGGGATATGTGAAAGTAGTAACTATTTACCTACATCACATTCGGCCTTAATCTTTTAGTCGGTCGATTATTATGAACTGTATGTTGGTTCACCATATTTCAACCACTTTGATATTCACGAGTTTCTGCTTCTGAACATATTTGCAGAATTGAAAACTCAAAAATGTCCATTATTGGAAAAGCCACTTCTCCATTTTCAGTCAAGGTGGCGGTTGGCCCACTAATAAAAATGTGCATGCATATGATTAAAAAAGGGGTTATAAGAAAAATATTAGCAATATTTGAGAAACTTTATACATTTTACACATGTTTAATCAAATATTCCATTGAATTAGAAGCCAGGTGCTGGATCTTTCATTAGTTATGCCTTTGGTGGTTGAATACTGTGCTTACTTACATTTATGCACATTTCCTACAACATTATTTTTTTAAATGGTTTTCAGATATGTGAGGTAAACTAAACAAAAAATAAGTGAAATGCTGAATAAGTAATGTACAAACTACTACAGTGAAAACCCAAATCAATGGCAAGCAGAGAAGATATTAGGAAAATGGCATCTAATTCTACACTTTTACCATCTACTTTATGTTTACACCATGTGCTTTATTGGTGCCATCTAAGGACAGTCATATTTTTTTTTTACATTTTTTTTCAATCACATTCACCGGCTCATTGAATATTATGACATCAGTCATCTTTCTTTTTACTAAAGTCATACATCTAGAAAATTTGTAAGAGCAAAAGATGGATTTATATTATGATGGAATAAATGAGAAAACCTAAGGACACTGAAAATTAAGCAAATCATGGGAATATATAAGGCATCATTATTCATGCACTAAGTATTTGTATCTACAATTTACTTTGAAAGTGGTTGAAATCCTTGAATATGCAGTATACCTTATTGTGCCAATTTATTTTAATCCTAAATGTTGAAGCTTTTAAATTATATGAAAAAGGTATTTTTCATTGAGTTTTAAAAATCTGACGTCCAATCATTGCATGGTGATAGAAATTCTGACCTATTATTGAAAATGACTGAGGGGCAATTCAAATTTTTTGCAGAGTAATAACAACAGAGAGAATATGATAAATACTATTTATCTCAGGAATAGAAAGCATGAAGAAATTTATGATACTTATTGAGATGGGATACAACATCAACTAACACAGTTTTGCTCAAGCCTAACAAGTATAGTCTACATGTCGTAGCTGTTAGATGGCCTATCTAACATTTACTATTGAAGAGGCTCATAACCTTGAGGTTATCTTAAGTGATCCAGCAATTTTACCACTAAGACTTCCATTCTGATTTACTAGAATTACCCCTGTTCCCATTTGGTTTTCTCACTTGGACATGCTCAAGTACTACTACATATAAATAATGATTATCACATTTTAAAATTAATTATACCATCTCAGATGTACAATAATTCAGTGAATTGAAAGAGCTTGTTAATAATACTCAGGTAATTAAAAAGTTTACAAAGTGAATTTAGCAGATCATTTTCATAACATCAAAAAAGAACGACCAAAATACAGCAACATACAACCATTAAATTGTTCCTTAGTCAGATTCAGTCAAGATATTGTTTTATCCTTATCAAAGGCTATGGAATGTGGAAAGCCCCAAACAGGATACAGATTTAGGTTAAAAATGAAATAATGTCATACATCTTGTTTTGGTTAATTATGAGAAATAGCAACTAAATACTAAGATTGGTTTTTATCTTCACCATTGGTATTTCAATCCTAAGATTGGATTACAGCAACCCTCTCATTCTTCTCAATTCAGTGTTAATTCCCTGACTCCCTTCTCTATCCAAGGGTGCTTGCAACTACCATGTTTTTCTCATTACATATTGCTTCTGTTACAGCCTTATTATTGCTGCCTTATTCAAAGAGTTGTACTCAATTTACCATTGTTTTCAAAAAAGGTGGCTTAACCGTTAAGTTTCTTGCATCACTGACTTCTTCTGATCAACACACTTTAAGACCATAATTAGCTATTAGCAAACAAGGCACAACTGTTCCATAACATGGATAGCAAGTACATCAGCTCTTTCGCTGAAAAATCCTTAATAGAAATTTACAAGTACACAGAAACTTTTTACATGAATGTATATACATACATACATCCACATAAACATGTTATTTCGATGTTTTGCAGTGCTGCGCATGACGTATGACAAGTAAGCAATACACATTTACATTTGATTACACTCGCCTAATGATGGATAATTAAAGAGAGCAAGAACAAAAAACAGTATAGATCACTGGACATTCATACATATCCAGAGCACTGAAATGGTTAAATTATACAAGAGCATACGAAAATAACACAACTGGATTACAGGTATTAAACACATGTAAATACGTGTGTACCTGTTGTTTACAATGGCAATTTTACAAGTTAAACATAACGTCTGAGGAATATCAAGCAATACTCTTCGTTAAAATAACAAAAAAAATAATCCATGTAATCCAGAACTTTTAAACTAGCTAGCTGGAAGAGGAAGACAAATATTATGCTGTACTAATTTTACTTATTAAGTGTACATTGCTAGTAAGTTAATGAACTTTCCCATCATATCTGATGAAACCTAGTCATCATGACATGTTTCTAGATCCTTCCATATGCTACAATTTTTTTTGCCTCAGCAATCTAAAACCTCCAACAATAATGACTACATACTTACATAAAACAAATTTATTCCAAAACATGTCAAAGAAATTGGAGCAATGATTGGAAAATTTGCTTCTAAAAAAAGGAATCACACCTTTCTTTTCCAGAAATAAATGTATCAAATAAAAGCAATAATAAAGTTTGACCGATACATATACATACACACTTAGAGTATTTGCATACAAACATACTAATATATAAAAATATTATGTGTAATTACCTCCCGCAGCTCTAAGTCCGAGTGTAGAAGTGGCCCGTCAATTCGGCTGAATAATTTGATGAAAAACTCAGGATCTCGGAGATCTTCGTCGAGGTTTTGAGCAACTCTTTCAGGAGAAGTTGGGATCTCAACTGCCAAAGATGTGGATGGTTGGTCAAAAGATGCTGACGTTTGGTTTGGGATCTCAACTGCCCAAGATGTGGATGGTTGGTTAAATGATGCTGACGCTTGGTTTGGGATCTCAACTGCCCAAGATGTGGATGGTTGGTTAAATGATGCTGACGCTTGGTTTGGGATCTCAAGTGCCCAAGATGTGGATGGTTGACTATTGTCAAAAACAGATTCAGATGATGTTGATGGCGAGGGAATTAACTGCCGCCGTACTGTGGTAGACGAACGGAATCGTTTTCTCCTCAACGACACAGGGTTGTCAGAAGGCGAGGGCTCACTTCCCGGGTCTTGGGTCGAGAGACGCCGTGTAGGAGGTGGAGTTAAAAGCCGCTGAGCAATTGACAACCTAGGAGTCTGTTGCTGAGGTGACTCTACGGGTCGGGGAGGTGTATAGGGACTCCGTGCGGGCATTGCTAGTGGGTGTTCATTAACTGAAACAAATCACAAACTTCTATTAAGGAAATCCTGGTTAACAAATGGTAAAGTTGTACCAATGACCTTCAATTAAATTGCCACATAATCTTGCTATCAACAATTAATGCTTATTAATCTAATTGACTTATACTATGACATTTTATTTATAGGTATTATTATTTGCAAATTTAATTAACCTTAACTTTTTAAAAATATGAACGGTAACCTCACTAATATCAGTTGCGTTATTTATAACACGCAATAAAAATATCGCGCTTTTAATTTAAACAAATTTACCGACATTAACAGGTTATCTTATCGAGTATTTATACTTTCACCAGTCACAAAGTTTGATGAAAGCAATCTATCTCAATGTATTTATTGAAAAGGAATAAAATGAAAATGACTACCGAAAAATAATGTGGATTAACTGACCACTCTTTAATATGTATTGGAAATATTACTTTGCTTTCAAAATCTCTGATTTTTACTACCATTTCATGCTAACCCCAATTCTCATGAACACTGCAAGTTATTAAGAAACACCATAGTCAGAAGGGTTAATTAACTGAAGAAATGTTAAGGTAACTTGTGGAAACAAAATATTTACTGAAGTGGTACTTAGATCTGTGAAAAATCTCCAAATACTGTGTCAGGGTGTATTGGGAAATTCAAGTTAAGTGTGCCTCTACTGCAAGGGCATTCACCATGCAATAAATGGAGGTGGTTCAAACAAAAAATGCTTAGCCACACATTTCAAAAGGTTTTCCAAAATGAAAATGACTTCTGTGCATGTCAAAGTCACACTCACTAGTCACAAATTCAGAATATTTTTCCCAATTACCTTAGAAAATTTCTCTATTTAATTGTTCTGCTCAAGAAATGTTTTACTACAAAATTAATTTTAAAATACCACTGAAAAAACTAAAGGAAATACTTTCATTGCATTTGTATTGCAGAGGCATAAATAAAAGAACAACTTCATACATGAATCTCAATTGGATATAAAAAGTAAACCCCACTAACATACCTATATTTTTATTCAACATCCTATTTTATTATCATGAAAGTGCAACTAATTTACCTCTCTTCAAGGAATTAACCAGATAATAACAGTTAAGGAAAAAATTTCCTTACATCGAAAGACATTTGGAAAAATAGAGCCGTTAATTATCCTTCGGTTAAAATACGAATATTCCAAAGGTTTGGTACAACAATTACTTGAATAGAACGGGCTATTGAACCAAAACATATTTACTCTTAATATTCCCGCCAAATGTAAAAACAACTTAAAATTTTAAAAAATGTCAAGGAAACCACGGATTTTAAAAATAGGACCGCAAATCTACTAGCATTACTCGCAAAACTATTAAGTGGCACACAGACTAGAGCCAAGTTTGGTGGGATTGAGACTAAGCTTAAAAACACTCGAATCTTTTCACAATCACAAAATCCCTTTAATACCAATGTTACATGCTACATTATTTACGAGAGATTGCAAAATGCATTAGGAATGACATTACAACACCATTGAAAACATCAACAATCAAAATAAACTACAACGGGAAAAAATCCAAACCTTTAATACAGCCACCGACCTCACAAAGGTTCCCGTTTGAATATGCTCCCAAGAAAGAGCCGTTACTACACTAAAATATTCACAACATGCGATCAAAACTGATAAAATACATGTATTTACATTGTAAGCGTCCCAAGCACACGTATTGGTATCCATTTTAAAACGACAACTACGGCAAAACACAAACAAGTACATATAACACAGAGAAATTTGGCCGATTCCACCGCCGCCCCTAGCGGTAGCGTCTCTAGTCAGGCGGCCTGACGTCACGGGATTACATTTGTGTTTTAAAACGTAAAGATATTGTCTACATTAATGTTTTTATTAGTTTTAAATAGAAAAAATGACTTTTAAAATATTTTAATTATTAATATTGCCAATTTGATGTTATATTAAATAAATAATTGCAGTGAATGATAGCTATTCAGTGTTCTCTGGTGGTAATATTTTTCAACTCTATTGCCTTAAAGGATCTCAGAGAGTTTCAATTCTACCTTTGTAAGGGCGTGAAAAGAAAAAGTTTAAGGTAATAAGAAAATGGCCATTGGTTATGTTCCGTCACCATGGACGTAAATATTAAAACAATTGGGTTTAATTAAAAATTATAAAATTATATAACGGTTTAATTATCTGATAGAGAAATTCTTTAGTGAGCACAAAAAATTGTTTATTTCAGTCTTGACTTTGCCAATTTTAGAGTTACCAATTTTGTCCACTAACTTTAACGTTGCGGATACCAACCACTTCTTTGTGACCAAAAATGGCCTTTCTATGCTCAACGTTCTTTCCATGGCGGTTAACTCCAAACGCGTTGCACATCGAAATACATTGTATAATTCCTGAGACTAAAGTTCAAATAATATTTACCAAATAAATACGAAATTTTGCATTTCGTCCTTATGTTATGGTAATGCGTCACATTTTCCACCGGAAAACATCTTTGTAATCAATTTCTGCCATCAGCAAAACTCAATTTGAAGTAATACATCAGACCGCTTTAGACGGTGGCGCTCCCAGCAAGCTTCCAAAGGGGTTGACTAAGCGCAAGGGTGGGTGCCGACAAGGTTCTTCCACCGCAAGGCGAACCTCAGGAGCAGGCGAGCCACTGCGGAGCCACAGAAATGATTGGTAAAAAAAACACGAATCCGCACACGTGGGCACTTCGGTCATGACTGCTAACTGAGGATAAGACACTAGTTCCATAATGGATTTATTAATTTTTACACTCTGGCAGCCACCGTTAGGGTGTATTGCAGGGGGTTAATACACACCAGAATAATTTTACCCAAACATAACCCTACGGCGGTCGAACAATGTTGTTATGATCCCCTATCGTTCGTGGAAAAAATGAAATCTCAAATCTACCCTTAATCTCTCTAATTTTATTAAAATGATCTCTCCTACCGTAGTACGACGGGGCTAATAATACATATTCAACATCACTGCTAAAGCGACCTCCGTCCAATTTATGTAAGAGCTTCAATCAGTAATTTAACCTTCGCTCCGTGAGTGATACCCAGCCTAGCGGCTCTAATATTTTGGATACGCTACTAAGTTTATCATTACAACGTTTTACAAATCTAGCTCCTCTACACCGCACACCATCCAATTCGGCAAATAATCCAGCATCGTGATTTAATCAAATCAGTCATTTTTAATTTATTATCCACTAAAATAACTGAAAAGGTATTAACTCTAAAAATCTCTTAGAGGAATTAGTGATAAAACAGTAGTAAATTTAAAGTTTTTTAACAAATGGGATCAGAAATAAGTAGCTTAAAAGAAAAACATTCTTGCTTGAAAATCAGGACTAAAATGGCTTAAAGTTGGTGTTGCAAAATTCGTTTGCAAATTTTAAGAAATACTACCTTGATCAAAAAGTTCCCGGAATTTATTCAGAAAATTAAAAATACAAGTTTATTCATCTAAATCTATATTGTCCCCTTCAAAGTAATCCCCATCGACTGCAACACACTTATGCCAGCGCTTGATCCAATCCTCGAAACATTTTTTATATTCGGTTTTCGGTATGTCCATCAGTGCTTCCTGCGATTTTTCCATTACTTCCTCTCGGCTGCTAAAACGCGTTCCCCGTAATGGTTTTTTAACTCGATTGAACAGAAAGAAGTCACACAGGGAGCCAAATCAGGTGAATTCGGTGGCTGTTGGATGGTATTTGTTGCATTTTTCGTCAAAAAATTACGAATAATGATAGCACTGTGCGACGGTCTCGACGCACTGTGCGACGATTTCTGGTCTCTTTCGGCGAATTGCTTCACGCAAACGTCTCACAACGCCCAAATAATACTCTTTGTTTACTGTCTGGCCTTCTGGCAAAAATTCACGATGCACTACACCGTTGTAATCCATGAAAACCGTCAGCATTGCCTTCTTTTTTGACTGAAAACGACGTGGTTTTTTTGGTTTCGGCTCATTTGGTGAACGCCATTCACTAGCCTGATGTCTGGATTGCGTGTCGTACTCATAAACCCACGTCTCGTCTCCAGTAATGATCCTTTTGATGAATGTGGGATCGGATTCAGCCTCGCAAATCATGTCTTTTGCGACGTCAACACGGTCTCTTTTTTGCATGAAATTGAGGTCTTTTGGCACCAACTTTGCTGCTACACGACGGAAACCCAAATCATTAACCACAATGTCTTGGGCGGATCCATAGGCAATTTTCAAGTCCTCCGCTATTTCTCTGATGGTTAATTTGCGGTTATTGAAGTTCGATGGTTCTGCTTTAATCTCTACTGCTAATATTCTATCCGTTGCGTGCTCTATGTTGACTACGCTTCTTCCTACCTCTTTATTTAATATTACGGCAACCCCTCGTCGGCTCTCGTCCCCGCCGCTGTATATTATTCTATAATTATCACTCCCGTAATCCCCGCTATCCTTCCATCTCACCTCGCAAAAACCTAAAACATCTTATTACCTCGCAAAGACCTAAAACAACATATATTACCTTTTTCTATTTCTCTCTTAATATTCTCTAATTTGCCTGTCCTCAACATTGTCTTGACATTCCATGTTCCTATTCTAACTACTTTCGTCTTCTTCTGCGTCTTCTGTCCTGCTGCTGTTATTTCTCCCCTGCAAGGATTTCGTGGGATAGCGACCGCGGAAGCCTTGTTTCCCCCGCTGCCGGGCACGACACACGGCCCTTTGGGCCGAGTCTCACAGTTGCCAGGACTCAATTTCTCTATACTGCCCATCATAAAAATCTTGGGAATGATAATTGAGGTGGTTTCCCGTTGCCTTCCTCAATAGTATTTTTAACATGACACCATCACTTAATGGCCGCCCCACTGGGGTCAGACACCTTTGCAGCCACCTCACTGAGGAACAGGCGTAGACTACCTTTCGTCTGGCTCCTAACCTTCGACCTATCTGGCATTGGTGATCTTTCCAGGAGAAATTATTAATAATCCCGCCAGCACAGCTCTAGGGGTCATCGGAACGCACAAACCCTTCCACCATGTCAAGGTTGTAGTCCATGGGAGGGTCCTTCAATCTATGAGCTGGAATTTGAACGGGCTCGGTGTACTTGTTAGGATTAATGTTTTTTAGCAAACGCTCTTTTCAATGTGAAATTTCAATCTTGAGCACCGGTTAGGAAAAATGATTTGATAAGCTTTGGAAGACATTCGGTGAGGCATTAATGGTAACTCTTAGAAAGAAGGAATTCTCTAAGTCGAGGTTTTCCAAACTACTGGTTACTCTTTTGTCTTGATCGTTTTTGAATGGCTTTACTGAAGACTTATTTCCTTGAGCCTCTCGGACATGCTTTTGGATTCTCGTTTAAATTTTCATCTAATCTTTCTCTTTCGCTTAGTGCTTTCCGCAATTCCTTCTTGGCATTCACCCTGGATATCTTATAAAAGTGATCTCATTCCTTTTGTTGTTAGAGATATCGTTCCTTATATTTTTCATCTTGGTGTGACATAGCATTTGATGTCTACCCAATTTTCTAATATCCGTGTGGTACCATCTAGGTTACGTTTTATACTTATGTTTCCTTGTAATGAGTTTGTTGGTTGCTGAGTGCGATATATCAAGAAAGTGATTTCACTTAATCTCAGTATTTCGGTGTTTACTATACTACCTTGAACAAAAAGTTCCCGGAATAACCACCGTGTGGCGCTCCCATCGTTCCGATTTGAGTTCTGTTTTTTTGTTAAATTGGTACATCTGTTGTTTATATTCCCTTTAAATCTTAGTGTCATAACTTGACATTTGCAAAAGTTACGTAGCCAAGAGTACATCTATCTCTGTGTGTGTTGGCGATTTTTTACAATTGCAGAAATGGATTTAAATTTGCAACAACGAACTTGTATTAAATTTTGCGTAAAAAACGGATTTAGTGGCGCACGGACGTTGGAAATGTTGGAAAAGTGTTTCGGCAACGATTCTCTAAAAAAAACGGTCGTTTACCAGTGGCACGAGCGGTTCAGAAGTGGATAGGATGTACGATGAGTTAGAGGATATAATCGCGTGTGTTCCTGCAGGGAAACATTTGATAGTGATAGGGGATTGGAAGGCGACGGTGGGCGAAGGAAGAGATGATGATGAGGTGGGGGACTATGGGTTAGGCACAAGGAAAGAACGTATCAAGAAAGGGATATCGAAAGTCGCAAAATACACTATAGGAACCGTTAACGGGAAAAGAATAAGGAAACCATGGGTAAAGGATGAGATGATTACAAAGATGGATGAGAGAAGACGGAAGAATGTAAACACAGGGTTAGGCAAAATGAAGTACAAAGAGTTAAGCAATAAATTGAGAAGGACCACAAATAAAGCAAAAGAAGAATGGTGGACAACGAAATGCGAGGACATGGAAAGTATACAGAGGACGGGTGAAATTGGTGCGCTATGCAGCAAGGTTAAGTTATTATCGGGAAGTAAGAAGGCAAGATCTGTGCTAACAGTTAAAGATAAGACGGGTAAGATAATAGTTGAACCAGAAAAAATCCAAGAAAGATGGAAGGAATATATAGAAACATTGCATGGTAGAGAACTTAGACCGACAAGGTCACAAATAGAAAAAGAACATGACGTAGAAGAAGATAGCTTAGGTCTAGGCATACTCGACGATGACATAGAAAGGGCATTAAAGGAGATGAAAGCAAATAAGGCCGTGGGGGTAGACATCATTCCTGTGGAACTGTTGAAATGTTTAGGAAAATGTGGGAAGAAGACTATATGGACTGATTCGTAATATCTATGTGGAAGGTACCTGGCCGGAAGATTTTGTGAGATCAGTGTTAGTTCCTATTCCGAAAAAGGTAAAGGCTACATCATGTGAGAATTACAGAACAATAAGTTTGATATCCCACGCAGCTAAATTTATTCTCAGGATCATCAACAAAAGGATAGAGAGTAAGGCAAATGATTACTTAGGGGATGATCTGTTTGGGTTTAGGAAGGGGAGAAGTATGCGAGATGCCATTCCAGTAATGAGATCACTAATGGAGAGGAATATAGAATACAATCAGGACGTTTTTGGGAAAAATTAATGCACGTATTGCAGAAAATAGGAATGGATTGGAGGGGCAGGAGACTGATCCGCAACCTGTACATGTCTCAGACTGCTCAGGTGCGAGTGGGGAACGAAGAGTCAGAATGGGCAGTGTTAGGAAGAGGTGTAAGGCAGGGTTGCCCATTGTCACCGGTACTGTTCAACGTATATGTAGAGGAAATGATTAAAGAGGCATGGGAAGAACTGGAGGTAGGAATGAAAGTCGGAGGGGAATACGTAAAATCGGTTAGATTTGCTGATGACCAAGCATTAGTTGCTCAGACAGCCAAGGGGTTGCAAGCATTGTTGAGTGAATTGGAGGTTCAGTGCGATAGATATGGAATGAGAATAAATATTAATAAAACAAAGGTTATGCGATTTTCCAGAAAGAAAAAGGCTAAGCTAAATATTAAAATAGGCGGGGAAAAAATAGAGCAGGTAGAACAGTTTACATATCTTGGAAGTGTTTTGGAACAATACGGTCAAAGTAGTAGGGGCGTAAGGAGAAGAATTGCGCCAGGGAAGGAGGCTTTCTCAAGGAGGAGGGAGTTGATGACGGGGACGTTGAGTAGGGATGTTAAGACAAGACTCGTAAAAACTCTGATATGGAGCGTAGGTATGTACGGTGCGGAAACGTGGTCACTGAAGCAGGAGGATAGACGTAGATTGGAGGCTTTTGAAATGTGGGTGTGGAGGAGAATGGAGAAGGTGAAATGGACCGAATGGAAATCAAATGAGGAAGTACTAGGCATGGTGGGCGAGGAGAGGGTTTTGTTGAGAGAAATTCTATGGATAAGAGACTGTTTTAGCCGTTACTTTGTGGAATTTTTCCATCGTAAAGAAAGAAAGAAAACACGGCAATTCCACATTTACACTTTTATTAGACGACCATGGTTTCACCACTGCGTGGCATCTTCACCTGAAGATGCCACACAGTGGTGAAACCATGGTCGTCTAATAAAAGTGTAAATGTGGAATTGCCGTGTTTTCTTTCTTTCTTTAAAATTCTATGGAGGCAGGAAAAATGGATGAAATACGTATTGAGCGGCATTGGGATGCTGAAAACGGTAATAGAGGGGAGAATGTTAGGTAAACGAGGAAAAGGCAGGAAGAAGATAGAGATGTTGGACTGGATGAAGGGAGGAAGGAGGTACACAGAGATGAAGAGGGCCCTGATGTAGAGTAGGTTGCTGGATGAGGTTTAGTTTGGAGTTACAAAATATTTATTTGATAGTTGTTTCCATCCAAAAACCTACCTTAACCGGTAGATTACCTAATAATAATAATCCCACACGCCATTTATACCACAAGGGATGCGGTAGACTAGTGAGTAAAGCACTGGGCCATAGATCTGAGCACCAGGATTTGGTTCACGGTGACGCATCTGGATTACCTCAACTTTAACTTACAAGTTGTAGTTGTGTACAAACTTGTAGTTTTGTGAATTGTCGGGTGCCAATCTATCCTTCGGGAACCAAAAGCGGAACAGGTAAAGGAACTTTTCCCACGACTCTGATGTGTGAGTTTCAAACGTCATTGGAAGGTTTGCGTGAGCTCTATCCTCCCCTATCAAACCGACGTTCGGGATGTTTACTATGGTGGTTTACATTGCTATCGCCATCGAAAAAGACCGTGGGGATAGATAAGATCCCGTGGAACTGCTTGAGGGTTTAGGAAATAATGGAATGAAGAATTTATAGACTAATTTGTAGAATTTATATATTTTATCAGTGCTGCCATTAGTTTCCATGTCAAAGGAAACAATCGCGATCGCTGTTGATGAGGACTATATACGAGAGTAAGTTTGATTTCGCACGCTACTATGCTGGTACGCATATAGATAGGATCGCCAATAAAATAATGGAGAGGAGGGAAAACGATTATTCAGAGGTTATTCCTTTTGTGTTCTGGAAAAGGAGAGGTACAAGGAGATGTACATAGCACTAATGAAGTCACCAACAATAGGGAACACCGAGCACAATCCAGATGTATGTTGTTTATTTATTATATTTCGAGTTGTAGTGCTCACTTTAATTTTTAGTGTATAGACGTGAAATTAAGTTCGCCCCACTCTCTTTGTGGATTCCCCTACAGTCGAAGCGCCGCTGAATCCGAGTGCCAAATTTAATTTTCAATACATACGAATGTGTAATTGCACTGCCCTTGCACACCGTCAAATCTGTTAATTGTTCGGCCAGCGATTTCGGGAAAGATGAATTCCAGATGGCTTTATTTGTCTAGTGGAGTGTGACTTCGGCCATTAATTGTCGCCGTCTTCTCACGACATGACTTTAAATGAATGGCGGGGTAGGACGAATCCAGTGAAGTATACTTTCATAGTCCTTATCTTAGTCTCTGTCATCTTTTATTTTCCATCCATTTCACCCTTATTCATTCATGTATATGAAGGCACGCTCCCTCTCCAAAAAAATCAGTTAGAGGAACACGGTGCTGTGGAGTCCCTCGACCACTTTGTGCAAGTATTTTCATTCGTATCTTCTTCGTCATATTGAATTGACTTTAAATCTAAAAAGGTTTACGACATGCCGTACGTAAAATTGACGCCTAGGATGACGCCGTCAGCTTTCAATTGATAGGAGAAGCTAAGAATGAGTTATAGAGAAATAAGAAGAAAAATAGAGGTAATTTAAGGAGCAAATTCCCCATAGCGCGCATTCCGTGTCACTCGCTACGCTTGGAGAATGACATATTCCTTCATACGATCGAGTGGGATGGGTGCGGGAAGGGAATAGTGAGGGACCTTCGTATTACATTACATCAGGTTATAAATGATCGAATTAAATGATCATTTGCTGATTTTTTCAAAAGTGTTTCTCACCTTGTGCGCAAGAGCCTGGGGTCAGCAACAAGACATCATCAGGGTCATACACGTGCCTTTGGTCTATGGAGCGTGAGTTGACAGATTCAAGTTCGCTCTGCTTTCGTCTAATCCGCTGATTCCGCTCCGGCTGAAATAGGTAACTATTACTACCCGTACTTACTTTCAATAATATGGTGCAGACCATGTTGTAAAATATTTGATCTCGGAGAAGTTCCTCGAGCGTTGATCGCAGAGCTTGTGTGTCCTATAACACCTACGTATGGTTTGAAACCTGGAGGCTGCTTTAATTTGATTACCACGAGCATGAAAACTCCAAGCTAATTTTATTTGACTTTTAAGGCCATTGATCAGCCACGGCCCGGCAGTGTTCGTGTAATATCGCGCTGTGTCGTTCGTTGAGCGAAAGCAGCCAGTAAAATAGAGCCTTGCATTAAAATTATCTGCAATGATTGTTTTTAATAATTAACTTCGAATTAGTAAACTGCACTTTCCCACTTATTATGTATTAATAATTTTGAATCACAAACTGCATAGAAGTGGTTGTATTCTTTGTAAAGACAAATATTAAGTTTTTTTTTACTCGTCTAACTTCACGATGTGATTATCATCATGCCTTGTTGTCCTATCAATCTCCTAGAACAATCGCCAACATTCTCAATTGCATAGGATTCATTATCCATTTTATCGATCACACTCTGCAAAAAAAAGTAACTCAAAAAATCACCCAGAGTTTCTTTCTAATAATATTTCTTTCAAATATCGCCTATACCAGGTTATTATGCCTTAATATGGACCCAATTAGCTTTGCTTTCCTTATTCTAATCGTCAAATTAAGTGCTCTTTCCTCACCCATTCCCACTAGAACCTCATCTCTAGTTTTCTTTTCACCTTCCACTTATTATTCATCTTCTAATCCATATTGATGCTTAAATTTTGTTTATCTGTGTAGTTATCCCAGGGACTACGTCTCACATCTGTATATCAATTGACACCATCCAAATGCTCAGGCAAATGTTTTTCATTTTTATGCTCAGATGCCTTCAGGTGAATAAATTCCTTTGGCTCTGAAATGCTTTCTTAAAAAAAACGCTTCTCTTCTAAACACATGTGACACTGCATTACCGTTTATAGTTACACTTGCTAAATACCATAATTTTTTAGGTTGGAGCATGTTGGTACTACTTATCCTTGTCTATCTTCACGTATTCACTTTTTCCCATGATGACTTATCCAGAACTTTTTCAAGTGCTTTTAGAATTCGATTAATTTTGTTATGAGTTGCTCAACGATCACCAACTCTGAAAAATGGATTCGTGTCCGAATTATTTTGATTCCCTTGTTCTCCTGTTTCGTTATAATACTGATTCCTCTATTAACCTTCTGATTAAGTACGTTTATACCCATCCCATTTATTATTCATTCATTTAGAAATCTATCCATCAAGTTTGTGATTTAGCATTTACGCGAAGAAAGGAATTGGTGATGGGTACACCAAAGAAGAATAAATTTAAGAAAATATTAGTGAGGGTTAGACCACTTTTAGCAGAAGAAAAATATACCAATTTTTTATTCAGATATACAAAAATGGTGCCGTATTCAGATTTAAAACGCAATAAATAACCATCGAGAATGAAAAATAAACAGGACTTGAGAACAATTAGAGAAAGTAATTGCGGGTGTCCCTGTGGCAATAAATTTGACAGTGGGGCGCTGGGACAGGGTGGTGAGAGACGGGGGTGAGGTAGGGTAACACGGTGAGGTACCGAAGAATAACGGGAGAAAGAAATGGATTTGGCTAATCATCATGGGAATTTTCCATATACTTTCTGGAAATTGACTTACTTTAGAGGAGATCTCCCGGCAGCTTCGTCTTCACTTCCGTCAAGTTGTCTTCATCCTTGATAGCAGCTCATAATGCGACATCCGTAACCAAGCATTCGTAAATTTGATTATGTTCGTGCGTCGAGCTGATCCTCTCTTTGCTCAGCTTACATTTTGTATCCGATGCAAAGATTAGTGTGATTGGCCGGCTAGGGGCATGCGGAAGGGAGAACACGAAGCTCCCTAATCATTGGCCGTCGTTTCTGACTGACCACGGCAGACGTCGTGGACTTACCTCCGCCCTTCGTAACTTATAACATGATAATCAACGGATCTTGGCACCTTGATTATTTACGGACATTTAAGACTTTAAAAAAATTGCAGAAGAAAAAGATCGATTTCAAAAGTTTACTAATTTCAGAAGCCACTAATATACAAAGTGTTGACTAGAAAAATGCTTACTTGTATTGCTCATAAATCTTGAAAAGATTTTCTTAAAAACTGTGGCATATACTTTTAAAGGTCAGGAGCTCAAGAAGTCAGCAGGTGTTTTCGGAGAGAAGGCGTTCTTTTTGTTTGAGAGGTACTTACCATTCTAAAGATGAATTAATCTAGAGTAATTGCTCAATTACTACGTCTGCTCAGTGGAACACTCCTGACGTGGTGACCAATTAGATGGTAGCGTGGGAGTGCTAGCTGCTCTTGCCGACTTATTTCTTTTCCCTGTTTTTCAGTAATTGCACTCATCAATATAAAAGTTCAACAAAAAAAACGAAATAACTCCAAATTCAGGTTTTTTATTATATTACAAAATGAAAAAATTAGATTAAATAAAAAAAATCACCTTAAAAGGACTTGCTATACAGTTTGGGCATCTCTTTATACAGGTCAATTTTAAGTCCAGTGATTTATCACTCTCTCGTGAATAAAGTTGATCATATTAACTTACTCATACGGCTGTAAAGTAAAAATTAATTAGTAAGCAAATCATAAATAACTATAATAATTATAATAATTATCAGGCAAGCAACGCAAAGTTTCCGTGATATTTCAGTCTCATTTCACTGTGGAAGTGGCTAAGGAGACAAGAGTTAAAACCTTGCTAGCTCCTTACACACAGCTGTCTACACTTGCTTCCTGCAATTCACGCAACTTTCTGCATTTTTACAACAAGACAAGGATCATGGCAGCAAGACTCTGTCTATTACGTGGATCACACCATTGCTGTTGATAAGATCACTATTCACCACCGTGGCACCGTTCACCTGAAACACAAATCGGAGAAGTTACATGAGAGTTTTCACGAACATTAGTCTACTTAGTAAGTTAATTGACAGTAATAACTACCTGGTAAATAATAATTGAGACTACTTTCTATTCAATGATGCATAAATACAAATTGTCAAACCAACAAAAATAAAATCATTTGAATACAGTAAAAGAAAAACAAACTACGATTGAAGGTCATTTGAAAGAGATCACGGAAGTTATGGAAGCCTTCAGCCACCGATTTCCGCGGCTTGAAGAGGCTTTTTTAAAAAAAAAAACCGCTGATATTTTCCAAAAAGCTCTTGATCAGTGTAAACGAATGGTAGCTTCACAAATATACTCAAAACTAAGGTCCGGAATGTGAAATGTTTGAAGTAACAGCGAAGGGGGGTGGAGAGAGTAATATCACCACGAAGAGAGGAACATTTTGAAATAATGAAATATAAATGACAACAAAATTATGACTAATTTGTTAGAGTAATAATATTTATTATTCAAAGGTTTATTATACATTAAATTAAAAACTTTGAGAGATTTGAGAAAGAATAATTCGATATCATCCTTATCATAATAAACCAGAGACATCGGGGCTATTTGATGCATTCAGTAATGAACGAAATCATTTCCCTAAAAAAATCTTTCGAACATATTATATCACAACTGAATGAAAGCTAAGTGTCCTAAGTAGAAAAAGATTACATAAGGGGTATTTGGCAAATGACAACCTACTGATTTGATCTTAAATCCTTTACTACCAGTCTTCAAATACCAGAAGATGTAGGTTTATAAGTCTGAAAATCCGGAATATTAAGGTAAAGACTTCCGAAAAGGGAACACCCAACGCTTGAACGCACCAAACTGAGTCCTCTCACCCCCTGGTGCCACTCACCTTTATTTTTTTCCCTTTCCGAATGACGTCGAGGGCATCTTGACCGGTTCGCACGTTGTAGTGGAGTCCTGGTCGGAACGAATCCGAGCACATCATGCTCTGGGAGACGTGATTCTTGATGGTCTGCAAGCAAATGAATGAAATGAGGAATCAGTCAAGAAATGAGGAAATGTCCCCTCAGGGTGCGACTCTGTAATTAATGATAAATATTGCCGGTGAAAACGTAACTCGTGTGCAAATAAAAAATCTTTGGAAAAATAACTGTTTAATATTTGAATTAATATACTGCCCTACTAACTCAAATTTATGAAATAACAATGAACGAAATTAAAATATTTTATTTTTTCATTGGCGATAAAGTTGTTTATTGTACTGAGAAAAAGAATGTCTAGAGAATCATTTGGTTTGGTATCAGAGTACATTTGGTTATGACTTAAAAAGAAAGACTTCCGCATTCTTTCGAATATTCACTTTCGACTTGTCGACACACTAATATGCCCCTTCCTAAAGAAGGTCATTTGAAGATCAATACATTCCGTAATTACAGGTGCGTTATGCCTTTCGACGAATTTCGACTCTAGAGAATATCACCGGGAGGTGGAAAATCTTTTGAAGCTTTTAACGCATATTAATTGCTTTCCGAGTGTCTCAAAATTTATTCGGAATAGAACTAACGTAAAAAAATAATCGCTACCACCATTCGCGTGAGACATGAGGTGCTATTTCGCCTCATCTTCCGCACTTACTCAGCATTTTCGCTTTCTCATCGGTTTTAGCATCTTAAATCCATTACTATCACTTTGACGTCGCAATGATTTTCTAACAACTGCGTTGTATCATTTATGTCCCGCATTGTTTTTCATGACTTCACTTGGAATGGGCTGATGACTGATGAGAGCGTGATGTCAAGGAAATGATTCCACTTATTCTCAGCATTTCGGTGTTTACTATCTTTCTTAAAATTTGCGAATTGGCTTTGTAAAACGCACTTTAAGCCCATTGTAGTCCTATTTTTTAAAGAATTAAGTTTCTTAAATTAAGAACACAATATATATATCCGCTGTTATTTATTCTCTTACAACTAGTTTCAACGCTTAGGGGTCATCATCAAGTACAAAATAAAACCAGTTGCGGTCCATTTATATAGACGGATAGATGGTCCAACTATATAAATGGACCGCAACTGGTTTTATTTTGTACCTGATGATGACGCCTAAGCGTTGAAACTAGTTGTACGAGAATAAAGAACAGTAGATATGTACACTGTGTTCTTAATTTAATGAACATGAGCTTCCACTAAGTTGAGCCTGAAACAATAGAAAGTAAATTTCTCTTTTGATCTTCTTATTTCAATGGAAACACCGGGTGTCAGGTTTTCTCTTGGCCCACCTACCCTCCTACTACCGCCCGCCTACTTACCTACCCCCGCTACTTATTTCCTTGTTTTTTGTTTGTATTTGTATGACTAACGGATCCCTGGCATAGGAGGAATCCTTGCAAATCCTGAACGAGTAAGTGTGTGCGATTCACAAAGGTCTAATGCACCCCAGTGATCGAGCGACTGCGTGTTTACATAAGTCCTTTTTGTTTCATTTTGTTATTTCTCTGTGGTTGACGGATCCCTGGCGTAGAAGGAATTCTTGTAAACCCTGAACGAGTGAGGACTTGTGAATCGCAAAAGTTCCTGTTTTTGAACACATCCGAGTGATTGAGTGAATGAGCGAAAGCGTGCGTACATCACTTTTATAATGTTGTATTCATATGCGTGATTGACGGGTCACTGGCATATGAGGAATCCTTGTAAACCCTGAACAAGGGAGTACTTGTAAATCGCAAAGGTCCCTGTTTTCCAACACAACCGAGTGATTGCGAACGGTAACTTGGGCCTTCTCTTTTTAATTTTTACTGTTTTTATTCCTGTGTGAGTACAATGGGTCCATGGCATAGGAGATATCCTTGTAAACCCTAAGTGTGAGTGTGTGAATGCGATTCATGAAAGTGACTGTTATTCCTTTATGCACCCTAGTGATCGAGTGGTTGTAAGTTTGTTTTATTTTTGCCTTTTTGTGTGATTGAGCTATACGGTACTTGGGTCACTGTTCCTCAAACACACCCAAGTGACCTTGTGTGTGTTCTCTATCTTTTCCCTAACTTGTAACTTTGTTTTACCTCCCCCCTTTTACAAACCTAGTGCCCATCAAGTTTAAGGTCTCGGCTATCTCGTTTTCATTCTTATTTCAGACCCGATGTAGGGAAACCTTAGCGTTTACTACTCTGCGGCCACTAATTCCTTTAATAGTTTCTAAATTTAAGACTTTTTCGGATATGTTCGTTGCTAACAAGTCAAAAATATTGTCACCCCTAATTGGTAAGGCGACAAACTGATGTATGGAGTTCTAAGAATAAAGGAATATAATGTATGGAGAAAAAAATATAGGAATGCAATAGCGACTCGCAGGTATCTTTGTATTAACTCCTTGTTTTAAAACTATATGGACCTCAATCAATATGTGGGACATTGAAATCCCCACCGATTATAATGCCACGATTTTTGTTTTGGAATGAGACACTTTTGATTTGCTGGTCTAGTTCTAGTATTGAATTATATTGGTCATTCGGCGACCTGTAAAATGCTCATAAATAGATTATTTTGGATCCAGGACATCTAATTGAACACCAAACGCATTAAAAACCGTATCATTGATTTACCTTGGCCCTGCTGACGTAGGAGTTTTCAAGTGCAATAAAGACACCACCATAGATCCTTTTTACTCTGTCATTTCTGTGAACGTAAAAGGATTTTAGGAAAATTTCACTGTCGGCGATATCATTGGATAAGCTCTCAGTTCATATATCTGCATTTGAATTAACGGGCAAGGACTACTTTTAAGAGTACATCATTCAATTGTGGCACACAAGTTAGAATTGAAGCCTTAGGTGCATAATATCACTCCAAACTTGAGGAAAACTGGAAAATATGAGAGTAGAATTGCGAAGTATGGGTGCAATCTGTTGGAAATCAATAGAAAGAAATAGCTCAAAAGGAGTGTCTCTAGAAATCTGCAGGCTCATACGAAGGGATCTATGAGTGCTCTGAAAGAGCTGGAATACATGAGAAGTGCTTAAGGGAACCTTTAGATTCTTAAACCACACATTAGGACGGGAATGGAAAAGCATCGACAGATTTTCTTTGTATTCGCGGATGAGGAAAAAGCATTTGATGATATCTACTGGAAATCAACATGATTCTTATTCTAAAGGTGTGTTCTCATAGTGATCAAAGATTAGTCCAAAATCTATATGAAGACCAGGAAGGTTTAATTAACTCTGGATCCACCAACGTAAGAGTAAGGAAGGGAAATGCATTCTCGCCCATCACTCTCACCCCTCTCACATTCCTCAACATATGCGTCGAGGAGGTGTAATTTGATTCAAAGAAGATATATAAAAAAATCCATGGCAAAAATATGTACTACGTCACATTTTTCCGACAGCACGACTATTATGACGGAGAGAGGAAGAGACTTGTGTAAGACAAGTGCCTAAATTAGAGAAGATTATTGATAGTTACCAACTGAGGGTAATCAAGCACCAAATATAAATGTTAGCTCGTGGCAGAAAAGGAACCACATTACATAAAACTGGGTAACCAAAAGACAAAATAAGAGAAGTTGATGAAGTCTATTTGGGAATCAGAGTCAGCGACGATGGAAGATGGACGAAGGAAATGATTAGTGCAATAGCCCAGAAGCAGAGAGCGAAGCAAAACTCACTAACAGTCGGTAACACAAGCTTGAAAGCAGGAACTAATCCATTTAAATATATACCTATGGAGCATGTATCTCTATAGAAGTCAGGTATAATGACAGCAGTAGATAAGATAATAGTGGAAGCATTTCTACTTCCCACTGAGTACTTGCAAGCCTCCTCCAATGATCTAGATACGTTAATCAGTTCATCGTAACAACGTGGAAGCATTACGAGAAAAGCAAGGAGAAAAGCGGGACTACAGGAAATTGCTGCCAATAAAATTGATGGATCGAATGGATAACAGAGACAAGACGAAGAAGAAGAAAGATGTCCATAAAAACAGAGGAAAGAAGAAGTTATTACCCTATGAGATGCATTTTGAAACACAATTGCTGGATGAAGTTTGACGAAAGAAAAGCTAACGAGAAACCCTGCAGAGGAAGATGTGAACCATGTAATGGCAGAAGTCAAGGGTGTGAAATATGTAGACATGGTGATGTTAGTCGATAGAAGAACTGAGTGAACAGCTGCGTCAGAGCAGTATTAAAATTGATTGATGACCAGTGATGACGACATGTCCGTCGCCGGGTGTCTTCTTTCGGCAGTTCTTCTCGAGATGAGGACCTTGTAATCTCATGACACATCCCCTCTTCCCACCCGTGTGTAACTAATGAGCTCAGGATTATCTACGTGTTTATGGACTGCCACTAGCGCCCCAACCGCCTTCTACTCTGTTGCTCCCCTCAAGGACTCCCTCAAACGACGCGAAATCAAAATCTCCTCACACTTACATCCATCTTACCCTTAAGCCTACCATAAGGGCGTGTGGCCGGGGGCATTAGTTCGCCAACCTCGAGTAATAGGCGATTTTTAACTGTACGCCAATATTTTATTTTCAGGTAGTTCGCGTTATCGTACGTAATATTATCTACAGTTTTATGCTCTTCCGATTAACTTGAGCTGTAATTCCTAATTGCATAGAATGTCATGAGTTCTTCATATTCCTTCACACATAAACACACACACAGACATATATATTTCTGTATAAAAATGAATATATATGCATATATATAACATATATATCGATAATGTGGTTCGCGGTGGTGTAGGGGGTTGAGCGTTGGACTGACCAGAGGGTCCCGGGTTCGATTCCCGGGCAAGGCACTGTGGGAACCTGCAGCTCCACCCAAGCTATGTGATTTTTCGGGCATCAAATCTTTCTGGGAAACCATAACCGGCACAGGGAAAGGAACTGCCCCCCTACCTTGATGTGTGGGTGTCACACGCCGTCGGGCTTGGTACTGGGTGAACTGGAATCATCTACCAAACCGACCTTCGAGTGTTTATGGTTTATATCACAATCTACAATGTGATTGTTCTTTTACGTGTTATCTGCTTTATTTTTTGTTATATTGTACCGTTATGTATATGCATATATATATATATATATATATATATATATATATATATATATATATATGCATAAAAATACCATAAATATAAAATATAATCAATAGAAGTAATTAGTTCCTGGAAGGAAACATTTGGCAGTGATCGGGGATCGGAACGCGACGCGACGGTAGGCGAAAGTAGAGATTGTAGTGAGGTTAGGTTTATGGTTTAGGAACAAGGAATGACCGCAAGAAAAAAGTAATAAAGTTCCGCTGGAGACAGGAATTATCCATAACGAATACCAGTTTAAACACCACAATAGGTGGAAGATACCAGTTAGACTGGTTAAGCACAGCTTTAGAAACAGCATGATTGATTCGCAGTTTCACGGGAGGGCATGCAGGTTAAGATCATAGTTTAGCACCAATGAAGTGTAACGTTAAATTCAAGAGGACAATACAGGAAAGACAGTTGAAGAAATGAAATACAGAAGTACTAACAGGAACCATTAGAAAGATTATCTGCAGGCTGAAGAGTACATCAAGAGTGAGGAAAAGGAGCTAGGTACAATAGAAAAACATGGGAGCACGTAAAAATACTATATCAAAAGCCGCAAGCGAAACTAAAAGAAAAGTACATAGGAAAAGAACAAAAAACCATGGATTATAGACGAAATGATTACAAAAGAGATGATAATGAAACGGATGAATGTATTCAGAGTTGGGTAGAAGGAAGTTAAAAGAACTAAATAATAAACTGAGGCAGCAAGCTAATAGAGTGAAAGAAGTGTAGTGGAAGACTCATTGCGAGGATATGGAATAAAATTTACAAAGGAAGGGTGGAAAAGGAATGGTGCGCTACACAGGAAGGTCAAAACACTGTGAGGAAGTAAAAGAGGCAAATCTGTGATAACAATGAAAGATGAGTCAGGAAATTATTGATTTAAATTAAGAAGATTCAAGATATGTGTAAGAAATATATGGAGGAACTCTATAGTAAGGACATTAGACCAGCAAGCCTTGACAAAGAAAGAAAATATTGCGTAGATGAGGATAGCTTAGATCCGGGTATACTTACTGGCGAGATAGGACGGCTAGCAAGGCCATTCAAATCAAATAAGTTCGTGGGGTGGACAACATTCCCACGGCACCGCTTAAAGGTATAAGAAAACGTGAGAGAAAGACTTTGTATGAACTAATTCCTAACATTTATACGTTAAAATTATTTGGCCGGAAGATTTAGCCAGATCAGAGTCAGTTCCTTTATCCAAAAAGGAAGAGGTAGCCTATATGGACTATGGAAACCATAAACATAGTAATAAACCGAAAATTGGTTTGGTAGGTGAAAATAGAATTCATCCAGTACTATACCCGACGCCGTATAAAATTCACACATCAGGGTAGGGGGCCAGTTCCTTTCCCTGTACCAGTTACGGTTTCCCAGGAATCCCGAATAATCACATAGCTTGGGTGGAGCTGCAAGTGCCCAGAGGGGCTTACGCGGGAATCAAACCCAGGCCCTCCGGTCCGTAGCCCAACGCTCTACCCCTGGACTACCTCGGTGCTATACGGGACTAAATAACTAAGGATGTTGCACACAGCTGAAGTGGTACTCAGGATATTCAAAAAGAGGATGTAGATGCGGGAAATTGCTTACTTTGGGGATGATCAGTTTGTGTTCAGAAAGAGGAGAGACACAAGTGATGTCACAGTAATAATCAGGTCTCTAACAGAGAGGAACAAAGAATAAAATCAGGATGTGTTGGACTGCTTCGTAGATTTTGAAAAGGCGTTCGAATGAGTGACTTGAGCAGAATTAATGAATGTATTGCAGATAATTAGAATAGATTGGAGGGACAGGAGACTTATCCGCAACCTGTAACATGTCTCGGAGTGCTCAGGTGCGAGTGGTGGATGGAGAGTCGGGATGGGCAGTGCTAGGAAGAGGAGTAAGGCAGAGAAGTCCATTATCATCTGTGCCGGTCAGAATTTTCCAAGAGAAAAATTTTAAGAGGCTTGGAAAAAACTGAAGATGAGTTGGATTTGCGGATGATCAAGTTTTAGTTAGCCAGTCAGCCAAGGAGTTTCAAGGATCTTTGATCCCATTGGAAAGCCAGTGTGATAATTATGGGGTGATACTGAATGTAAACAAAACAAAGGCTATTATGGCTTTGAAAAAATAGGAATGTTAACTTAAACTTTAAAATTTGAGGACAAAAACTTAAGGTGGAACAGTAGCCCTCTCCTGGAAGTGTTTTGAACCAAGACGGTCAAAGTAGTTGAACTATAAGAAGAACAATGCGTTGGGTAAAGAAGCTTTCACAAGGAAGAGGGAATTGGTGACAGGGGGTAAGCATGCTAAGAATATAGTAGCCTCATCAAAGCTTTGTCATGGCGGGTGATTTTGTAAGTTGTATCTTTGTATTTAACTGTGATTATTGTCAGCCAATTCATGTACGTCACCACAATACAGCGTTCTACCCATGCTGCGATTTTTGCGGTGACAGATCAATCTAGGAATTATAGACTCCACAAAAAAAAGGAAGTTTCCTCGTACCCCAAGCCCTGTTAACCTGTGAATTTCACACACGGTGGGTTATTGTACAAGTTGAACTTGTCTATCAAGACCAAACTTTCGAGTGGATTGCTGCGTTGGGTTCGCCACGTTTTGGTGTCGTCGAAAGTATTTGCATGTCACCCATGCAGGCATAGGAGTACCTTGGTTAAGTACGGAATGTCCTCCATCATTTTCGCCAGCCTCTCCTGACCCAGCCTGTGGAACGCTTCGTTCGTGGGCACGAACATGGTGATGGAGGAGGGATTGGAGGGCGAGGCGGGCGAGTCCGCTGAAGAATGCAGGAAGGACGCCGCGGCACCGCCCGAAGAGGAGGCGGCGAAGGACGATGACGACGAGGTGGAGGAGGAGGAGGAGGAGTTGGAGCCGTAGGTGGAGGACGAGGACATCGAGGAGGAGGAGGATGAGGAGGAGGAGGACGAGTAGGAGTACCATGACGACCACCAAGAGGCGGTGCCGCCGTGGTGGCTGAAGGTGGTGGAGTTGGTGAAGTAGGAGGCTGTCGGATGGTAGGCGCCGAAGGAGGAGTAGTTGGTGTGGCGGCCACCCGTGTGGTGCGCCGAGTGGTGCAAGCCCTGTCGGTGGTGCCCGACGCTCGAGTCCCACTCCCTCATGCCCCCGCCGCCGTGGTGCTCCTGCGAGGGGAAGGTGGGCAGGTGAAGGGGGGGTGGTGGGAAGGGCGTGGTGGGCACGTGGGCGGGCCGTGGCCGGTGGTGCCGGACGGTGGTCGTCGATGGCGTGGTGGTCGTCGGGGGCGAGGCGGTCGTCGACGGCGCCAGCTCCAGTGCGTTCGGTGCCGTTTCCATCACCCTCCCCACGGCCTCCAGGAAGATACTGCCGCACGGGAATGAAGGATTTGGAAAGTGGGAGTCATATTTAATCCATAAGAAAATACATCTGGCGAAATATATCCCTAAAGGTGAATTTCAAACATTTTTTAAAGGCACAAGAAAAACAATTTCACGAAGGTATTAGATTTCTTCCAAGCCAAAATTCGGATAATCAGGATGGTTTTGACTTTGAATTCACCATATCCGTAATTTGAAAAAGCTGTATTTGTCCTGAATATACATTAAGTAATAAAGATTTTAACTATGTGACATAGGGATATTTAGGCAAAACATAACTAAGAATTTTAATTATTGATGAAAAATTTATTCTTAACCCTTGTTTTAGAGTTCGAGGTGGCTTGGAAATTCATTAAATATAATTGGACCAGCACTTTCAAGTCTATTACATTATTATATGTTAAAATATTAAGATACTCCAAAATAATTAACAAATTACAATTAATATACAATGTATTTTATAGTCTTTTACGATACTTATCACAACAGCTAACACACACACACACACATATATATATATATAATATGGGGGGCTGTCCCATATATATATATGTCCCATATATATGGGGGGGGCTGGGGTGGATGGAATTGGATTTGTTTCTTGCGAGGTGGTGGGACAATTTATTCATCCGCATACATTTTGTCATCCTTGTCCTGGGTTTTGACTTGTCGAGCCCTTATGGTGACTTTGTGAGTTGATGCCTTGGTCATGGGTGTTGTGGTATCTGTGGATGAATTGTTAGTTTTCTGTGTCGCTTGTTACTATTTCCGCATCCTCCTTATTCCATCTCCGCTCCCCTCTGCCCTCCCTTTCCCCCTCCATAACCTCCTCCTTCACCCCTCCCCCACCACCTGTTCTCCGCTCCGCTTTCTCCCCCTCCACATACCCCTCCTTCACCCCTCCCCCACTACCTGTTTTTCCCCTCTCCCTCGTCCCCTTCTCTCTCTGCACTACGTACCCTTTTCCTCAGTCATATCTTATCTTCCGAAGAAGATGGAGTTCGAGTCCGTCGAAATTATCAAGATATTATTGTGAGTGTTCTTTTTATGTGTTCTCGTGCTGTGTGTTACTGTCTAAGTTTTTTATTCAACACTTCCGTGTTACTTTGAAGAAATCATATATATATACATACATATATATATATATATATATATATATAAATAAATAAAGAAGGCCTTCCAATTGGAGTATTTGAAGTGACGCATTCATTAATTTTACATGCAAAGAATCCATTCTATTTTAACCTTTCATTAATTGTATCAATTATAATAATAATATGTTACTCCTGGAACATAGCATGACAAAACAATAAAATTTCAATAAAAAAGAAGGCAGTACTTGCGATGGTATCACGGGAATCAAGTATGTGATTTTCTTGTCATTAACAGAATGGAGTTTTAGACGAGTGTTGAGGATAACATGTTTGGAATCAGTAGCAATATTCTAGCTTCTTTAAAGGTAAGATTAAGCCCTATGAATTATTTAACATCATAAATAATGACTCCTTTTCATTTAAACCACGAAAGCCTATTGCGTTGGAATCAAGAATTTGTAACTTGTAAACTTTGTAAACACTGATCAATGATTGCATACCAGGATTCAGAACCAGAGTAAACCGCCGCGGGAATTAAAGCAATCATTTACTGCGAAGTTGGTTCTTCGGGGATCAGTGGAGTTACGGCTATCACCTACACAAAAGTGTGAGAGCTTAATTGGGTTTCTTAAAAAAAAAGCGTGTAAACAAAAATCATTCTTCTTTAAAAATGTAAGTATTTAATTCTCGCTTCTACATTGTTTATACATGTAAACTTTGTCTTAGAAAGGAGGCTTACACAGGATGTATTTCCTTTTCCAAATGAATATGTAATTATAATAAATTCTCTGTCACGATATAAATAAAAAATTAAATTTGAAAACACAATAGATTTCGAATTATTGCAAACACATGCACCCAGAAGTAATAATTCCTAAACATCTACCATTACCATTTGCAAAGCTTAGCGTCTTTATAATAACCTTTACGTAGTCGCTTCAAAAACTAAAACTGGAGTCAAGTACCTCGAGAAAGACTATTACCAAACAAGTGAGCTACGTTTCTTTTCACATAATAAGTTTCTTACAAATCAGTGACAATTTTGTTCCATCAAAATTCATATATTTAAAGGGGTTTCATAGTCTAGTGGTAAAACCGGTGGGCACGATTACATACCGGAGGTCTCGGGTTCGATTCCGGGTGATGCCTCTGGGTCTCCTCATCTTTACCAAACCTTTCGGAAACCACAGGCAGCATAGAGAAAAGAACTGCCCTCTCCCCATCCTGATTTGCGAAGTTCACACGCCGGTGAGCCTATTCGATTTGACAGATGAGCTCTACTCTTACCTGTCAAAGCAACCGGATTGTTTACCGTGGTTCGGTTGGTTTAAGTAAATTAGCGGCAAAGAATAGCGGATATAATAGGAAGTTTGTTGAAAAACAATCGGAACTGAGACTAAGAAGATGATGTATGCATTATATTACCTGCGTCACCTTAAATGATAAAGGAAATAAAAAAAATTGGGAACCAATAGTGAATTTTCGTATTTACAACGAACGTTAGACAGTTGAAACAGGCATATTTACAACCGAAACTAGCTTTTCATGCAATCTTTAAACAATCACAAGTTCTGTGAACTTTTTGATCATCAAATTTGAAAATTTTATCATATCGTTTGAAATGTTATGAGTTCTTCTTCCGCCTACACAATAGTTCTGCTGCAATCGAAGAGTTTTGGCATTAAGACCTTGCGAGTGGGGACACCTTAAGTAAGAGAACCCGACCTTGAAGAGAATGCACTTTGAAGGGACTTAGTAAAGGCAGAACATTTTGTTACACTTTTGCAGGCTGGCGTTAAGTCCTCGGCGGGGAGTGACGTCCCCACCTGCGATCAGAGGTCTATTGATTGGCTCGAAGTACTTGCGCAGTAGCGTAGTCAGACACAAGAGGTGGGAACATACGATGAGTTTATCTTGTCTAGGTGATTTTTGGTGAGAGAGGTATTTTATTTTTCAATTTTATGTATTTTATTCCATTTAATAGTTTTTTTTAAGAAGCGAATCCTTCTTTTCCACGAAGGTTCCCTTTAGCACTGCTAAAGAGGTCTCCTTAGCAGAGATGTTGAAAATACATTATCACCCCACCGTGCTACAGTAGGAGAGATCATGCTAATAAAATTAGAGAGATTAAGTGTAGAACAGATTGATTTAAATGTCATTTTTTCCGCAAACGATAGGGGATCATAATAACATTGTTCGACCGTGATAGTGGTAAAAATAATCGGATCACAATTATTCTGGTGTGTATTCACCCCCTGCCACACACCCTGGCGGTGGCTTACAGGGTATATATGAATAAATAAAATAGAAATTTATAAAATAAATCATTTGGAATAATAACATAATGACACCTCAGGCTGGAGTATTTTCTTTTAATTCTTTGGGGACACCATGGTGCCTTTCCAGGAAAGACCCACGCCTAAGTGTGCACTAAAATTCACAAGTCGCCTCGATTGTAAGTAACAATATTTAAGATGGGTCTGTTTTCAGTTTCACGATGCCCATGTTCGCAGGGAGGATATATTTTGGGCGTGGGAAGTGGATGGAGGGAAAGATTGTGGGGGAAGGAGGGAGGAAGCGAACACCACGACAGTCCCACACTAAATTTGGCCTGTAGGGATAACACGTGGACAAATATTGGGAGAAGGCGTCTCACCTGAAGTTGCCGTTGTTGCGCAACAGGTCGCCTGCGGATCTGTTGGCCGGGAAGAGGGGACGGCTGATGACGTGCAAGACGCCGTTGAGGCCTTCCACGTTGCCCTTGTTGATGAGCGCGTTCTCAACGCCGACCGCTTTGCGGAGGACCTGGAGTCTCAGGGGATTCTCCTCGTCCAGCGACATCACCACCTTGCGGGAGACAAGCATATCCATATTTGTATTGATCCAATCTCCCAAAGAACGAATTCACATACCATTATCAATAGAATCGATAATGGTTCGGGGAAACGAACCAAAAAGGCTGTACGCGGTCACTAGAGTCAGCACGCACTCGGGTGGGGATTCTAGTTTCCATGGTAAAAACATTTGACTCATAGTTTGGACACGGATGTTTGCATGTCACTTCATAAGGACAGCCATAAAAATGTGTGGTTGTCTTCGTTTTTTTTCTATGATGCCATAGTTATATTTTACTTATTCACCTAATTTTTATGAGTGTGTGTGTCTATAAATGTGTGTTTGATCCACACACACAAATATATTTTTCTTTTAACTACAGGATGCAGCTACATAACTTCCTTATTTAAAGGGGTTTTGCTTTATAAAAGGAAATTATGTTACCACAACCTGTATATACGTATAAAAGTAAGAAAACAAATTAAGAAAGATTAACAAAAGGGAAAACTCCAATAGTTTTGTTGATCCCAGCCACCTTCATCAGAGTACGAAGGGTCACTCGGCAAACACTTTTCATATCTCTGATGAAGGTGGCTGGGGCCACCGAAATATTGAAGTGAGTTGTTTAGTTGTTTTTGCTTTGGTTAATCATTTACTTGCATACAAATATAATCTCGATTATTGTTGCAATGTAATCATTAATTCCTCCCGGCCGGCATCGGTCCGGCAAGTCGAAAGTTCCGTGGTTTAAGTCCTGGTCAAGGAAACCTTTTTACGCTTGTGATCCGCTCGATTCCACCTTTCCCATAATTCATGTGCTTGTCTTTTATTTGTGTTCCCATCCCTAAATCGAAGTAAGCAAACCTAATTGGTTAAACTTTTACAGACACCGTCTCAATTTATGGGCCAAATATCCTAATCTTTCAAGATAAACACGAGTGTAACGCAAGACGATGGTTTATCACCGATTGCTTTCAACTGAGCTTTGGAAAAAAATAGTGATAATGTGGCGGGAAAAATTAAAGGAATACAAAATATCACCTATGATTGCGGGAAGAAAAAATAGATGTATTGAATTAAACTTCCTAATTTCCGAGGACGATTTGCCATTCTCCATGAACATCCGACGAATGCAGAAATACAAGTTATATTCTTTGAGGAATTGAGCACCAGTATTATATGTTTCTGAATTTTAACTGAAAAACATTTTTTGCAAACATTAAAGAGGCTCCACATGTATTGTAACGAGCATTGACCAAAGAGAAAATGTTAAAATAATTCAAATATTTAGGAGAAATAATTCAAGTAAAATAGTTTAGAAATTGCAAAGATAGGGAAGAATTCATGAAATGCAAAAAGCAGGTGGTGATATAGCTACGGATGTTTACAATAAAAAGTGCATAACTAATAACGTGAAAATAAAATACTTGGATTATAAAACGGTGATGAATCGAGAATGCCTCTATCCAAGGGAATGCCTAACATTGAACTATACTTAAGACAAGTTAGGAACAAAAGGGAGACGGATCATTAGGAAAATACTAGGCCCACTAAAACCTACAGGACTATGGAAAATGTGGCAAAGAATACTTGCATTAAAATATAGAAGATAATACGAAAACAGTAGAAATATTGGATTTTCTGGAGAATTTAGATCGATGGCATTGAGCTAATGAACACTTCCGACCTATGGGGTGGCAAGTACCTGGCCTCGCGCTCTCAGGGCCCCGCCGAGGCCCCGCGGATGTCGATTACAAATATGTTAAGAATTACGATCAAATGAGAAATGTTGTGTCTTCGCGAGGGCAGCACAGAAATAGCCATGGAAAGTACGAATATCTTATTAGCGACAGAAAGCTTGCAGCACCCTTTGCTGTTACGCGGTTATAAATTGCTCTCTAGTCGAAACCATAATGTTCCCGCTGATCACATCGTTACCGCTCCCGCTACATCATAACCACAACGTCAGGCCCCGCGCAATGGCGGCTGCACAAGGCCCTACTCACCAGTAATGCCGCCTGTTTACGAAACGTATTTTCAAATACCTTTGGGAATAGAAAAAAAACAAGCTGTTAGCAAGAAGTAAAGGAAGAATTATAAAGAAGCAACACAGAAGAAGGGGCAACAGAAAGAAAGAATTTGAACGCAAAACATTTAAACCGGAGGGATTTTTGATAGAAAAGAGAGAAAAACCGGCCTAACGTGGTCCTATGAAAGAAAAAAGACACAAAGCGCAAAGATGGAAGTCTATCGGGTCTAAAGAAATAACAAATGAGTCAGGGTTAAAATTGGCACTTGGCCCCCAGGTGATCCTATCGAGGAGAAGAAAAATGTCTTTAGTGCTCCCGTCGAACCAGGATAAGCGAGAGTTTAAAGGCCCGGGGATTTTGTTATCGCATATAGATGATTTTCACGAAGCTGGTTGCACACTGTAAGATGTCCAATAGCGGCTTATCTCACTGGAAGAAGCTCTCACGAGGATGAGGCAATTAATGACAGGGACGTTGAGTATAGAGCCAGGTTTTGTATCCTACCGAACATTAAAGCAAGATGTTAGGGGTGCATTGGAGACTTTTGAAATGTGGGTGTGGAGAAGGATGGGAAATATGAGATGGACAGAAAGAAAAACATACGAGAAAGTGTTATGGATGGTGGGAGAGGAGAGAGAACAGTCGGAAGAAGTACAAAGGAGGCAGGAAAGATGAATTGAGAGCATTTTGATAGGAGATGGGACTTTGAAGAATGTAATAGACAGGAGAACATTGACCAAGCGACTCTTGAAGACTGTGATAGAGAGGAGACCGTCAGGAGAGTGAAGAAAGGGTAGAAATATGATAGGCATGTTGGACGAAATGAAGAGGGAATGTACTTGTTTGGGGAAATGAAGAAAAGTTTATTGTAATATGGTGTGTAGGGCAGTTCTTGTCAAACGAAGCTAAGAATATTAGGAAATATGTCTGTAACTACCCAAAACCTGCCTTAAATGGTACAACATCAATTAATTATTAAGTTAGATTGTAATTACTTGCTAATTGCTCTATTGTTTGCATCGCTTCCTTTTAAAACTGACCTCTTCAATATAGGTATATCAGGCGTTAAACACTACTTGAAACAATTATTTTCATTTTCAATTACACCCAGAGCAGAAGGTAGCAGTACTGAGCCTGGTGGCTCGGCTAACCCAGCGGTCGCGGGCTCCATTTCCGTCTTGGGCATAAATGCCGGTGGATGAAAGATCAGAAACCATTAAGTGAGGACGTCGTAGTAGAGCGGGGGGTATGACGATGACCAAAAAGATTGCTTAATGCCAGAATATTCACATACTATAAATCAGTCACTATCAGCACACATTAATGTTGTTTTTCAGGTTTCTCGAGGATAGCTGGAAACTTAGACCCATTTTCATTCAATATTCCTCTCCTATTTTCTAGTTTCAATCATGCGTTAAGATTAATGGTCAATTTTAATATTTATTATCAAATTTAGCTTATATTTTGATATTTTTACGATGTGACATACATTTTTGTTTTATTCTTTACAAACTATTTAGCATCGCAACTCATTCATAGTATTAGCAAGGTAATTATGATCTTTATGAAATACCTTTGCAGTATTAGACACGCCTTGGATACCAAAAGAAAATAAGGCCATCATTTCATTAAAACCATAAACACAGTAATCAACCCGAAGGTCGGTTTAGTAGGCGATGGTAGAGCTCACCCGTGTACCAAGCCCAACGGCGTGTGAGTATTCACACATCAGGGTAGGGGGGCCAGTTCCTTTCCCTGTGCCGGTTATGGTTTCCCAGGAAGATCTGGTACCCGAAAAATCAACTAACTTGGGTGGAGCTGCAGGTGCCCAAAGTGCCTTGCCCGGGAATCGAACCCGGGACCCTCCTGTCAGTAGACCAACGCTCTACCCGCTAGACCACCGCGACCCCATCATTCCGTTAATATATTATATTTCAGGGATTCTCAAAATTTTAGAATTTCCTTGGGAAAAACGAGTTAGTAACTGTATGGAAAAAAACAGTTTTGAAAATGGTCTTTAAAAATATATAATTATGATTTGACAAAGATTCTGTGAATAATTGTTACGCAGAACAGGTCAAATGTAAACCCTAACAGATGTACATGACGATTTCAAATATATACGTGTAAGTGTATAAAATGTAGTCAAGGAAAATTAGTTCAAGCAGAACAAATTAATCCTGCAATTTGCCAAGGAATTGGAATTTTGAAATGTTTCTTTTCACTTTTTGAGTGCGTTTTTACACTAACGCATATATGTGGAAGTTGAAACGAAGATTTTGGGAACAGAACTACAGTCAACTTACAGCTTCGAACAATAGGAAATTCAGTGTGTTGCCATCAAGGATGTTACGTAGGAATCATGACGTATAATACATTATGAAATTACCTGCTACAAAAATTAAGTAAATGAGAAAACAACATACTGGGCATTGTTAAAATATACTCGAAAAGTACATGGATGAAATATAAATCCCTTGAAGTAATTCAGGCAATAGGAAACCTTCCATTTAATATCGACCATTTCTTTCATTCCGCATTTTGGTTTTAAAAACGACGCTTCACGCGCGAGCTCGTTCATTCACATATAGTATATAAGTGGAATGGTATTTAAATAATTTACACTAGCGATTTGAACGATAATTAGCGTAAAATTGTCCTCATTTCGAACAGGTGTTTATTAAATGTCTTTCGATCTTAAATTATTGTTTCAAACTGATAGAACTCCAGTAAAAAGAAACCTAATTAAGAGATTTAAAAAAATCGTGTACTTTATGACTTTAGAGTAAGTAGGCATAGGATTTATTGAAAATGAAATGGTTCTGTCCTTCCAGTAAAAGTTAAAATCACTAAGGAAGATCTTTATCAGATAATGCACTTCCAATACCAAATAGTTTTGCGTTAGTTATATTTTTTCAATGCGAATTCACGTAGGATATAACAAAGAAAGCTCATGTTAAATTAATCTTCGCCACTGGATAAATACGAGAATTATAATAAAAAATTCAATATTGACCTCGTGTTAAAAGTTATAACTCTTACAAGGTATTTGCCACACACATAGTGCAAATATACTGCAATCTCCTCATGGATGGAGAAATACTACAACTTGTAAAAAAGTATCGGCAATTTTTAACCAGTTTCATGATCTAGAACTAGTCTTTCTCGTACATGTGCCTGTTGAGATGGACTAATATTTCTAAAAGGAGCCGACAAGCGATGCAATTTCCTCGAGGGTGTGTGATTACACCTTTCACCTCCATCACACAACGGGAGCTGCGAAGCAAGTGCTGTGACATGGCCTTTCATGTCGAGTTATCACGCAGCCGTCGGATAACGCATTTGAAAATAAATAATGATCTACAGTGCTACCGAAGAATTCTTTTGATTCATCGACATGAATGCGTACAAACACAATTCGTGTGAGACCTTGCCTACTTTTGAGTCAATGACAAAGGAGCCTCTTTCATAGTGGTTGATGGGGAAATGAGCGCGACATTAATCGGGTGTACGAAGTAGATGGACGATGAGAGGAGGATGACAAGCGAAATGACTTCAAATCCGGACTACAGTACAGTGTGGAGTATTGAAGTCACCAGCTGACAAAAATGCGCACTCACCACTGGAAAGGATTAAAAAAAGAAATAACTATGCGGAAACTAAATAGGTGACCAAGCGTTTTCATAATTGAGAACAAAGGACGGTATTGAGATTCTTTCATCGATTCAATAGGTTTTGTTCGCGGAAACAATCACTCACGTCGCAAAAGTCAATGGGAATTCAAGTTAGTGTTAATTTATTTTAATCTCATTTTACAATATTTTAAGATCGTTTTGATAATCAGTTAGCCAAGAGATTTCAAGCGTTTCTCAGTGAATTTGGAAAGTAGTGCGATAGGTATGGGATAAGAATAAATATAAATAAAACTTAGGTTATGCAGTTTTCCAGAGTAAGACTAAGTTAAATATAAAAATAGAATTTATAAACCAGAGCAAGTAGAACATCTCGGAAGCGCTCTAGAAAAAAATGATCAGCAATGCTTGAAACCCCTTGGATGGAAACAAACTTAAACTTGATCATCCGTAAGCATAATTAATTTTCTTAATTCTTCACCACCTTTCATAACTATCTCCAGTTTTCATCACGCCTCTTTAACAATTTCCTTCACACATACATTAAAGAGCACAGTTGATAAAGGGCCCTCCTGCCTTACTCCTCTTCCTAGCTCTGCTCATCCTGACTCTCCATCCATCACTCGCACCTGAGCAGTCTGAGACATGTAAAGGTTACGGATAAGTCACCTACGCCTCCAATATTTTCCTATTTTCTACATACATTCATTGAATTTACCCAATTCGATCATTCAAACGCCTTCCGAAATCTAACCCTAATTGTATTCTATACCCCACTCAATGAGTGACCTCATTACTGCCACGGTCTCACTCGTGCCTTTGCCCTTCCTGAACCCAGAACTATTCATCCCATAAGTAAACATTTACCCAGCTCTCCATTCTTTTGTTGATGAACCTAAGAACCATTTTAGCTGCGTGAGCAATCAAAATTATTGATCTGTAGTCGTCATACATGGTTGCATTTCCCTTTAAGGAATAGTAACTAATACTGATCTGACGAATCTCCCGGACAAAAATTTCATTCATAAACCCTACCAATTAAAACTATTCCTCCACTGGCTTCCACTTGGAGATCCGAATGGGGAAGTATTTTAATTCTGGGTAATTTTACTGGAAGGAATGCGATAATGCCATATTTTAATGCAAGGCTGCGTCTTCTAGAGAGAATAATACGGTAGTTTTCCTTTGCCTTCCACATCACAATAAGAGTGTTGCCGTTGTTTCCATGACATCCCATCTCGGCCAGTTGATACCGACCGAACGTCTCGATCTGCGCCGATGGAGCCTTATAGTAAAACTGCTGCCTTTCACCAGTGGAAGTGGTGCAAGAGTTTGTTTTTGGTATGTGCATATAAAATGTATTTTTGAAATCAAATCAAATGAAGTTTTATGTGTGTGTGTATATATATATATATATATATATATATATATATATATATATATATTTACACACATAAAACTGAGATGTTCCTTTCCGCAGAGGAAGGCAGTCTGTCCACCGAAAATTTCGGAGTGTGAGTGAGTATTCTGTTTATGTTTTTCTTTATTTTTGTTGGCTAACACTATCTGGTTCCTTCGTTTGAATTATGTTTATGTATATATATATATATATATATATATATATACGAGATATACACACAGAGATGAAGAGGGACCTGACATAGAGCATGCTCCTGGAATGTGCTTTGTTGGGAGTCACAAAATATGTATTTGGTAGCTGTGTCCATCCAAAAACCTACCTTAACTGGTAGATTACCTTATAATAATTACACATATATAAACACACACATTACATACACTAGTAAAACATTTATATATGTACATATAATAGTCCGTAGTTCAACACTCTACCCTTGGACTATCGCGACCATATACGTATATATATATATATAGCGGGTCGCGGTGGTCTAGCGGGTAGAGCGTTGGACTGCTGACCAAAGGGTCCCGGGTTCGATTCCCGGGCAAGGCACTTTGGGCACCTGCAGCTCCACCCAAGCTAGTTGATTTTTCGGGTACCAGATCTTCCTGGGAAACCAAAACCGGCACAGGGAAAGGAACTGGCCCCCCTACCCTGATGTGTGAATATTCACACGCCGTCGGGCTTGGTACATGGGTGAGCTCTACCATCACCTACTAAACCGACCTTCGGGTTGATTACTGTGTTTATGGTTATATATATATAAACACACAAACACTAAGATAATAAATATCACACACACAGAAACATAAAAGAAGGACACTTACACGACGGCCGTGCCGTCGAAACGTAAATATCTACTGTAAGTGTCCTTCTTTTATGTTTCTGTGTGTGTAATATTTATTATCTTAGTGTTTGTGTGTTTGTGCGTCGCCGGAGAGCGTCATTTTCAAGATTATATATATATGTATATTAATTTGGTAACGATGAAGGACATGTGGCTGGAGGCATTGCCATGGTGGAGCTTGACCGGGATATATATATATATATATATATATATATATATATATATATATATATATATATATATATATATATATATATATATATATATATATATATATGCATAAATTATATAAAGCAATTTATCGCATAAAATACGCACAATGACGATGTTATTTATCTTTCGCTGAATGCAAAAAATGCTGCTTGAAAACACCCCTCGGTTTTGTTTCCAAAAATTAAAAAATGCCTCAGAGTGCTCTCGAGATCCCGTAGATCTAATGATACAGGTAACTGTACACCCATGCGGAAGCGAATTGATTCTGCAGGCAGGGGCAGTATTTTATTTATACTCACGTTCAAAATGTTTGACTTCATTATCATCAACTTTCCGTTCAGGTATCATTGTACGAGTATGAAGAGTGTGAAGCTTCATAAATTCCGTCTCCACACTCATTCTTGCGAGAAACCACCCCTCCATGGAAGACAGATCCTCTTATTACAAGAAAAACCCTCCCTGACACTTTGGATAAAGCTTATTGAAAATTATTGAAAAAGAAAGATTGGATCGAAATTGTGGAGCAGGACGAACGAGGTGGAAATTGCTGGGCGAAGTCTTTGGTAATTTATGTGCCCAACACAGCCACTAACTCAACACGAGTGACGCACCTGCCCACCTTTCCAGATGTATTATAGCCATTTGGAAATCCGCCAACTCCGATTCTAGCTCACCTGTTGGTGGGCCACCTGGTCCGTCTTCAGCCGACCTGGAGTTCCGTGGTACAGCACAAACTTCCTTGCTTTGGCTTGGTTAGTCTTCATTTCTTCTAGAGCCGACTTGGGAACGGCTGTGAAAGGATTAAAGACGTGTTAATAATGATCATTGCATATCGGTCGACAAACTCGTTTCTGCGTCACATCATTGAAAGCACTAAATTTGAGGCAGGAAGGATCACTGTCACGAAGAGAAATATTTCAGGGTGCGGATTCTGGAGTCCGAAAGACTGAGATCATTAATTAAAAACTGATTGCTTTATAACGTACATTACTACGCTATTTCAACGGTAGACATATTCATTGCTTTACTGATCACAGCAGACGACATTAGTGAGTATTGTGAAGATTATTCGAAACTTTTTCCAAAAACGGCATTGAAAATAATTGTTCCATGGTTAAAGCGACATTTTAATATTTTGCATCTAATTTTGCTTTATGATTAAGCAACTAATCCGGAAACTTTTAATCTGAGAGCAGTTGATATGAAACTTAATAAAAAGAACAAAACGTTAATAAAATTAAAATTCATAAGGCATTCAATTGCCTAAATTAAGTAAGGAGCAATGTTAAAAATCAGCAAAATGTTCGAAAAAGAATTTTTGCAACAAGGTCTTGTTCGAACATAAAAATTGACACGTTTATCCTTTGGAAACCGGTGTTATTGTTCCTACACGTGCTCTCGTTTTCAATGAACACCACAAGAATCCAGTTATTTGGATAAAATTGTATCAAGAACGTAATGAGCTTAAAAATAAACTGTAACTTCTTAATAAATGGCCCCATATTTTATTATGCTGGGCAATTAAAAATTCAATGTTCCAATGGGTCTTATGCAATATGTCGTGTTGAATCTTCGCAAACAAATGTAAAAATCACAGAAAATAGAAATTGAAATCCATGTAATGATTTATACAGTGCGTCGCGACAAACTTACATCCCCCAAAAACTTTTCTATGGCAGGAAGCTAACCTTTCATCGCTTCATTCGAAGGAGCGAAAATTGTAAAATCCCCGAAGTTCTCCAGCGTATCATCAAGGCCAGCATAGCGAATGGTTTTTAGGAATTCTTTCAGGTCCTCTTTTTCGATTAGCTGCATTAGAGTCTTGGCTGTAATAAAAATATAAGGATGGGATATTAATAAAAGCCCTTCCCTCTTTAAATGTAAAATATAGTAGTCTATGCTCATCTATATACCTTATACTGTAGGCGGGTTTTCCTAGACATGCTGACTTTATAACAAACCAATTACAGATATTTCAAACAAAATGAATTTGTTGGTAATTATTAGCGTATCTTACTGCGGTTCGGTATAATCAAATTATAATTTCATTTGTATCAAAACTGTTTTTACTCGGGAATGAAAGTTCGTATCATTGCAAATGGAAATATTTCTGTAAATGTTTTCAGCTATATTTAAATTCTAACTGAGATAATGTTTTCCAATGGTAAAGTCCTGGATAAACCAACATATAACATTCCGTTCCAGTACTTCCGTAGTCCCGAAAGTCTCCTAAGTTTCTACTTACAATCATTTAAATTCGTTAGAAATTTAGTTTAAGTACCTCAAACGATCAAGGAGATATATTCCGATTAAGTTTTTAGAAAAAGATTTGTCCAGAAGGGCTTCTTTCCAGAAGTAAACATTACTGGAAGAAATACCTTAAGGTGACTTTTATTTAAGAAAATGAAAATGTTTCAAAAATAAAGTTTATCCTTGTAGGAAACGTTTATAAATATGCGAACTTCAATCTGGTACACCGCTATGGAAAAATTGAAAGAGTGAAAACTTGATGATGAATAAATTAAATTAATTATACATATTTTAGATGGGTGGAAATATTGGCCTTGATGGTCAGCCGAGGTATCTTCCCAACTCACCCCTGTCCGGTAGGACCACCTTCCCGACCATGTAGAGCGGTCCATTTTGGGACAATGAGAACTCCTTGGGCAGCTTCTGGCCCTCGATGATCCTCATGGATATCTCGCCCCTGTGGCCACCCCTGCGAGGGGTATGGCACTCCATCTTCAGCTTCCCGCCCTTGACGGAGATGGTCCTCAACTTCTGCTCCCCGGTTATCGTGCTGGGGCACACCGGATGAGCCAGGATGTGGTTCTCAACCAGCGCTGCAAGAAGAAACGTTTAAAAGATTCGGTCGAAGCACGTCTCATTTCGAAAGAGGACGACCTGGTTTATAAAAGGTGAACGATTTATGTCCCTCAACCAGGTGATCTCTCCAAGGGGACATTTTTGATTTCACGGTGGATGCATCAACGTTTCCAGGCCAACGTCCACTCACCATAGTATGTGTTACGCGAACGATTTAAGTTATATTAAGTGGAAGTTTTCGTTTAGAGTAAAATACTATAGCTGAATTAATTTATGCAAAGTTGTTCCATCCAGCTCTTCTACGAACTCCAGCTCCCCACCCCTGCGTAAACAGGTGCTCCTACGCTCACGTACCCTTGGGTGGTGACCTGCTACCGCGAGGATGATAAGTCACATTCCGAGCAAATGAAGCATTTCATCTGGCCATCATGCTATCAACCCACAAGTTTGCTGGTATAAAAATTAACCTGGGTAACAATACAAAATATAAGGAAATTCAATCATTTTGACAAATATTAAAAAAAGAAAAAAAAGTATTGGATCCTTATGACTTGGGAAGTTTTTAAGCTGTCTGTGATTCCGTGAAATACCACGTAAGGTGTTCTCCTGGTGACTGCGCACCTCCGATTTATTTCCCTTAAACCATTCCCTCCAAATTCCGCAACACTAACCAAGGAACCAACACGCCCCATTCTATTAATATTCGTGATACAATCCAATCCAATTAATTATCACTATCCAATTAATGTTCTTGCAGTGGCATGAGCTATCGAAGTGTGCGTATAGCTCCAACAGAAAACTTGAAAACATATAGATATGTATTTTACTAACGAGAGACAAAATATATCGGTACTGCGACGAATGGTAGGTGATCTTTCGAGAGTGATCATTAAACATAAAATACACAAAGTCCATAATCTGCGGTGATCTAAAAACTAATAATAAACTTCCAGGTATTTTATGGGCTACTCCGATATAGCCAAGAGTACTGGGGCCCCATCATTCCTTATTGTTTTACTTAATCCTTTGTCTCGTCGGAGGAGGGCGTTGGCTTTCTGGTGCGGTAAAAAGATCATTTTATTAAGCAAGGAAACAACCACCACACATTGATTTTTTTTAAAAGAACGGTTGCTGTAAAAATATCGCGTCATGCCAACTTGGATGTCGTGCAGCTCTATCATTCACTCATTTTATTTACGTTTTTTACTTTCATGGGTGGGCCATGAACTCCCAAGATGAGCTTAAAAAACGAGATCAGCAATATATTTCGGGGAAGTCTGCGACGCGTGCCCTCCGCCCATCCCTTGTCGAGAGAGTTGCATCATTTCCTTCGGATGAAGATTTCGGTGGCTGAGTCACGTGGTCACCCCCGCAAAAATGCGCGAGACCTCCCGGGAGTGAACGGCTTCGTTTCCCACGCACTCCGGCACCCGCCTCCTTTGGCCTCGGAGACCGTCGAGATGGAGACGAGTAAGCGGCTATTTCGGGGGGACAGCGCAACCAGCGCTAAGACAAAAGGTCCATGTGGGGCAAGGGGCAGCCGGGAGACGCCTCGCCTCTTGTGTACCCTTCCCTCGACCGATGTCAACAGGGGTGCTCCCCCTCTGCATCAAGCCTCAATGCGGACAACCAACGCCTTGCACCAGGATGTAAACACATTTTTCTTACTGGAAAAGTTCACCCACCGGTTACAGCTGGTTACTCCTTCCCTAATTTTTTGAAAATGACAAACTATTCTATGAAAAACATAACTTTCTTCTAATTTTTACTAACGTGTTCTGCCAACGTAACTTTTCTCCGCGACATTTTGAACAGACCCGTTTACTCTAGTCATCTTCTAGGTGATGATGATATTAACGTCCGCCCTACGCGTCAAAAAAGGCATACCCCAATCTTTCGAGGTCGATTCGGAAAGGTTGACAATATGAAAGTTGAACCATTGACATGTATGCTACGATCGGCAGACAACTTTGTAGATTATAATACTAACTCTGAAATTTTTAATGACTCATCCCAATGTTTTAAGAAAAAAAATAACTTACTTTTTTTCGTAGGAAGTAATTGTTGCGAGACAATTGTATTGTAATACCTTTCAATTTTATTATATATTTCGTTTAAAGTTTACTAAATGTATCGGGGTTACTCTGTATGCGTTAAATAGATTATTAATATTATTAATGGTAAGGTTACTCATTAACTGAGTTAGAATTTGAGAGTCAAAACGAAAGAAAAGTTTTCTATTTTCAGAGAGGGAACAATTTTGTACATTTACGTTTTTTTTGACCAAGTGCATTACTGATATAAAAAGGAACCATGCACGGAAAAAATTCCGAAATAGGCCAAGGTTGAGTTGTGATGGAAAACTTCAGCTAGCAACTCAGGGAGAATGAAGAGGTCGACTTCTCGTCATTGTACGTTACCTTCATGCACTTATTTACCGATGACGGAGTAATGAGTCAAGTCCATCTAAGCAAACGATTTCAGACTGCCAAGGTAGAAAGTCTTTTAAACGATACAAGCTGACTGCAAATTTCAAGTGCAATCTGCCCTTTTCTGAAAAGAATTTATAGGCAGTATTTATTTACTATTCCTTCTGAGTCACCCATTTCCCGTATGAGACGACTGATAAGAAAGGAGGGAGCAGGGCTGTGGCGAAGCGTCAGCTGGTCTCGAAGCGCCACTTCCTCTGAGAGATTTAATTGAACTGGAGTGCATATTCCATTTGTTTATTTTAAAAAATCGAAGCACAAGTTCCCAGTCCGAACCGTTAAATTCAGTGTCTGTTGAAAGTCCTCCGGGTACACCGTTTAGGAAGAGATTTTTCCTTTTCCTCCAGAGCCTTACAATCGAATTTCCGCGAAAAGGTCTGCCAGTCAGTGAAAATTAGCAGTCCTCAAGATTTACAGGAATCCAGGAATCCTGTAGAATCCATACACTGTTGAAGCTCTATCTTTTTGAGTAAGGCAAGTTCAGTGACGAGCGTTTTTCTCCAGTTGGCCTGCATTTGAAAATAATTATAATAACCAGATATGAATGCTGACTGGATTTACATAGACTTTGGCCATCTAGCGAGAGAATACAGGTACGTGTACTTTCAGGGAGTTTGGTACTCGTAATTTATTTGGGGAATGATTCTAACTTCAATTTAGACAAGGGACATTTTTTATGCAGCATGCCCATCGTCTTCCATGCCGAGGTAATAAAGCATGTTACAGCGACCGAAATGCATCCGCGCATGGAAAATGAATCAATACGCGAGAGGCTATTTTAATTTTATTTCACATTCGCAACAATAAAAATAAAGTAAATGCTGAAAATGAGAGGCCACAAACTACCTTAGCAGATTGGGACACAAGATGAAGAGGACTCAATAATTTTACTCGCAATTTTACTCATTGTGGGCGTATTTATTTAAGAAATATTTCGTTGGCTCTGGATATGAGGATTTTTACAAAATTCATGCACAAAAATTGCCATAAAGAGACTCGCATCGTGCACTCGAAAAAACTAATGCAGTTTAAAAACAATGAGTGTTGCATAAGTAAAAAATATTTATTTTCCTCATTCCAATGGAATACTACTTTCAGTGACACCATAAGGCTAAAATACGCACTATTTCCACTCTGGTGTCTACTCAACGACGGGAATTACGTGATTTTGTTGTAATTTATAGATTAACACATTAAAATGAAGGAAACTCATGAGAAAGTTCAAGAATTTCTCAATTTAGGAGGAATCGACAGTGATGAAAGAAGTATTAATGATGGCCACATGGAAGTAGCAACTACTAACGATAAATCAACTGCATCGGCGTGGGTTTCAGAAAACGGTAAATAAAAGCTTATTACTGAGGTTTTTCCTCGGATGTGGAACGTGAATGATAACAGCAAGAGAGAACAAATATTACAAGTCATAAAAATATGGCGTTATTGAAGAATGATTCAAATAAAATTGAGCACCCAAGTGACGAATAAAGAGATCCTCCGCAGAGAGGAAAAAAAATGAAAGCCATTAAAGACATCGGAAATGAAAATAAAACTAATTGGGAGAATGTTCTGAATCAAAATACTTAATAACGTAATAATTAGGACCATAAAAGGCAAAAAGAACTCCAGAGGAAGACTTAGTATGAATTTGAGAACCCAATACTAGGAACCTACGAAAGAATTAAGATAAGAAAACAGGTTACCTCAGTGAGCTGCCATAAACGAATTGCAGTTTTGATAATCTATGGTAACTACAGGTTTTATTGGATGACTAAGATGACGACACCACATTTCATGAGTTGTTTGTATTTTCCACATACATGTACACATTAATGCACTGAGTTAAATTCTGCAAGTTATGCAACACATTGAATGATAAAATATACGGTTTATTTTCTAGGTGGACCACTATGACCGAGGTATACTACTTATGCCAAGACGTGTGAAAATTACTGGTTCAGTATATGGAGGTCCTGTGTCACCTCGGTTCCCCACAAAGTTTTGTCACCAGAAATAAACACATTGACTTGTAGCTGGGCGTGTCTAGAAGCGTCACCAAAATTTGAACCAAGGTGTCTCTAGTCAGTTTCCGAGCTCCCACTAGGGCTACCACTTCATACTGTCATAGGAGTAATTGATATGAGCACTTGATGAATCCTTCCACATAACACGAGGTATTTCCGGACGATCCCTTGCAAAAAATGACCAACAGGTTACTCAAGAAATGAAGGAATGGTTTGCTGAAACCTATGCTGCTAAAATCTAAGTTGCAAACTTAAGATTAACAATAGCTTGACAAGTAAGGCTAGAGCTCATCTCTTATTGTCCTAAATAGTGTGGAATTCACACATCAGAATAAGAGGGCCAATTACTTTCTTTGTTTCAGTTGTGGTTTCCAAGGAGTCTCTGGAAATTAGAAAGCCACGCAAATCAATTGAAGCATGTCCAAAAGCACTTCAAATTTTACTCGGATTTGAAACCGGGACCCTCCTCTCGGTAGACAAACGTTCAACCAACTTAGATATCACACCTTCTCTAATTTTCAACTGAACTACTCAAAAAAATACAAAAGGAGTTTTTACAGTTTCAATAAAGGATTATTATGTCTACATAGGAAAAATGTGCGATGCCCCAATAGGCAAAAATTGCATTGCAACTCCTCACGAATATCCAATGAATAACTACCTTTACCATATCTATCAACACCGTAACTGATATAATTATAAACTGCGCAAGGTTGGCGGTAAGACTTAGTTGTAGTTTTTTTCTTTTTAAGGAGGCGTCCGAGGGATGGATAGATGGGAAAGGAAGGGTGGAGAGAAACATCGGCGTCGACATTAGCCTACTCTTGTCGAAAGGTGCCAAGGGGTCCGCAGTTTAACGTCCCAACCGACGGACGTCGTACTCACTCAAAGAGCTCTCCACAAAGCACCTCAAGTAGGGATCGGGATACCACTGAAAAATAATGCAAGACGTTACTGCTCTCAAGCGAAAGTCAGCAAAATCTACGTGCGGGAATCTGAAACACTCACGAAACATTGTGTTCTAAGACTTTCGCGAAAATCCTGGATTTCGATAACTTTCAGGTCGTTCAACTGGGTAAATGATTTTCATCTTTTTAATTGGGACAATCCTGTTTTCCAATACTTGTGAAACGGCAATATTAAAGGTAATGGGAGGGAGAGTGACTCCTAGCTCTTCCCCTCCACCTGTCGCGCTACCCACGCCCCAGGACTCCCGTCAACCTCCCGCAATCGCCTGGGAGAACAGAATGCACATCCTCGTGTAGGTTAAAGTGGGAGCATCGGAAGGAACACGTTTTGTTGTTTCGCAGGCGTTTTCCAGAAAAAAACAATGCCGCAATTTCCGTGGGTATGCAATGGTACATCAACAAATCATCACTGTCAATCATTGCCAATATCAGTTTCAATCACCAAGTTCTTCTTCGTGGTATTGTATTCACCTCGAATAACATCATCATAATTGCCGAGGAGGGTTAGCGTACTTCACCACCTACAGGTATTTCTTTTGGTTAAAGATTTAAATAAAGTTTTGGATATGATTTTAGATTATGGACTTATTTCCCCAGATAAGTTGACAATGCGTGTACAGATTTTTAAGTACTGTGGTGTGGAATGAAATTTTGTTCATTCTTATTTCGCAAACATTACTAACCAGCATGTCAAGTTTCACTCTTAAGACAGAACTGTCATCATCATATAAACCTACGGGTTAACTTGACTTTCTCATAAGTGAAATTTACACGCTCTCCATATAATTCAGGTGAGCTACACCACCTTCGACGCGGGAAATCACGACGGAATGATTTTATGCCGAACGTCTCCACGCTAATGCTCGGGTCCCAAACGAAACTGCCACACATTTATTGATCCAAGCATCCCTGACCGTTGGCATAGTGATATCCCGTTACCCGGCAACTGCGCTTCCCAGTACTCCCGGAGCTTTTTAAAAGGAATAGAGACGCTACCATCCTCCCACTCCACCTCCCCCGGCGGAGGCGCATTTGTGTAGGCGAGGAGGGTGTGTGGGGCGCGAGTGGGGGGAGGGGGTCAGAGGGAGGAGGAAGAATTGGCGAGGGCGAGAGTGCCAAGAGAGGGGGAGGAGGCGGGAGAAATCAATTTCAATTAAAATTTTCCGTGAATGGGTGAGGCCGACGGGGGAGGGAGGAGAAGGCGGCCTTCAACCTGGTGTGGAGGATGGGGGGAGTGTGGGTGGGCGAGGGGTTGATGGGGATCAGAGGGAGAAGGCACGTGCCTGGCGCCCGGGCCACGCGGCTCCCCGCGTCTACCGCGAGCATTATGTTTCTCGTCGGTGCTTCGAATCGCATCCATCACGGTCCCCGGGGATCGAGTGAGTCATTTTGGAATGCTCGCAAATTCGCGACGATCTGCGTTCAATAATACGAGTTCGCGGGTTGAAAAGTAAAAAAAAAATGATACCAACGAGTATCGAAAAAAATTGACCTCAGAGGGATTGATTCTGACTTATAGGAGATGCAAAATTCTACCACCATCAACGGCAAAAGATGATTCAAACCCAACGATGTCAAATCTCCGTTTTTATTTGCCAGCATCAAAACTTTCAATCGATCAAAATAAATGAACGAAAATTACCTTTTCTCTATATTTTTTTCGGTCCAGTGTCTAGTCTTATCCATCAGACTGACTCTTTAAATGTATTCGTGCTCATAAACCAATACCAATAAACAAGGAATATCGATTGAGAGTGAAAAGCTAATCAATGATTCGGCGATTAAGAATAAGCAGAAATTGGAAGATGCTGGCAAAAACCAGATAGAGAGATAGATGGAATGGAAAAACTGTGCGGGAGCATACATTTTATTACTCCGGTGGGATTTTAGGTTTTATACTTAAGTTGCTTATTCGATTAACCCCCAATGCAATGGAAAAGAGGCAATTATCCACCTGATTCGTATTTTCCATTTTCTGTTCTTTAAACGTCAAAGCTGAAGCGTGCTCAGAAATCTCTGGAAACTGAGAAAACTGTGTCGGAGAAGAAACAAGAGAGGGAGAGAGAACAACCTGTATGCTCACAACACGAAATACGTAACTGGCAACTCGTGTCGGAAGAGATATCGACTGCCAAAGGGAGGGGAGGACAAGGGGATTTCACGGGTGAGCGCTGGACTCCAATCGGTTTTTAGATTCTACAATACTCCGACAGTCAAAAAAAGGATTAGTTAATTGTGAAAACACAAATGAGTCAAATATTAATCAAGAACTTTAGTTATTTATTTCCCAGACTAGAGAAGAAGGCGATACGACAGCCACAAAACCAAGGAAATATACTGCAGAACAGTTTATTACAAGGAATACGAGTATTATTTCCATGGAAAATACGCGGTCACAACGGTGTAGCACCATAGAAACAGCATTTAATTAACAACAAAGCCTTATTTTAAGTTATGGCGCCCGTTAAAAAGAATCCTTTTTTAACAAATACTAATGATTTCAATTAAACTACATGCTCCCTCGTCATTCTTGTCTGTAGCAATTGATTACGAGAAGTAAACGTAATAACAAAATGCATTAATGAGTGTCGATGTGATAAGACGCATAATCAAGCTCTACTCTGCTTTTTTAAGGTGCTTTTCCTGTCACACGCTTTTTCCCGGAAGTATAAGTGAAAAACTTGACAAGATTACAGTTGCACGGAAGTCTTCTGCTGGAAAGAATTCAAATTTCAGCGTGTCTCAGGAGAGCGCAAAGTGATCAAATGCTCCTTCGCTTCATCCTTTCATCCCTTTGCGGGAGAGTACATGGTTCAGTCCATAGAGTAAGCATTAGAGATGGCGGTGGGAGCTGTTCTTTGCTATCGATCGTTAGTAACTGTATACCTAGGATTTCAGCCAGGCGCCCACGCGGTATTCTCCGTTGCATGGGTTATTTTTTCTTCTCGACAGTTTTCGAGCATGGCACCTTTTAAGTTACCTCGTGATTCGCAACGAAAAACATGCAGATCGTCATAATGCACCCATTGTAAGGTGTGGTATCATAATTACAAATAAGGTTGATTGCGTTGGATTTAATTTCAAGGGAACGGTTTCCCAACTTTTACAGCCTTGCTCCTTCAAATTGTGGCTCCGACACGTGCCTGAACGAGACTGGTGGAACATTAAATTTAATCGTGGTATTCGCATTTATTCCAGTCCACAACACGTAACTCAAACACGACTTGGAACTATGTCAAATTCTCTTTTCCCTAAATTTAGATTTCCAAGAAAGTCATGCATGAAGGAATACAAGACCTAATTTGTCCTCCATTGCACCACTACGCTGCTACATTGGTTGAAAAAATATGTGATACTCTAGGGACATGTTTCCACTACACCGCGAAATGAAGTACATATTGTCGTACAAATCTGGGGATATGCTCAGACATTTTATGTAAAAAACATTATAATGCAACAATTGCAGAGAGTAAAAATCATTCGCCTTGACCGGGATTGCATTATAATACACACATAGCGGATGACTCCGTTAATAGTTACTGTTGCGGCATCTCCCGCAGTTTCTTGTAAAAAACATTAAAATAAATTATATAGGCAACGTTCTAACAGAATTGCAGTTATTATAGAATTGCAGTATTTAATTATTAAGCAATTAAAATCTGTTTTAATTGTGATGAAAAAGTTAATGACACTATATTTCCTTTAATTAACTTTAACCCACGACCACGGCTTCTTCACAGCGAAACATCTTAACTCAAGTAACGAAAAAACCGTCGTGGGATTTTATTTTGTGTAAATTAAATTTTATTAATATTTTTCCACCACAATTATGAAGAAATTTCACAAACTCGAGGCGGACAGATTTTCCTAAAATTTCTCTGTGAATTTTAAGACCTTTCATTGAACCTATTTGTGATTCACAGGAATGACTCGACAACTTATTTACAAAATTAATTAATTAATTTATAAATCTCTATCGGAAAAATCAGAAGGTGAAAACATCGGTCCTTGAATATAACGAATTCTTTCCGAAATAAAACGGGGGATTGAGCGTACGAATACTCGTAGCACATTTAAAATATGTTAACTATGATTAACATCTGGGAATGATGCCAGGAAGATTCCCTTAAGGCAACACATGGCATCATCTTTTTTGCTATATTTCTCATACTTAGGATTTTTATTCTTAGTGACGTCGATTGACAAGAAATGCTACCGTGCTATTTTGTGAATTCTAATGCCGAGGGGTGAGAATAGTTCAGTAACAGTACTTCGCAGTGGCTTACCATTCGAGGGACCCCGGGTTCACATTTCGATGGCGGAGAAAGTTTCATCGGAATTCCGAAGCTTACTTGTTCTCGCGAGGGTACATTTATCTTACCGATACGTACACCCGTTGGAACACTCAAACCTGTCGAATTTAGAGAAAGATTGTGACACTCCACATACTTTCCCTTCTCCCTTCACCTGAAATCTAAATTAAAACATGAAAAACTAATATTTCATTCAAATGAACACGAAAAAACAAAATAAGTAGATGACGCAAAATGCGGCCTCTTGCATTACAATTAATGCATGAACTGTAGTTCCTCCAATATAAATACATAATCCGTGGCCCATAAACGAAACCTGATATTCCGATAATAAATGAAAAATAGCCTAGCCAAATGGAATCTCCCAAAATTCGTTTGGATGGAAAAGTTACATCGCTAACAGATGAAGTCTGTATTGCAATGCGAGGGATGTCCATGAGGGAGATATGCCGTCAGGCAAAGACATTGAAAATTTACATATTCAATTATTCAAATCCAATGACTGTTTGTGAGTAGTCTGATCGCGTTTAGGTAGATCCAGGGAGAAGAGCCTCTACTCAAGAGTAAAAAATGTAAAAGGTTCGTCTTTTAATAACACTCGCCAATCGCCACAGAATCGCGGACGTCTGCATCCCTACGCGACTATTTTTCGTCGCATAAACAGACATGGAGATACTGGAAGTGATAGAGCGGTTAATCCTCGAGCCAAGTTTTAAGTAATTGAGGAACGTCGCTCACTTACGTGGTGAAAATTGTCATATTTCTACCCATGTACCTCAGGCCAAGAACGAGAAACAAGAATGGTAGTCCTTCCATTTGGAATCTTCTTATGGCACTTTCTGTCAACCTATGGTTAATTCACATTTTCCCGCGCCTATATTTGCGAGAGATCAAGCCCCTTATTGACTCATCACTTGAGACCTACAGCGAAGGGTTTTTTCAAGGTGTGAGTAGCTTTAGTTATCGAGTTGCACACGATCAACACCCACACGTAAGCGACGAAAATAGTATAAAGAGGACTAAGATTCTCGTCGGTGAGGTAGGTGCGTGGTAGTACAATTGGTCCGAAAATAAAAATTTAGTCCTAGGTATCTAGGGAAAAAATTGCAAATATTTAAACATGGCGTTTTAAGAACCATAAAATAAGGCAACCATGATTAATTTCCCCGGGATGAATAATCGATTGCGGATACGGGCTTGTTTTGACAATCAACAGATGGTGCTACGTGCTCAACATGCTGGCTTGAACTGGGAGTCAGCGGCAGGAAAACACCGTTTGATATTCTACGCGTTATGGGAGCGATTTTAAAACTGCTTTAGCAATGGGTGCGGAGTTTTACTTTGTTTTTCTATTAAATAGAGACAAAAATAAACTATGTTTAAAACTGAAGCGGCTAAAGTTCATACGAGGGGATCTTTCGAAACCAATTTGACGATTAGATAACTATCCATCATATCTTCTTCCATTATTTTTGGTATGCAACACCGGTTTGCGGCAATAAATACGAGGACAGATAATTTTTATGGCTCGTCGTTTGATGATAAGAGAAACGAGCTGAATACTAATATAATAATATACCTTTAAATTTGATAAACTTCTAAATTGGAGTAAATGATTACAGCTAGTCCCGAAATACTTAGACCGACAAGCATGCATGTGCATGTTGGACTTAAATTAAGAAGTGTATTCATTTGGAGATTGATGTGGCGTATGCTATTTCGTTTTTACACTTGTCTAAAGCGAAAAATAAGGGCATGTATCTATACAAGTATAACTGAGTTATAAAGAGTGAAGACTAAAAAGATAATCACCTAATGTTAATTCTCTTATCTAACCATAAAATTGTAAAATATAGTTGTAGAAAAGCTTAGGAAAACATAGGAAATATGTATCATTTATAGTTTTTCAATATAATACTACATCATTTTTTCATGCAAATTTTAGTCATCAAGAAGCTGTTTGTTGAAATGAGAATTTTTTCTATCGTGTATCTTTCGAAATTTTATTTTCATTATCGTATAGCTTCGATAAATATATTAGTTGCCTCCACAAATTATTTTACTCAAGCTTTACTTGTAAGCATTAAGAAAATATATCAAACATCATGAAATATGATCCTACATAGACGTCACGATGCTAGATGAGGACAAATTTGAATCTTACATCCATCAATACAAACAAAGCACACTATTTAGTGTTACAATAATTGTGACATTGCGAGAAAATTCTTTCATAAATGTCGCATTAACTTTTACGTTTTTCGATTTCGAGTGCTTTCCTGATGAAAATTGGTTTTATGTGTATTGCCCTTAGAAGGACTCCGTACTGAACCTGTACAAACGTTTTCAGAGCGATTGTTTTTTCGATGGTTTATTTCAGTTTTTGTAACTTTATTATGATTAATTAACAAAACGGTTGATTCATCGAATAATGTGTTTTTTTTTGTTCGGACCAAACAATAAACTAAATTATGACGCCGGTCCAGTCTATTAACAGAAAATAAAAGGTCATTAATTATCTCCATGGATAGATCTAGCGGATTTCGTGACATAAAAATTTAGAGATTGGATCTTGAAATAGAATACATTTTTTTTTCATCTTTGAACACGGCAGTCACCCTGAAAGAACATTCCGTGAGTATACGTTGCAGAGGTACCCAATATCCAGCGTTAGCATAAGTGGCTTCTTAAAAAAAACATTCAGCCACGAGGTGTATACTCTTTTGAAACGGAATTTCGAGTAAAAAACTAAATTTTGGCGTAAATTCTGGAATGGCCTAAATACTAGAATGACCTATGCTTAAGGCATAGTGTGCGTAATAATAATCCGGAGTGTTTCCACGAATTCTCAATCCGAACTTTTTTCACAATTTCACATACGCACCTCTAAAACTTTCCCTCCTCCCCCATGGTCCGAATTGCCGGTAATTACAACCATTACTTTTCCTCAGGGAAACTCATAACTAGCACACTACTCATTGGGCGGTATAATAAAAAAAGCAGATTGTTTTCGAAAATATTAAAAAAGTCGAGGGTTGGCATTTAGGGTGCTAATGTCTTTGAAACATGAAAAACTCGAAAAGAAACCCAAGAAAATACTACGGAGTTCGAATTCATACTCTTATCCAAGATGGATCATGACACAATCTTTGATCGGGATAACACTCCAAATGTAGGAAAAATGATCTCCTTCGAGAACACACAGTACGTTGTCCGAGGTGGAGAGTATCGTGTATCAGTGAAAAAAATAGAAGCATTTTGCGGTGACTTCACTTCTCCAGCCCCTACTAATCCGAGAGATAGTGAAAAAAGTCGCCATACGCAGATAATCATCAGATCTGGGCACATGACTGCCAAATCCATTATGTGTGACCAAAGAAACTCGCATTCCACATTCGCAGGCTGGAGCGTCGGAAGGGGTGGAGAAAATCCGGATCTGTAGTAACTAATGAGCAGCGTAAGTCGGCCATCCAACATTTATGATTAATGGGAAGTTACCCGGAGAAATAATGTGCTGGATTTATTACCAAATGGAATGAATGAACTCCATGTGATGAACTCGACGCAAGGCTTAGCAAAAAGCAACTACAAGGAGAAAGGTACTTTACACACGTTTTTACCGCTACCTGGCGATAAAATAAAATGATTCCCACAGTAGATTCCGAATACAACAAAGAATTTGCGTGATTAAATAACTGACAGGAATATTTTTTTAAACCAAATGGAAAATACAGTGATAATTTGAAAAATAACGTTTCTCACCTTGGAGATATTTTAAATTATGTTTTATATTTTAAGTCGAGGTGAATTGCAACTCATCAGATTACTTCGACAGAAGGAGAATATTATCATGGTATCATGGGTATAACATTGAAATTATTTAATTTTGAGCAGGAGAGAGACAATATGGAAATCTTCGTTTAAAACTTGAGGAGAGGATTTCACTCATCATATATCAGAGGAGCATGCTTGTACCAATAGGTAGCAGCGTTTGTCAAGCTCAGAGCAGAGAAAACGTGTGATGAAAACTTGAAGAGTTGAACTTTGAATTAGCTAAGTAAGAGGCTTCTGTGTTTGTCATTCAGGCGCTAGTATTAAATCTTATTGTAAGATTTGAAGATAGTTTTACTTTGAAGACACACACGAGATGCACTCATTAGAAAATACGAGGTCTGATCGTATAATACTATTAGAACGCTAGTCTCTAGGGGATAGGGTTTAACTTCGCTAATACAAATAATAGTTTCAAATGTATGACCATCAATTTTATTGTAATTAATAATATCGGTTTGTTTTATGCATACGAATGGCAATCAAAAAGAAATATTTCAAATTGCATTCCCAAATATTCAATGGAATTACAACAAACTTCTTCCTTTTGCTCAAAAATTGTCTTGAAATAGTTAAAAACTTTCTTCTCACTGGATTATTAGTATAATTAAATTCATAATCACACACGTTATCAATTTTAGAACGGAAGCATTTAATCTACGAAAACCTATAACGGATGCACATCTCCTCTTCCATGGTATCTTGTACGCATGGATCGTTATATACGGGTATCTGTACATCCGTGCATTTTAGGAAGTCTGTCCTGGTTCTATTAAGGGTCCCTCCAGTGGATACGTAAATAATTAGAACTTGAGAAGAAAGATTACTTAAAATCTAAATTTGTTGACAGAAGTAAAAAAAATCCTAGTGAAACCAACCGTAAAAATGTTTACATTTAATTCTCAGCTGAAGATGACATGAGGAGTTAAGTAGTACGGTGGAAATCAACATTTTAAATGATCAAATCTCTCCAGTTAATGAAACGAAATGGTAAAAAGGTACATAAAATAATAAAAAAAACTGAAAATTATTTTTTTGCGAGAAAACGACGAATTTCATGATTTGCGCTCCTTTATGCTTATTTTTCAATCGAGACGCACGCACTACGCTTGCGTTTAACTACTAATATGCATCCAAGATAATATTCTGAAAGTCTGCTGCTCACCTCTGGCAATCGGACGCAGTCATATAGCCGCTAGTTCTTCATTAACACTAAATGGTCGTCGCAGGGAGATTCTACTGCATGTAGGGAGTTAATAATAGGTGACAAAATCACTCACCAAGTCTAGCTTCCGGGTCGGACATGATTTTCTTCAGCCTGGCTTGCGGGATGCTCTGGAAGGCTTCGTCGGAGGGAGCGAAGACGGTGACGGGCGTGGTGGCTGCCTCGGAGTCGCTATCCATGTTGAGCCTCTCGACCACACCCGACTCCTCCATGGCACGGGCCAAGATGGAGAAGCGGCCATCCTTCGCGTAATAAACCGAAATAATTCTTAGCTCTAATCATTAAAATACTGGTAGTTCCATTATGATTGAAATTAAAACCGTGACAATGACATAAATGACATAAAAATGACAATGTTTCTGTGCCGTCAAAATTTTGGCGAGCCGTTTCTCAGCATCCTTATTGTCATCAATTCTCTCCTACCTTTGAAAGCCCCTTTGTCAAACACAATTCGTCTTCTTGCAACCCACTATTTGACCATCTTGGTCCAAAACACTCCCAGAATTAGTAAACTGTCCCACCTGCTGTTATTTATAGGCACCTATTTTAATGATTAACTTAGCTTTTCTCTTTCTCGAAAACCGCACGACCTCCGTTTTACTCACAATCATTATTATCTAATAGCTATCGCATTGACTTTCAAATACGCCCAACCATGCTAACAACCCATCGTTTTACTGAGAAACTAAGCTTGATGATATACCAACCTAACGGATTTTAAGAATTCCCCATTGACTTTCATTTCTATCTGTAGTTCTCCCCGTACCTTCGCATATGCGTTGAACAGCACATATGATAATGGCCGCTTCTGTTTGACTCATTTTCCTAACAGTACCTATCCTGATTCTCAACCTTCCACTCACATTTGCCAATCCCTCCAATATTCTCTTATTTTCTGAAATATATTCATTAATAGTACCAACGTTATCTTACTGAATGTCTTCTAGTAATCTGCGATCTTCCTGATTCAATTCTCTATATTAGTGGAATCTCCCTCCATATTAGTTATCTCATTAATGCTATGAAATTACGCGTGCCTCTCCCTTCCTAAAATCAACTGATCATCTCAATGCAATCATTAACCCTGCTCTCCTTCCTTTCATTTATGAACCTGAGTAACACTATAGCTGCGTGCGAATCCAAACTTATTGCTCTCTAGTCCTTAGATACGTTTCGACTGATATTCCCTTTTTTGGTATGAGAACTGACACTGATCAGACGAAATCTCTTCCAACCAAATCCAACCCTCGTAGTTGCTACGAATTAGTCCACAAAAACCCTCCCTCCAACGTTTTTCTAAACGCTTAAGTAGTCCCGCGGAAATTTTGCTTACCCCCACGCTCTCATTTGATTTCTCAAGCAGGATTAATTTCCTGAAAATTATAAGGCATAGAATATACTTTTTGATTCTTCTAATCTGAAATAAGTGACTGATGAGTTAAATCTCAAGTGTTAACAATTAAAATGATAGCAATCTCTAAGCTGTAGGAATTTTATTTGTCTTTTTATCTTATTTTTTACGTATCCAAATTCCTCTTTGGGATATTATTTTTTGTCTGTGGTCACCAATCCAGTTCATAATTCCTCAATACCAAGTTATTATATCTGCTAGAATAATGCATACGTAATGTTTGGTCCAATAACTGTCTGTAGACATTATTATGAAATAATTTAAAAGAAAGTGAAATATTTTTTAAAAACATTTAAATTTGTTGGTATACTTAATACCTACAACCAAAAACTCCAAGCAATTGAATTAATGCAATTTGATAACTTTGCATAGTAGATGAAAATAAATTAATGTTTTTTTCGTATTTTTATCGCTTTTTCATGGTTATCAACCGATTTAAATCTATTTTATTATACTATTCGCATTAGAGAATAGCCTACCACGAAGTAATAAACAAATAACGCCAAATAAAATTACATAAATGTCACAAAAGAAATATGCCAAGCAATATGATTAAAACTATAAAAAGTTATCTCGTAGTGGGAAAAAACATTGCATTTTAAAAGTAACCGTTACAGCATTAAATAGAATAAATAACATGTCTGAGGCACAATGAATATAATTTCAATGTAATAAAATAATTTACAATCAAGAGCAATCATTATCAAACCTATAAGTTTAAAATGGCATTCTCAAAAGACCAACCTGAGTGACGTAACGTCCCATATCTCTCTCTATGGAAGTTTCGGGGTCGAGAATCGCGTCGATGAGATGGACGATTCCGTTAGAAGCTTCCTGGTCCTTGCGGAGTATCAGCGCGCAATTAACGGTCTCCATCTTTAATCACATAAATACAAACAAATTAATTCAACTGTGCAATAGATTTGGAAAACAGTTATTACTTACTTCGTGAAAAACTGCATCAATTTCACTAAGTACCCTAAAAACTTGCCATGCAAACTAAAACTACGCGTATATATTACTTTGACAAGGGCAAACCGAAAGAATTACTTAAATGACAAGCTACATCATGAGCTAGAGAGGTCGTGCTTCCTTATTTCCTTTGAAATTTTTTACATAAAAATAATTGAAACGCCGGTGATATCGACAGCTCAATCAGTATGTGAAGCACAAACACGTGAAAACTCGATATACACGTACAAGGGTTGTCTGTAAAGTTTCCGACCTAACAAAGACATGCAAGACATTTTTTCTGAACTTTTTTGAAATTTTCTGAAATTTTTTTAGGTCGGAAACTTTTCAGACCACCCACGTATATGTAAACTGAATCTTTATTATTTGTGATGCGTTAAAATGTCTAGGGACATATAACAATTAAGCAGGTATATTCATGGATATATGAACTTAACAGGGATGAAGAGGCACTTGATGTAGAGTAGGTTGCTGGATTGTGTTTTTTTAGGAGCCACAAAATATTTATTTGGTAGTTGTGTCCATCCAAAACCTACCTTAACCGGTATAATATATCCTTCTATAAAATAACTTTATAATAATAAAATGAACTTAGTTTTCTTTTGGGTAAACAGCTAAAATACACCACTTAATTCGATTAATTATTTCTCCGTATTGCCATTGCAGTAATGAGAGTAATGAGATCACTAATCGAGAGGAATATAGAATACAATCAGGACGTTTTTGCCTGTTTTGTAGATTTCGAAAAAGCGTTTGATAGAGTGAATTGGGAAAAGTTAATGCGTGTATTGCAGAAAATAGGAATGGATTGGAGGGACAGGAGACTGATCCGCAACCTGTACATGTCTCAGACTGCTCAGGTGCGAGTGGGGAACGGAGAGTCCGGATGGGCAGTGTTAGGAAGAGGTGTAAGGCAGGGTTGCCCATTGTCACCGGTACTGTTCAACGTATATGTAGAGGAAATGATTAAAGAGGCATGGGAAGAACTGGAGGTAGGAATGAAAGTCGGAGGGGAATTCGTAAAATCGGTTAGGTTTGCTGATGACCAAGCATTAGTTGCTCAGTCAGCCAAGGAATTGCAAGCATTGCTGAGTGAATTGGAGGTTCAGTGCGATAAATATGGGATGAGAATCAATATTAATAAAACAAAGGTTATGCGATTATCCAGAAAGAAAAAGGCTAAGCTAAATATTAAAATAGGCAGGGAAAACATAGAGCAGGTAGAACAGTTTACATATCTCGGAAGTGTTTTGGACCAATACGGTCAAAGTGGTAGGGACGTAAGGAGAAGAATTGCGCTAGGCAAGGAGGCTTTCTCATGGAGGAGAGAGTTGATGACGGGGACGTTGAGTAGAGATGTTAAGACAAGATTCGTAAAAACTCTGATATGGAGCGTAGCTATGTATGGTGCGGAAACGTGGTCACTGAAGCAGGAGGATAGACGTAGATTGGAGGCTTTTGAAATGTGGGTGTGGAGAAGAATGGAGAAGATTAAATGGACCGAAAGGAAAACAAATGAGGAAGTACTAGAGATGGTGGGTGAGGAGAGGGGTTTGTTGAGAGAAATCCTATGGAGGCAGGAAAAATGGATGAAAGGCGTATTGAGCGGTAGTGGAATGTTGAAGAAGGTAATAGAGGGGAGAATGTTGGGCAAGAGAGGAAAGGGTAGGAACAGGATAGGGATGTTGGATGGGATGAAGGGAGGAAAGAAGTACACAGAGATGAAGAGGGACCTGATGTAGTTTAGGTTGCTGGATTGGGTTTTGTTTGGAGTTACAAAATATTTATTTGATAGTTGTGTCCATCCAAAAGCCTACCTTAGCCGGTAGATTACCTAATAATAATAATTTTTCCGTATCTCCGCTTAGAAATTTCAATTAAATTCTAAATATTGAATAGTATTTAATGAATATATATTTTTTAATATTTAAGACTTCAATTCACTACTAGTTAAGGTAACTACGTGAAGACTGTGGATCAGCGACAGTGAAAAATCAATGAAAAACCTTTAAAAACTCATTTTAAGGTATTATTCACGAGTAATTGTAAATAAAACTGAAATAAAACGCAAATTTTAGAATGAAGAATTATGGCTTTAAGTCTAAAAACTTTCATATTAATGTGAGTTAAAACATGCCACAGTTAAAATAGAACCACACTTTTACATAAAATTGAATACTGCCTGAAATTGAAATTGCAAATTGCATGACGATTCAAGTTGCTCATATGTGGAAATTGTGATTAAAATTGAGTCTTAATTTGGAATTGAAGGAATTTCAACGAATGATTAATATTAACTCCTGTCTGTTGCCATCAGCAATCCCCGCTGTTAACTACGGTTTGGCGTGACATCTACGCGTAAACGTATTATAAATGTGGACAAAAACTTCACTTTGTCAGAAAGAACGAGAACATCACCTTGGGACTTCCTTCGCAACAGAATGAGCCTCAGGTGTGCATCATAAGTTGTAAGAACGAGAGCGACAGAGGGAAGTGAGAGGGAGAAGCGACTCGGGAGTTGAAATCTCTTTTCCTCTCCACGAGAATGCTTTCAAAATAATAATTCTGAAGAGAACCTTTTTTTCTTCCTAGCTGTCGTCCAAACATCAACCATTTTCCCTCACAATGGCCCAGCTTTCCAACGTGTGGACTTTGCAACAGACACACCAACAAAAGGGCGATTCCGTTTCGTCGCCGATGATAGCTTCATCCTTTCTTCAACGCCGCAAACGTCCTCGGCGCATCTCTGGGTAGTGGCGCCCACTCTCCCACCCCTTCTCCCAACCTATCCCATTGCTGGCCATAAAGGGAAGAGAACCGTTTCCGGCAAGTCATGTTGCACACAAAACGTTAATACTCTTCCGAGAGAGAGCCGCGACGATGCTCGGTCGGCTGGAGACCTCTTCCCTCGCTTGTCGACGGAATGAAAAGGGACCCGGTGGGGGCCGGGACACTCAATCATTTCGCCAGCGGCTTTCTCCCTTAAACCCGAGAGAGAGAGAGATTGGGGGGGGAGAGATACAGCGTGAGGGGAAACAAATCGGCGAGTCCGCTCAGGAGTTCGCAACGGTGTGGGCTCGGGATGGCAGAGAGGAGACCCTCTCGCGTACGGTTGGGGGGGGGGGGGGGCGGCGCGGACGCGAGAGTATAACGCGATCGGCGGGGAGGATGTCGGACGATGCGCGAACGTCTCAAAGAAGCGGATCGATGCGGGGAGGGGGGGTTTGCTAAGGAACGGAGTCCTCTCTAGTCAAGGCTGGAGGGAGTCATTCGTCACCGCACTGTCCCTTCTTCTTCCACTCCCCACCTCTCGTGAGCCACCTATTATGCGCGTTTGAAAAGTCTTTAAAAATTTCACCAGTCGCGGAGAGGTGTCCGCGGGGCGTGGTCCTCCCCGACCACCGCAAGGTATTATGTTGCCATGCCATGTTGCCTCCTGCAGACCCGCGAAAGAACCCATGTACAACAGGTCGGCACGGCAGATGGAAGAATAAATTCAGTTGTGCTTGTTCGTTAGCAGGAGCTAAATCACGGTGCGGACCTTGGAAAATATTTCAGGGTAAAATTTTGCAAATAAAAGTGTAATTAAATTTTGGAATAAACACTTTTCCATTACTTCGATGTGAAACTACCACACAACATTTATATGGAAAGGTAAACCTTCCAATCTTTTTATTACGGAGTTTCTCCATTAGGTGGATCCTAATTCTGTCATCATTAACTATAAAGAACCTGCGTCCAACGTGTAAATAATCTTATCAACCGAGAGAGTGTTAATTGAAGGAATTTCGGTGTAATTAGGCTTTGTTTTTAGGTTACGTGTAAATCACACTAGGAACGATTTTAATAAAAAGATAATCTAGGCAAGTGCCAGGACAGAAAGAGATTTGATCATTAGCTTTCTAATGTGTATGCTAAAGATAAAGTTTCTTTAGTGTTTTTTCAAACATATTTTTAACTAAATTAATATATATGCTCCATTTACGGTGGCATTTGCATGTTTTTGACGCAATTTTATAAATCAAGGGGCATTAACTTTTTAAACGCACTGAAAGCGATATTTAAGTCTTTTTGTTGGATTAAAAGACTAGATGTATAAAGAACCATAATGGAATGCAGAAAATCAAACATATTTTACTTTTGTGGATAGAATATGTAGACAGGTGTTTGAACAAAATAAGAGAAATATTGAATTATTCCGCATTTGGTTTAAGGCGCGAAAGACATTCTGTAGTAAGTCCATAATAGGCAGAATTATAGCGGCAATATTAGCGCAATAAATCACAAAAAATATGTAAAATATCTGAAATGCACCTAAGGTAATAAGATGAAGAGTTAATTACAGCCGAAAAGTACCATATCTATCTAGCAGTAAAATAGCTGAGATAAAAAACTTTAACACCAACAAACAATATAAGAACACATAAAAGGAATACTCACTTGAAATAACGTGTGAGTGTTCCTTTTATGTGTTCTTCTATTGTTTGTTGCTGTAAAGGATTTATATATATTTATTTACTTTACGAAGTGACTTTTTTTCATTAATAGTGTTCCGCTAAATATAGAATAAGCCAGCCAAACTAGTTTCGAGGTCTACCACTTAGCTTGCTTATGAGAATTGTAAATCATGACTTCAGCAAAAAATAATCACCTTTCATCAGAGATAATTGTCTCAGCAGTTTGTTTCAAAACGAAATATCAAATGGATATCAGAAAGTACTGAGCGTTTACTTTTTATTTCGTTGGAGCACGAGGATCTCTGGAAACGGTCATTTTCAACGAGTCAGTGAATTAGAGCTCTCAATGAATTATAAATTAAAGGTGCTCAGGCCACCCATTTCGGTCAGCGGCAGACTTCCTTCCCTTAAGTATGGGGTTAGCCGTTGTGGCAATAACATTTTTCATGCGAGAATACAGCCCATGGGTCCATTAATGATATCATGCGTGGGGTCATTTCCTTTTTTTTCACGCCGGATGCAACGGAACCTTTCTCACGCGACTTCATTTGGGTCAATCGCTTTTCCAGTCTCACTTTCATTCGAAGTCACCATGGCGCGAACTGGGCGGCTTCCAGTAATGAAATGCATCTTTTCCGAGCGCTCACATTTAAATTCTAAAATTCTCCATCACGTCCATGCCTGCACGCAGCTTGTCATGGGACACGTGATTCAAAGGAGACCGCAATCGTTTGCAAGGAAATTGGAAATATGAGGGGCAAATGGAAATTAATACCGAAAATTTTGATTAGAAATGTAAATTTTCCGTCATTCTATCCCCTATTTAGCAAAGTGAAAAATGTTCAATGTACATATAACTTATTTATACGGACAAATGTTTTTAAAAGGAAGGATCTTTGATAATTATCAATTATAATTGATAGTATTCTTTTCAAATTCACTCCGTATTTCCACATGAAGTTATGTATTCCATGACCTGAGTTTGAGTATAATATAGCTTTGTAAGTTGAATTTTATATTGTGGATTAAATAATTTGATGCAAACATAAAAAGAGTCACTTTATCTCAATATCAACTGTTTGCATAGAGTCATGCCTGAACCTACTAAATATTTAAGCTTCGATCAAAAATAACAAAGTTAGACGACATCCTAAAAGAAACACACATATAACATTTAAGCTTGATAAAATTAACTAGAGAAAATTAACTTACAGTAAAAAATAGATGTTTCAGCTTTAAAGATAGTTTGACAAAAATATTTTCCATCAAATTTTAAACAAATGGACGATCTCTCAAAGAAGATATGAATCATTATATAATCTGGCAGTTAATATTCTTTAAAGGCCGTGCCACACGATCAAACATTGTTGCAAGCTTTCAGTGATAGAAATTGTCGTAGTTCACTCGCAAACAACTTAGTGTCACACAAAATGTGTTGTCCTTCCACAAGAACCAATAACAGTTGAACATAAGTCAATGGAGACTATGGCTAAAGTTTAGGTGCAGTTTTTGGTGAGATTTGAAATGGCTATCCTCGATGGCCATTTCAAATCGGTCGCAGCGGCACTAAAAATCGACGGAGTAGATGAGAAAGGTGATTCTCCAAATGAAAGCCGTTTTCGTTGGAGAAATCATGGAAGATCATGGATGAAGGCCTGGATATGACAGCGAAAATGAATTGAGTGCTCTGACCATGTTAAATAATGAAATAACTTATGTAAGTAAGGTCCAACTTCTGATAGGATATTCACAACTTATTTTATTTCCGTTGTCTCTTTACATTTTGTGTAGTTTTTATACAAATTCCTTCCAGAGGTTTACTTGCAATTACTTTGAATAATTTATTATTTTTCTTGGCTTTACTATATTTGTTTTTTCAGTTAATATGTTTGTCATACTTCCATCTTTTTGAAACGTTTAACATTTTTCCATCTCTAACCTGCGTGCCTTTAAGAACATTTTGTGATGCAGCAGTTAACCTTCGCAGGTAAGCGTTCAAGTTTTATAGCTTTGCCTACGTTCAAATCTAAGTTTTACATTTATTTTCCTCTTATTTGGCATAATGGAGGGTTAATTTTACATCTCATTTAATGTTACTTAAATTTCTGAAATGGCTTCAGTTCACATATGCATGGCAATGCCCTTCTGTTTCTCTCTCTCTGGAACTTTCCTCCGATCGATAGTTATTCAAAAGCCACCAAAGAAAAATAGGACGTGTTCTAACTTCGGCTTGTATAATAATACTATACATAAACCGTGAAACTTGTACACAATAACGTAGAAGTTATTGTACAATACGTTCTTTCACGCAAAGTTACACTGTTTTGCCTGTGTGGCATGGCTATTAATTAATGATGAAGTTTCTTTGTTGAAACCTACTCGCTCTCTATCCTTTTGTCTCATATTTGCACCAAACTAAAATTATTATAATAATAGACCCCATTTGTTTGACTTATATCGTGCCAATTTTTTCGAGGGTGGCCACTTATGTCTTTCTAATCCCATTCTTGACTTTTCCCCGTTTTTTTTTCATTGGTGCACTTGTGTTCGTAGCAGTTCCCAACCTTGAAAACTTATTATGTATTTTTTCATGTGGGTTGTCCCTCACAACTGCGAGTGCCACAAGTATGAGCACGGTGAGTCTTACACTCTACATGGTACTCTGGTTTATCTACATGGCACCCTGAAAGTCACCCCTTGGGTATGTGACAGAGAGGGTTAACCCACCAAGCTACAAGTACCCAGCTGTACTTTTGGCCAAAAATACTTTTCTCTCTATCGGAGTTGGATAATGATATTCTGCTCTCTTATCGTGCGTGGGAAAAATGACACATTAAATTTATCTGTTTTACACTTAATCTTTCTAAGTTTACTGACACGATGTCTTCCGCCGTATTGCAATGGGACTGATAATACTATATATTATAGTTCATTTTCAGGTTTTTGCTGGGGAATGAATGCAACATGACATAAAGGGAAACAAAAATTAACCCAATAACTAAAATAAACATCAGTCACATCGGGAATTTCCAGAATCCATATAATTAATTAAATTCGCTACATGGTAAATTTGTGGTATTACATGCCAATGATTTATTCGCAGAAATATTTATCGTACAATACCATCCAAATAAGAACCAGTCAGGACCCGAGTTTCAATGAATGACCATCTTAGGATGTGGGGAAGGCGGTTTTTGAGCAGATCACGAAAGTAAAAATATTTCCTTATCCGGGATATATATATATATATATATATGTATTATATATATATACATATTTATAATATATTAAATCTATGCACACATATATAATATAATAAATAAGAAAATATATATCTGCATCTGAGCAATACATTCTACACGAAGCGCGAATAAGAGACATTCAAGGTCGTCAACAGCTCTCCTTACCCCGTTTTGGTGCTTATATAGGTGCAGGCGGTGCGGCGTGTGGCGGGAGGGCAGCAGGAGGTGGTTGGGGTGGTGGCTGAATTGGGAGGAAGGCACCCTCCTCGCCGCCGAGTGGTACAGCAACAGAGGACTCCTCCGCTCTTCCAGTCGGCTCTGCAACCAACGCGGCGCGTTCTGATGGGAAAAGAGTTAGAACACACATATATAAATAAATATTTATATATATATATAAATTATTTTCATTCATTCACATGGAAATGGATTCAAGGAAAAGGGGTAGGAAATTATGTAAAACACGAATACAGGAATGATGGGGAAGGTGGAATCGAGCAGATCACAAGCGCAAAGAAGTTTCCTTGATGAGGAGTTGAACCATGGATCTTCGACTTGCCGGACCAAAACCGCTTGAGCTATCGAGGAAACTTAAATTACACTGAAATCTGTGGGGGGTTTATACAACCAACTGCTCCGATTCTTTGGCCAGGAGATGGCGATAGGGAGCTATTTCTCCCAACAAAGGAGAAATGGACAAAGACAAAAGTGGAAAGGATAGTAGGGAAAGCAATCATACTATGCCATAAAGGATAGGGGCAGTACGTTTCGTGGAATACATAGTCAAGAGAAGAAAATGAGCCACATTGGCCATGTGCACATCACAACATGAAAACCCGACAAATGGCGAACCCGCACGCACATATATATGTGTGTGTGTCTGTTCGACATTTGTATATATATATATATATATATATATATATATATATATATATATATATATATATATATATATATATATATATATATATGTATATTATATGTATATATATACACACATTTTTATATAAATATATTTTTTTCAGTTGAGGAATGAATAAATGAGGGGGCGGGGGTCGAACGGGGAGAAGACGTTTGGGGTGGTCGGAGGGCGGGGGACGGAAGGAGGGACGCAAGAGGGGGCACCGGAGGGGAAGGAGGAGGTGGCCGGGATGGAGATACTAGTATGTCTTCGTTGTCCGTCGGGGGGTCGAGGGAGGGATAGAGGTGGCGAGGGAAGTGGGAGAGAACTTATTGCCGATCGTTTGAGGGGTTTCATAAATTGGGGCGTACTCCTTTTCCTTTCCCTTCCTTTAGTTCTGCACCGAATCTCATCTTACCTCTCTCCGCGCGCTATAAAAAAGGTTAAGAAGAGGGAGTGATCCCGGCGGGGGGTGGGTGGCTTGTGGTCGCGTGTGGTGGTCTTGGAGAGTAAGGGGGTGGGCGTGAGTGGGCTTTGGCAGGGTGGAGGGCGAGAGGGGGTGAGGGTGGGAGGGAGGAGTCGGAACGGGGGGGCGTGTGCCCGGACACTGGGCAACCCGGGCTGAGAGAGAAGCGGGTGGGAGGAGAGGAGGGGGGTGGTTGGTTGTTGAAGGGATTGGAAAAGATGAAGGGTAAGGCTCTCCGGATTAATGCGCTCTCGGAGTGAGCGGTGGGATTACACTCCAGGAGCACTTGATGATAACGATGACGGTGCTCTCTCGACCGAGGTGAGCGATTGAGACCGGGGAGCGAGAGGTGAGAGCGACAGATGGGAAGCGCTTTGCCGTCGCAGTGACTGGAAGATTCGTCTTCTTGCCGCGACCTCGGGATTTCCGGATTCGCGATCCCGTTCGACTTGACAAAAATGATGTTTCCACACGCTCTCGGAATTATTCGACGTGGAAAAAACACGAGATGAGAGTTTTGCACAAATGAGGTCGACGGCATTTTACACGTAGTTGCTCCCATGCCTCGAAGTTGATTTATAATTTTAAACATCTCCGTCTCGTAATGGAAAAACATTACGAAAATACGTATGAGTGAAAAAAAGATTATATAATACACACGAGATTCAAACTTTAAAAAATCTACCTAGGTTAATTACATAGCTTTAAAAAAGAAATTCCTCACAGTTCGCAGAAACTAAGGGCTATTATAAACGAAGTGAAATAATTACAGCTTTTAAAAAAAATCGAGTGCCGAATCGTGAAGCCGAGGAAGATGACGGTCAAAGACAGGGAGAGTTAAGGTTACTTACGCCTGAATGACAGAGATGCGAATAAATTCATGGATTAAAAGGAATTACGGGGAGGTGAATTGACTCGTGAACTCAGCACACACTGGTTCCAAGATCTGAGTAACATTCTAAATAAATAAGTACAAATATTACATATCTGCTTAAGACCAGGAATATTGGACTCTCGTCATTGTTTAACCATTTAAAAATCTCAGGAATACTAATGAAGACCGCCGATTATGCAGTTTTACGACAGCGTTCGAATATTCAGATTCAAGTTGTTTTTCAGTTACACTATAAGTTGACAGAATTGATATAAATGTTTGGAAAATAAACTTACGTGTATAGTTCGCCCTACTTCTCCACACTATGAAAATTGCATAGTTTCTTTTAGTACGTGAGCACGGCAATATAAACGATATTAGATAACAGTTTCGAGAGTAGAGGCTATGCTAAAAACTACGGCCAATAAAATTTGAAATGCTCAAGGAAATATGAGTACACTTGTAAGAGGTAATAGAGAGTTGTAGAGCGAATACAAAAAAATCAATGAAATTTAATTCTCTCGAAAAAAAATAGGAAATTACAATTTGAATGACTGATAAATGTTGCGCTTGTTCATAGAATTCTTATATGTAGAAATACAGGATATAAAAAAAAGTCTCAGGGAAGGCGCGATATAATGAAGAATTATAGGATGCAATATTATTATGAAAGCAGGAAGTATATATGACATGCATTTATCGCTCTTCATATGAGAGGTTGAAGAAGACATGAGAAACGGGCTTCGTGCTTCATAAACTGGTTGCAAAAGACGGAAAACTCTTAAAGGTCTCGAAAACTCTTAAAGGATAAGTTCGAAACGAGATGAAGAAAATAAAAACTAACGATTAAGCCGACTCAATAAAAATCTCGACTCAATAAAATGTCATTCCTTATCGGCAATTACGATTAGTGGCTTCGTGCTATTTTTAAACGTTAGGCTTTATTTACCACTAAAAGTTTAAGGATGTGCAAATTGTCAGTCACATTATTAAACACATTAAATATCTCATCCATTATGAAAGAGGATTGTGAATAACCTAATGGTCTGACAATAATTCGCCCCTTCTACTCTACCTAGCTAGAAACTTACAAACTGGTGCTGGGAAAAGAAAGCTAGTTGTAGATAATTTAACTTGAATTCTAGCAACGTCGCCTCTTAAAGTAATACGGCAAAAAGTTCGCACGGCTGATTTCAATCGCAAATACTCTTTGTCGCCTTGGTCGCCTTTCTCTTAGGTCTAAGTAGCAAGACTTGGGACGACCCACACACATGGAAACATTTTAAAACAATTTCTTATGACGAATGTAAAGGAAGACAGCAATAAAAATGGAGGGGATAACAAATGAGCAACCGGATGAAAGCATTACGTACTAATTACAAAATTAATTAAGGTTACCAGTTATTTATCTATCTCAGATGATTTCCACACGTAGAAAGCTTTATGAAATATTGATTATTTAATAAAAAACGGCATCTTACGGAAGTTTGAGTCCGTGTGACAATTCCGCAAAGATTATGCTTAAACATTTATTATTTTGAATACAATCAGAAGATTGAATTAAAAGAATTCCAAGAATGCTATTAGCAGATCCGCAGACGCTCCTATTATGTATTTACAAATTGCTATAAAGGATCGAAACCCTTCTTTAAAATGCGATAAGGAAAGGGCGTTCGTGACTCGAGAGCGATTGGGTTAAGATGGGCATTTACGCCCGTTGCCACTGTAGCATACACGCCCCGGGTTTAAAATTAATAAAATACCCACGGTACAACACGCAAGCAATGCAGTAATGAGGATTAGAATTCGAACTCAAATGCAGAACCTACTAACACTGGCAAATCCTCTTTGCTCAGCATCTGGCGGCGGAGAAACACCCTTGACGTTCTAAGAAAAGCTTCTCATTGAGGGTGTGGCACTAAGAAGGCTAAAACCATTCTAGTCGAGTCGGTCTCATTGTTGACGATCTTTGACAGAGAAAGGTTTGGGGCTCTCTTACCCAATCGGGGCTTTGGCTTAATGCAACGGAGTCCGAAGGGCAGCATCAAGACGTCAAGGGGGAAAACCTTTATTTTATTTTTAGAGAGACAGTTAACACGTCCTTTCAAATTCTTAGTAATGAAAAGTTGTGAACATAAAGGGAGTTTTAAATAACCATGAGATTACTTGCGGGTTATGATACCGGCAAAAGAAGCTCAAAGAACTTCAACAGTGATTACAGTCACATTTCTTCCTGTTTGCCACTATCACACCGCATTTTGAAAACACTTTTCGTAATTTATTCTTGCGCAGATGTAGTGCTTGGGAATTTTGGCAAACAGAATTATCCGTCTTGTGCTTCCCAAACAAACCCCGAAATAGGTTTATTGAATAATTAAGCATCAGGTTAACATTTGGATATTATTTATTCACAGTTTTTTGAATGTGCTGTCTCGCATATATAGTACAACAGCGTTATTCGAGGATGCGCAAGAAATATATTCATGAATCATTCATTCATAGTAACAGTGAAATTTCCAGTATTTCCGCAATGAAACGATTCTTACATTTTCATACTAATTCTCATATGTCCTGACAGCTCTTCTATCATAGATCCTCTTTATTTGTTCGATATTTATCCCTTGTCCTTCCCCGCGGGACCTTTTTATCCATTTTCCTCTCTATTATATTATCTACAAATTTATTGTGTCTGAAGTTGTGTCCAAAACATCTGGCTCTTCTTTTCCATAAGATGCTCCATATGATCTTTTCTTCTTCTATTCTCCAGTATTCTTCATTATTTCATTCTCCGTCCGCTTATTTTTGAGCAATCTCGTCCAGTGCCAAGTTCCATTCTCCATCTGTCTTCTTTCCCTATGGTCCATGTGTCTGAGCCATGCATACTCCTCACGAATATTGTCAAAAACTTATTTTTTGTTTGAAGTGATATCTTCTATAGGCATTTCATCATAAACACCTTCTTACCTTAAATTATTCTGTACTCGATATCTGCCGAGCTTCTTCCAAACATGTTACGATGCATCCGAGGTAGTTGAATACTTTATCATGTTTTAGTTTTAATTTCTCTCCTCCCAGCGCAACGTATGCCTCGTGCTTTTATCAAATAGGGACTTTTGTTTTCCTCTTATTTATTTTACATTCATGGAATACCAGATCCATTGTTTTCAAGGATGCTTTTAGATCTTCTCCATCCTCAGCTATAACAGCGAAATAATCCCCGTTCACCCTAATTACCTATATGCCCTTTCCTTTTGCTTCAATCATTTCTGAGTCCATGCTGAATAACTCCGGTGAGAGATTGCCTCCCTGCCTAACCTCTTAATTCATTTAAATACTATATGCAAGGAACGTAGCTACGGTCGTGAATCAATGTAAACAAAAAATACCGGGACTGTAAACTTGAATGGCACTAAATAATAATAAAATAATAATAAATAATAATAATAAATAATAATAAATAATAATAAACAATAATAAATAATAATAAATAACAATAAATAATAATAAATAATAATAAATAATAATAAATAATAATAAATAATAATAAATAATAATAAATAATAATAAATAATAATAAATAATAATAAATAATAATAAATAATAATAAATAATAATAAATAATAATAAATAATAATAAATAATAATAAATAATAATAAATAATAATAAATAATAATAAATAATAATAAATAATAATAAATAATAATAAATAATAATAAATAATAATAAATAATAATAAATAATAATAAATAATAATAAATAATAATAAAAATAAATTATAATAATACATAAATTTTCTAATAATAAATTTAAATAAACAGATAATAATAAAATTTAAAAAAAACACCACACGCAAAAATTCGAAACAAATAATTAAAAAAAAACGTACGACCACTCGATCACTACGGTGAGTTACGAAATAACTTTCACTCTTGTGAATCACATTCACACACACACTCAGGGTTTTCAAGGATCCCTCTTATGTCAGTGACCCGTCAATCACACAAATAAATGTAAATTATTAAAGGATGCAAAGAAACAAAACAACTTACGTGAATACACAGTCACTCAATCACTCAGGTATGCTCGAAAACATTGACCTTTGTGATTCACATATACTCACACGTTCAGGGTTTACCAGGATTCCTCCTAGGCCAGGGACCCGCCAATCACACGAAAATAACTAAACGGAAAATAAGGGACTTCGATAAAAACCCAGTCACTCAATCACTCAGGTGTATCGGACCTTTGTGAAACGCACGCACTCACTCATTTAGGGTTTACAAGGATTCCTCCTATGGCAGGGACCCGTCAGTCACACAAACAAATTTTAAAGAACTAAAATTGTGGGTAGGTAAGTGCCTAAGAAAACCTGACACCAGGTGTTTCGCCTGCAAAGCAGGCCTCTTCAGAGAAGAATGAGAATTCCGTTGGGAAGGTTTGAAAGAATGGCTCATTGGGAGGGAGAGGGGGTGTTGGGAAAACCTCGTGATTGGACAACAGAGAGGGAGAATAGATGGTCCAATGGGTATTGTGGGTTCAGTGGAGGTGGGGGAGGAAGAGTACAGCGAAGTATAACAGTGGCTAAGGAAGAGGGGAAGTTTTGGCGGTTGGTTTGATAATAGGAAGGGGGGGGGGGGCGGAAGGGGGGGGTTTCGAAAAAGACAAAGAAACACTTGGTCATGCCACACACCCCACCAAACTCGATCAAGGCATCAACCTACAAAGTCATCATCAGTTGATGACAACCCTGCCAACCTATATACAACACCAAGTATTTCTTTTCCGATATGAATCGCTTTCCCAAAGTGATGCCTCAAAAACATTCTATTCATGGGGGTGGAAGAAGTTTGGAGGAGGTGGAGAAGGGGAAGAAAAAGTGAGTTAACTGCGTTAGCACAGAGAAAATAGGCAAGATGCAATGGGCCCTTGGTCGCTATTCATGGTGTCTATACTGTTCTTTTTGATGTGGATGCATTCGTAATAGTCAAGCATGTAGTCTGGGGCATGATTAAGTAGTTTTATGTCGTCAATTGTGATGTTATGTCCTTCAGAGAACATACATATTATGTAGGGCAACATTATTATTTTGGGCATGAACATAGTATGTTGGGCAACATTATTATTTTATCATTATTATTTAATGCCATTCAAGTTTACGGTCCCGGTATTTCTTGTTTATTCTTAATTCATGTTAGGTTCTTTTTTGATGCCGTCTTTCGCGTGCATTTTGTCGAATCGGTTCTGGTGGAATTGATAGATTATTCCACTGTCGCTCTAGCACATTCCAAGCTTTCCAATCCCTTCAACATCTTATTCCGCTCGACTTTATCAAAGGCCTTCTCCAAGTCCAAGAATGTTATGCACGGTGACTAGTTGGCATGAATCAATTTCTCAACCGGAATTCCTAGGCTAAATATAGCCTCCCTCAGACCCATGCTCTTCCTGAATCCAAATTGGTTTTCTGATATACATTACTGTGTTAAATAAAGAAGCCAACGGAGACATTTTTATTTCAAATTGCACCGTGAGTGCATGCAATAACAAAATTACAAATTTTTATGACCCGAATGAATTTTTACGGGAATCAATTTTTTCTAGTTTCAAAATATTTCCATGCTGTAAAGATTTTCCTTAATGATTTTCGAGGCGATTCTATGCTAGGTATTTCCTGATTCTAGCCTTTATTTACGTTTCCAAGGATAAAGAATAACCTTTTAATTATATTTTATGAAAGCATGTTTTACAAGATTTTCATGGAAATAATAAATGATTTATTTCTGCATCCATCCTTGGTGCATATACTCCACTAAAATGGGTGCCATAAAACCAGATAAAGATGTATTCCACACCTGTTTAATGTCCAACGAGACATTATCTAATCTCCGCTAGTTTCTCATTACATTTGCATAAAAATAAGTTAAACTCAAAATTTCTTTGAAATGATGAAGGATATCCATCGACGCCATCAATGAAACAAAATCTATTGTAGCAGTCTTAATAGAAGGTTATATATATATATATATATATATATATATATATATATATATATATATATATATATATATAAATAAAACTTAGACAGTAACACACAGCACGAGAACACATAAAAAGAACACTCACAATAATATCTTGATAATTTCGACGGACTCGAGCTCTGTCTTCTTCGGAAGATAAGATATGTCTTATCTTCCGAAGAACACGGAGCTCGAGTCCGTCGAAATTATCAAGATATTATTGTGAGTGTTCTTTTTATGTGTTCTCGTGCTGTGTGTTACTGTCTAAGTTTTTTATTCAACACTTCCGTGTTACTTCGAAGAAATCATCTATATATATATATATATATATATATATATATATATATATATAATTCACTAAATAGTCATAGCAAACACAGAAACTAAAACTTTCAAAAACTTACAAAAACTAAGACTGCTTTCGGGCTCTCCTCTGCCTCAGTTCTGTTCCTAATTCCTGTTGAGAAAGGTGGTTGCACCACCGAAAATTCGAGAACTAGTGAGTCCCTCTTTTATATATTTTAGTTTCTGTGTTTGCTATGACTATTTAGTGAATTTTATTGTGCACGTTCGTGGCTTTTCCAAGAAAGTGACTATATATATATATATATATATATATATATATATATATATACATACACTTTCTTGGAAAAGCCACGAACGTGCACAATAAAATATATATACGCACACACACAAATACACGCGCGGGCGACATAATTCGAGAGTGTTATTCCCAAGAAGGGAGGAGACCCTCCATCTCCCATAGAATAAGTACTATACGAAGAAATGAAAAAAGAAATTGTTCTTTCTTCTGTTAGTTATTTGTAATAGTGCCCATCGTTTTGCCGACGAGAAAAGTAGTAATCCTCCACAATTTCCGATTTTTCTAGGATTACTCAATCCCCGGCAAGTGAAGGATTACCGGTTGATATCCACAAAGATATAGCAGTAAACAGGAGTGGATTACAATGTTCACATGAAGGTACCTTATAAGTGCACACGGGCCTCCATGTAACGCTCTCAACAGAGTCGGTCGCGGTGGCGCGAAGGCAGTAAAATAACAGCGAATACTGAGGGCAATAAAAGGCTTTTAACTCGTCCAGAGCGCCCTTCGGACGCTCGAAATTGCATCGCGCTCGATGAACGTTCTTTTCGGGCACGCCACGACTCGAATCGCCCTACCTCAGGCACACCCCGTTGTGAGCGAGAGGATTAACAACACCCCGTCTCGCTGTGGCCCGCGGGGGGAAGAATGGATAGAGGATGCACATTGTATTCAAACCGGCGCGCGTTCGGTCCTGCCGCGTTACGGTCTTCATTCGTTTCTCGCCAAATATTATTTCGCCGTTGAATTCGCGCCGCATTGAAATGTTCACGGGAGGGGAGGAAAAAAGAAGTTGGAAAGTGAGGTTATCGGGCTACGATTCTATAAATTAAACTCCGCAGGAAGCTTGAATAAGTGAGAGAGAGAGAAAGCAACGCCGAGCCCGCAAATTAAAACGAAAGGAAGTGGAAGCGAAGGAAAACTAGGCACTGATCCCAGCATAAAAGAGGATTGGCAAAAGGAACGTCGGTGTTCGACTCCGAAGACCATAGATAACTCACCAAGGAATTTTACGACGGGTATTTATTATTCTCATCATCGTGGAAGCGCTACATCTTTGGCCCAAAAACTCAGCCCCTAGGCACCAAGGCACCGGTGTCCTTGCTAAAAATAATTTTATTTATTCCTTTAATCATTATAAATAATATACCTATGATTTCATTGAAATTAGTTTTCCGGTTTGAAATAATGTTTGCGAACAAGTATACATTATGTGCTCCACCTGTTAGCCAATCAGTTGTCTAAGGGATATAGTAGGAATGAGAATGGTTAGGACGTAGCATGTAATAACAGTTGCACCATTTTCCCCTTGGGCATAAAACGTCAAGGAAGCAGTGCATTTCTCCGTGGAAAGAAAGTCATAAAGGGCAGGCCATAAATTATCACGCAGGTTTATTTGCAGCAGATCAAATGCACGTGCGCTTTTCGTGTTAGTATATAGATGTTTTTCATGACGATAGAAATCAAGAAGTGTTTTACAAATTGATATGAGGGTACAACAGCGATAGATAAGGTCAAATTCACGAACAAAAAAGACATCATTCTGCAGAACTGACATCGATACATGTGTCATAAAATTTCTTTCTTCTAAGCTATCGGATTCCCTTTAATCTTTCATGATTTTATGATAGCTAACAATTACAACTTCAATTAAAAAAATGCCATAGATTCTCTCGATAAATCGAGTTAACAGCATTTGACCAATTCACAAATATCAGATTTATTAAGTTCCATCAATGACTCAAGCGACAATTAGGTCACAAAAAATTAATTAATTTTTTAAGATCGGGATGGTACAGTAGCTAACGTACTGGCTACCTACCATGAGAAACAGGGTTCGAATCCCGGAGGCGGCAGGTATTTTTCAGTGGTATTCCGATCCCTATTTTGAGGTGATTTGTTGAGTGTGCTTAAAGTGAGTACGCCGTCGTCGGATGGGAAGTTAACTTGCGGACCCCTTGGTGCCTTTCGTTGCAACGACGCCGGGTTTCCTTCATCACTTCCTCCTTTCCCATCCATCCCTTACGGCGCAAATGGCATTAGGTGTCGGTCGCCTCCCCTACCACTAACATAATTTGAAACAACTAAATCCGTTCATATCGAGTATAAATCCTCGGAAAAAGAATGGTAAGGGAGCACATTCATCTCCCGTAAATTCACCGATTAACGGAATCGGGTATCCACTTTGAAATTACGAGCTCTTATCATCTAAAAAATTATTTCAGTCTCTCTGGGCTATTCATTTTTTTCTATAACGCTATTTTTGTAAGCTGAGACCCTTATCCGGAAAAGTGTTTGTCATTGACTTCTTTTAACACTACAAGTATGTATATAATACATAGCATGTATATGTAACGTATTCGCTGCGCAATGGCCGTTGATCATTGTTGCCTCGCCCTTGGAATTTAAACGCAACAGTTGTTCTCTCGTTTTTTATTTCCTATTACGTGCACAGTATTGGACAGAAAATGTTGGAGGACAAAATTAATTGACACAGAGATGCTGAAATACATAATTATGAATATATCCTGTATAAATCCAAGAAAAACAAACTATTATCCTTCTTAAAATACAAATATTTCTTATCAATTTGCATTCTACGAAAACCATATATCCCTTACCCATTCAATATGACAAACTATTAAGTTATTTCAATCAATTCGTTTAGTTTAATGACAAGTCACTTAGTTCATTTATTTCATCTGAATAACTCTACGCAGATTCCAAATAAAGAACAACATTTCACAACTTTCGAAAGCGATGTAAACTAACATAATAACTGCTCTCATCTTCCGAGCTGAGAACCGGCAGCCTCTCGGCTAAACTGCCAAAAATTTTGTCGGCAGTTTCGCGTTTTTACGGTTCGTTCTCACTGAAACCCTAGGTTATTTCATCTGCGTTAGACACGGATATCGAATTCCAACACTGTGAGCAAAATATTATCATCCGAACGAGGAACTAGAACTGATTTTGTCTTGACCCAGGACAGAGAGAGAGAGAGAGAGAGAGTAATCGGCACCGCTTCGCGCTGGTGCTAAAATGTTTCTCTCGGTGAAAAGAGACGAAAACATCTATTTTACTATTGCGCACCCAGGTCGTACTCGAAGGATGGAAATCCTTCCGGCGGAGGGCGTCGAGGAGAGAGGCGATGGGGATAAGGGACAGTCGCCAAGAGAGGAGAGCGAAACGCCTCCTGGCACGCAAACCTCTCACCCGCGCTCGGATATTAAGGAGACGACTCGCGATCAATTAGAAGACGACAAGCCGTTTTAGCACCAAACGACGGCCGCGGAGAAGCGTAAAGACAGGGCGCAGAGGCGCCCGCGGGGAAGGGAGCCATGTACGGTCCCTCACCGCGCTAATCCACGGACAAATGGCACGGGAGAGAGGAGTAGGAAGAAGGTAGGTAAATGTGTCCGGCAGTAAAAAGGCACGTAAAGATGCGTGTAGCGCTCCCCGCGGTGAGGAGCCGAACCACCGTTGCGTGGGTGGCAGCTAGATTTACACGCGACCAAGATCCGCTCGCCGATAGCCAAAGGGAACCACAATCCCCGCCACTTCGCGGCCACCCACCCTCCAACCCACGACCCCCTCCCACCACCACCACCGCCCGAACGGGTATCTACTTACGTCTCCTGTGCTCGACAGCGATGGATTTAAGCCCGCGAGGTTGCTCCTTTCCGACCAACTCCCTCTGTCCCCACCCTCCACGGACCTCTACCTCTCTACCTCTCTCTCTCTCTCTCACCTCTTGCTCCCCTGCCCGTTGCTTGGAGATCCTCAACGAACGTTCGAAAATCTTCACCTGACGTTATTCAATTTTTAAAAATATTTTTTTTCGCATTTTTTCCAAGAAAAACATGACCCATCGTGGGGCATATGGATTGAGGAGGACTGTCCGGGTTGCTTGAAAAAATGTGGCTGTAAACAGGAGTGGAACCAGAGCCACTTAAAATGGGGGGGTGGATACTGCAGAGGCGGCTGAGGGCAGGGAAAGAGAGAGAGAGAGAGAGATAGAGTGGGAGAGGGTGAGGAGGAAGGCAGAGAGGCGGAGTGAGCTTGACTTATTGTGACAAAGTGGAGTACTCGGCCCATCTGTTATGCTTTGTTATCCCTTAGGAGGATTGGCGAATTTATGGATTCCGAAGGGCGTTCGTTGTTGGCAGAGTAGATTAGGCGACGCGGTGCAGCAACACACTTTCGAGGAAGACAATGGAAATCTCATTTCCGTCGCAAACGATTTCTCGGAGAGGTTTTTTGACGCACGAGCGAACTCTAGCCGTTGAAACCCTTAGCCGAGAATGGGATCTTCCTGTCGTGGGCATAAATCCATCTCTCCGCTCCGGGATCGCGTCGAGAATAAGGAATTAAATAAGTCGTATTTCATTCGAGAGTGTCAAACATGCACTCACTCATGCACCACTCTTTATCTCTTCCTCACGAATGACTGCAGAAAACCCGAGAATGTTACCGAAGTCTAAAGTGCAGAGGTTTACAAGTGCAAGAGAATGGCCCTCCAAGGAAACTAATGACTAGTTGGACTTTCAAGGGGAAACTGCAGTTGAATTATTTTAATTTGCATTCATCAGAATACTTTTCAAGTTTTGCGTGTGGGCTGCTACATCTTATGATATCCATAGAATAGAGTTACTAGTCAACTTCAACACCAACCTCACGGGTTAATTGTTGTGAAAGCGATGGTGATGTGTCAATTCTAATGCACGTGGTGGATCTGAGGCGATTCCTGGATTCACCCCCAAGTAATACTTAGCAGCGCATACAGATGAACTCACTGAAATTAGCTGTCGTACAGACCTATAACATCGAGTATAATAGTAACATAAAAGAATAAATACAAAATAAAGAAAGTACGACAAAATTTTGGTAAATATTTAGTGCGAACAACAAAGGAATTCCACAATTTGTGGGCTTATAAATCTTATCGAAAATTAAAATATGGGAATTATCACTTCCCCTCCTTTGCTAAGGATACTTCATAACAATCCGCAATACCTGTCATGGGGTATTTTGGCATTCAATTCGTTATTTTACCTTAGAATCTAGGGTCGCAAACGGGTAGGATAATGGGAACACTTCAAGCTTGTTCCTCATGATGTAGCTTGAAATTTTCGTTCTCTCGCAACCAAAAAATGTATGAATACCTGTATCAGGATAGCCTGACGGGAAAATTGATATAAATATGCCCCATTAGACTTTTGGATGGAGACGTATATACGCTCGGCGGTCGGGAGCCTGATTGAATTCAGGGACCAACATTATTCCATCGCGGCAGGCACGGGACCGACGTTCTCGGTTAAAAAAAATATACAAGTAATCGTCGTGATTCAACAGGGAGAAGAGTTGGCCACCCTCCGCGTCCAGAATGATTAAAAGCAACACCGAATGAGGAGGTTTCAACCCGGCCACCGAGGCGTCCCTCGCCCGGTTCCAGAAAACAAGCGTGCCCCGTTCCAACAAGCTCCGATTTCTTTCGACCAAATTTTTCACCCAATCTCTCTCTTCTGACTACGGACACTTTCCCAATTATTTCGCGCACGACTTCGACCACTGAGCGAGGTCCGTGTCCGCGGTCAGAACGAAATTCGACTTAGATCGAGACTTCCAGAGATCGAAAAGAGGGAAAAGAGGAAGAGAGAGAGGGCGGGGGAGGGGGGGGGCAGCACCCTTGGAATATATATCCCCGTCGCGGATTCCCGACGCCCAATTAGAGCAGCTTGCGAATTACTCCGAGTCGGAAGCCTCCCATCAAAGCGTCCCACTTTCACCGACTGCAGATTCATTAGCCCTCATTTACCGACGCGCAGCCACTCCTGGCACCCGGCGCCTGCAGTATTATGAAAATAAAACGTCCGCCGCTCAGCTTACGATATTTCGCTTTCGCCTCCCGTGCACAGCCTCGCGTGGAGTCGTCGCCTCTAAACCTAAACCTAAGGGGAAGGAAAGGGGGAAAAATATAGTATATCCGACGATCGGTGCGACGTAAGTGATGGTGAGGGAGAGGGAAAGGGGGAAATGGTGGAAGAGGGCGAGGCGCCGAAGCGTTGGAAATAGAAGCTTAGGCATCGCTCGCTGCTGGAGATCTCCGGTCATGGGGAGGTGGATGCAGACAGATGGGAGGGAGAGATTAAGGAACTTTGCGATAGTAATGACGCGGACAAGGGGAGGGAAGGTGGGGAATGGGATGAAAAACTTCGATAGGATGTTGAATTGGTGTTTACGTGCGCGCGCGTGTGAGTGTGAGTGTGTGTGTGTGTGGTCGGACTCACTCGCACGTTCGTATGCAAAGTCAAGAGGAAGAGAGGGTTAGGTGGAGGAAGGGGCGAAATCATTAAAGGGCGTTAATTAAGTTGACATTGAAACATTTCACCGGGGAAGAAATCCTCATCGCGGCTCCTCCGCGAGGATTTTAGTCTCCGGCAAGTTTCCTTCATAAGTTTCCTTCATAAACTTCCATTCCGTCGTAGATGTGTGGGAGGAGAGTGGAGGGTTGGAAGCTCCACGCGATCCTCGCCCACCTTTTATTTATGTCCACGTGAGATGTCTCGGATACACATACGCCTCCCTCCCCCACACCCCTCCCCACAACTACACTTCTCCCCATCCAGCTCCCATCGGTGGCTCTTCCTAAGTAGCTTTCAAAGGTGACTCTTGTTCATTTATCACGTTGTTTCCCCTCCACTCCCTTCCCCTCGTACCCCTTCTTCTCCCCTCCCCCCACCGCCCCCCGACGCCACCCACCCTCCTCCTAATTCATTCCCCGTGTCTCCTAGCGGACTGTCGGACGGAACACCACCGAAAATTCTAACACGATTGTTCTACTCCCATCAGTGTTAAATTGAAGTATTCTGATGGTGTTTCTTTGCGGATTTAATGGTGTTTAAAATTTTTACTTATAAAATTTAAATTTTTTATCCTAGCCAATTGCATCTGAATATCATAACATATGCTTTTCCCTCGTTAATACTAAAGTCAAGTGCTGCGGCATGGTGCTACAGTATCCCTAATTGTGTGTTGCGTGTTTTTGAAATGTTAAGTCTCACAGATGCCAATTATATCTAAAATTGTTTTATTTCCATCATGAAGGCTAACTTTGTATGCTAATTTATTTTGAATACCTTTTTGGGCTATGCACAAATGAAGCATTATTGGAGATATTTCAAGCCTCCCTCAAGTCCCAATGAAAGGCATCATGCCAGTAGGCGTGACTTTTCCCCCATCTTATCACGTGATAGTTCTATTTTTTATAACTATGCTATACGTATATGAAAAAACGTCCGTTTTTAGCCCCTGCGTCTTTTTCTATTGGAGGTTATTAAGTAACTTTTGGGCGCACATTTGTGGAATGAAAATTGCAATTATTGCGGTCATTAATATGAAAGTGAAAATACAGAACCGATGTAACAAGTACTTGTAATCCCATTGGTCACACTTCGGTCTGATTCATTTCGTTTGGAATAGAGATCTTCCCCGGTAGAGGAGAGGTAGAGAGGAGGTAGAACCCTCCGTCCGAATTTATGAATATTGTTCGATGAATTGGAAACGAAAATGTCTCGAATCCGAGCCAAGAAACACAAAACGCTCTACGAAATTAAAAATAGAGTTAACCGTGGATGTCGACGTCTCGGTGTTCGTCATTGAACGTTTCGTAACAGTGGATCGAACCGCACCTTTCCCTTATGCAACGCAGCATATAGGACACACCTTATCCCCTTCCTTCCCGAAATAAAACTTATTCATGACATTTGTGTTCCTTTTATGATTTTATTTGAACATTTGCCATCGGCCTCTTCTGGGGACTCCTTCGGTTATTGGACAGAGATTTTCCCCACTCCCCCCGAGGGGGTTTACCTATGAGCAATTAACTTTTTTATTAGTCCCCTTTCCCCTCCCGCCCCCTCCAGTTCCTCCCGCAGCCCGTCCACACGTGCGTGCCACGACGTCCTCGCAGAGGACTGACCGACCGAGGGGGGTTCACTGTCGGCGCCATCGAAGGTGGGACAAGGGTGGACGATCAGGGGGATTGGGGGAGGAGGGGGCGGCGAAAAGGGAACGGCGGAGGGGAGCGTGGGAGGACGGGGTGGACGGGAGGGGTCGAGGTGCGATTTTCGAAATTCGACGGAGGGAAGGGTGGTTCATTTGTTCATCTCCCCCCACCCCCTCCACTCAGTCACCCGTCAACTCGTAAATATTTATGCGGACAAATTCCGAGACGTGGCGCCCCGAATAGGTACGGTCGTGAATTGCATTCCACCAGAGTGGGATGGGGGGATGGAGTTGGAGGGCGACCGCCGCTGGTTCGTTAAGGGGTTTCGAAGAACTGATTTTTTTTTCTCTTCGCTGGGAAGGAAAAGTGATACGCCTCTCGAGCATCAATCACAATGACAGGCGGGAGGCCAATGTAAAGATTATCTCTTCATCGTGGCATCGAATGTAACGAACCCACGCCATTCCGGGCGCCGGTTTTTGACCGCGCTGGGCACGCTTCCCCCAAATATCAAACAGACAGGGAACAGATTTTCTAGGATACCCGTGTGAAATTCACCTGACGCCAGTTTTTCCTAAACATTCCCTCAACTGTTCCCACCCGCAAATTTACAATTTTCGGACTTGTGTCCGGTTTATAAAGGCTGATACCCTTTTTTTGAAAATGGATTGAAAATATAAATTGAGTAGAAGAGAGACACACTATAACACAAAATTACGTGAATTTCTATTTAAAACTATTTTTTGTGCCAAATACAAATACCTTTTATAGAAAACTTTTAAAGGAATTCATAAAATGTCTAACCTCTGGTCTGGGTAATTACTCATGTAAAAACTACAAATCCAATTAAGAGTTTCCGAATGATGTCATGCATATTACAGACACAATTAACATAACTCCACACAAAGCAGACTTAAAACTAACCTGACAATGCTGATTACTTACCAGTTAATCTTATATTGAGTTTTAATCGTGTTCAACTCATAGATAATGAAAAGTCAGTCAAGGATGCCCCAACCAATCAGTGATATTGATGTGCCTTTAAATAGCCTAATGCTCCGGTGGAAGCTGAAGGTTGATTCATCATGGATTAAAGATCCACTGAACGACTTCTTACAATGGGCAAACTTAGGGACTCTCCTTAAGTACAATAACATAGGGTTTTTAATACATTTTACTGTTCATTCCATATTTTGGTAATTGAACTTAAAATTTCATTTATTATTCTTCACTGAGCATTAAATCGCTTTAAAAATGTTTAGTAAATCATAAGGAAAATTTCAATGATGGAAAAAACCGATTGGGTTCCAAAAAGTTCAGTATTTCCCTATTAGAATAGGGTGATATTAAAAGAAGAAAAAAATCGGATTTCAATATTCAATAAATAATTCTCACCACCTTCATGAGGTGGCTGACTCACATGACTTCCTATTGCGGAAATAAAATCACCTCTGGCAGGCATTCATCGCGGTCAAATTGCCGAAGAACATCGACGAACACCTCTCAAGTCAGCCAGCTCACCAGTCATTGTTCATGAGATTGGCGATCCCCGTCGTGTATGGTCACCGGTTGATGCGTGGGTGGCGGTAGGGGAAGTGGGAGGGACCCGAGTCGGTAGTGAGTGCATACACGCAAAGGGGGGAGGGAGTGGTCGGTAGTGAATGGGTTGAGTGGCGGGGGAGCGAGTGGGCGAGGGAGAGACTACCTGGAAGGCTCCATCGACGGGAGCGAAGAGCGTGAAGGAGCCGCCTCCATCCTTGGACAGGTCCTCGGCCAGGCCCGCCCTCTCCAGCCGCCGCACGAACTCCCCGGCGCCCAGGTCTCGGGCTGTCTCCAGCACGCTCTTCAGCGGTTTCACTGCCTCGTCGAAAGGTGGCATCGCGGTCGTCGGCGGCACGGGTGCGTGGACGAAGGGGGTTGAGGGTGCAGGCGAGAGGGTGGCGGAGAGAAAAACACAGAAGACAAGACTTATTAAGAAATCGGAAGTTATCGAGAGGGGCAATCTCTCTACCTCTCCACGGAGGTGATGAATGCGCTCGCGGAAAGCCGACGAGCATTACGTGTTCGTTTTTGTCTCCGTTCCGTTGCCGTGAAATTTAGTTTGGACACGGGAAGGTTAGGGAGACCACCGAGAACGTATCTGCTGTCTGAGATACTGAAATCCTACGCTCTCTTAGTTGTGGTGATGGCATTCAAATGTGGATGCAAGGAACTCGCCATCGACGGATTCTAAAAAAAATGTACTTTTCCTGTCATCAGTTTAATACTATGGGATATGGTAGTCCAGAAGATATAACCAGGTTTACTTAATTCAGGATCCCAGTTTGATTCCGCCTGACGTCTCTAGGAACTCTCAGATTCACCCAAGCAATGCTATGGATACCAGAGATCTCCCTGAGAAACCGCAGGCGGTCCAAAGAAAGGGACTGGCCCCTACACTGGAGCTTGAATTTCAGACGTCTTGGGGTTTTTTAGTTGTAATTTAGTTTTTTAGGTGCCTCAAAAAATGAGGAAATTTGCGCCTTACTGTGTCTATATTAAGAAAAAAAGAAAATCAAAACTTGTGTGGGATATGCTATGTTCTTTGAAGATGACCTTGTTCGGTAATATTTCTCAACTCTTACTTGAGTAAAAAGTATTGAACGAGTTGGTATAGGTCGGTTACCTCTGAAAACGAAATTATTCTAGATATTTCTTCAAGGTTATCACCGAGGATAATCTGAAGTTCTTTTCTTATCATTAAGAATTCGCGAATTGTATTATATTTATTGCATGTGGTCAGAAGGTGGTAAACAGTCAAAAGTAGGTCTATTAAAAGTAGTAGCTAGTATTAGGAGAACTAATATTAGCAGTAACTAGTATTTTTAGGGTTAGTATTAGTAATAGCTAAGTAGGGCTTATTATTAGGTAAATCCTACCCTGATTTATTAAATAACATTCAGATTTGGTTAATACGATGGTGATTTAATAATTAAATATGTACGGGCTTAAAACAAGCTTCAATGAAAGACTAAGTCCAAGTAGAGCTCATTAATACATACAATTTGTATTTAATGAATAACAAAGTTTTAGCTTCAAGACTCTTTCTATTCAAAAGACTACTGATCATACATCATTCTTGGTCAAAGTTTGTAGCTTCTCTTCTAAAATGTTATCTCATTCCCATTGTATTATTTTATACAATTTTCTATTTAATAGCTTGGTGATGGCATGTTTCCATTCGTCCTTACTGAAATACGATAATATTTCGATTTAAAGTAAAAGAGTGCGTTCTCTTTTACGATACTAGCAGAAACAGATCACCTAATACGCCATTTTGAAAATAAAATTGACGCAATTGAAGGATATTCCATCGGCTTTCGTGTCAAGTAACTATAAGCCAATTAAAAACCGTTTTACTCGGTTTTTTATGTACGTTAGCATATTTAGCCTTCTAAGGCTATGTATGCTAGCGTATGTCAATAACTCATCTGCATATGACAGTATGTATGTGAATTAGAAAGATCTAAGTAATTGCATTTACGATTTATTTCAGGAAAAAGGAAAACCGATCTTTGAGGAAAGTACTCCAGGTGGAGTTGATAGTTATGAAAGATTCGTTAACTTTTCTGAGGAACTCGCATAGATATTATGACGCAGGTTGAAATACCTTCTCAGCTATGAATATTGTGCAGTCAAAATTTCAGTCGCCTTCTAGAAAAATCTGAATGAATCCTGCTCGATGATGGCTGTGCCCCATTCCATGATGATCATTACCGCATTTACGCAGGTGAGAGAACCTAGAATAACGTTTAGAATCAAATAATGAGTAGGGACCCTTTCCAAAAATCTAGCCAATTGAATACATTTCTTTCCTTTTCAGTCTATCGGTACGGCAGGAGGCATTCGTAATGTCACGATATTGCAAAACCTAAAATAAACGTTACTTCAAAACGTCTCCGCGGAATTATTTTTCACCCTTCCAAAGTTAGATTCATCGAAGTGAAAATTCGAAAAGTCCAGACAAAAACTGCGACCTTAGGGCTTAACTTCGGCCACACTTCCAGTTTATATGTCACGGGACACCCAGCGGGTCCTTTACGTCATAAAATATTACCAAACCACAAAAGGGAGAAAATAGGGATTTGAAAAAAATAAAATAAAGTGTGGTAAGCTCACTGTCATTAATAGGAGACCGCAAACTTGCTTCTGGCGACCCAAGCTGGGAACTTGAACAGTAAGATCGGGGAATTGAAAATCTACCCAAGCAGTTGATAGGTGTGATTATTTTTAATGACGAAGAAAGATTTCATAAAATTTTAAAACTTTCCCATTTGGCCATTATTGTTCATTAATTTACTTTCATAGTATTCCGAATGTGAATGTGTCCTCAGTAGATTTGTCAACAGCTGTGTCTATTTATTGAAATGATTTTCCTCAGCGCATTGTCAAAAAATACCTTTTCCAATCAGCTAAGGGTTCCCACCTTCTTTTGAAAACTATTAATACTATAAGTTGGCATAAATTTTCAATTAGATACCATTCAATTTTCAGGTAGCCTACCTTTCTATCAATATCTACAGTTGAATACTTCGACAAACTTTATGTTACTGATCGATTGGACATGAAACATTCACATGTACCCACCATATTACTAAAATAGCAATTATTAAATAATATTGAGAAAAACCTTAAACGTTATCTGCAAACTATTAAGAAAAGAAATATCGGCTAAAAGTGGCTTCCGCTGTCAACAGACCCTAAATACGCAGCAAGGCAGACACAGGACATGGGTGTTAAATGTTAAGTGCCAAGATTCAACATAAGATTTGTAAGCTCTTTCAATTAAACATTGTGATCATTGGTCCGCTTCAATGGATAAATAGGCAAGAAAAATTATTGACTGGTGATTCATTTTAAGCTCCACGAAGCCAGAAATATGAATCATCGCGGCACATTCAGGGGATGGGAAACAGATGAGAATCAAGCGTTTGGAAATTCACGCTTGTGATGAGCAAAGGTTTCATCACGACTGTGTGAAGAGATATGCCTTGAAAGGTTTCGTTTCAAAACGGTACATTCGAATCAAACATGGTGTGAACTAAAAAGAGGGCAAGGAAAAAAACCTATTCGCTCAGCTCTTTAATCCCTACATAATATCGAGAAACAAACAGTTCGTAAACTATGGATTATCGTTTATAAATGATTCAGTATTTGGGTAAGGGGAATATCTATAGAACAAGGATGAGAAGTAGGACGCGTCCTTTTAACTTTGCAAGAATATTTACTATGAAATAACGATTGCTAAATAAATGCCCAAAGCGCAGAGTTAATAAAATTTAGTTACCTTTCCTCAAAAACGCCATTTGAATGTGTGATTACCACTTCAAGAATTTATCGATACCTAGTATTAAAAGTAAAAAGTATCAGCATGTGACTAACATAAGGATGACACTCATAGAATATGGTCAAATAAGGAGAAATATTACTATTATTATGTGGAACCTCCTTATACTTGGTATATGTATCACGATCGGCATCACACTCTTGGCAAAATTAATGTGGCAAGGGTTGTATTTCATTCCTAACTATTGTTTCTAGACACTTTTAATTGGTAATCGATGAATAATATAATGCTGGAGTATGAATTGGACGAAAAGTAATTAATTTTCGGAAGCATAAATAATCTACAAAATGATCTATTAAGGATGTGCAGTAGACTATCAATTAATGCGACGGTGTAATTTTAGGATACCGATCATTCAAATTAACACCGTTATGCTAATAAATTATCAAAGTGAAAGGGTGCAATGAAGCAAAAATATTAATGTGCAAATAGGCGTAAATTAGATGAGCTGGAAATAGTTTACTCCCAAGAAAACAGTATTAACCGTGACGGAAAAAGTGGAACTACCATATATACGATATTACGCGAGGAGATGGAAAACGGCGAGAAGAATATTTCAACTTCGAGGACTCACTTAGGGCCTTTACGACAATTGTTCCAGACAATGAATAAGCAAATATATTTTATACACAGGAGAAACCTACGAAATAAATAAATAAACAAAAAAAGGACCATGAAAGTGCGGCAAATGCGAATACTTTGAAGAAGTTGGCTGATGGGATATGTAGTGATAAGCTGCTTCAAACTTATCCTGAAATTGTCACTTGACGACGGTGATAACAGTACACCGTGTGGGTAACTAAAACGGGACGGGTAAAGGAAATTTTAAGATATAGAGCCTGTTTAGAGTCTTAAGGTTTCGATTGAGTACATCATAGGCATAAGTATCTATATGTACACTGTGTACATGTTGAAATAATTGTGGAAGCGACCTTTAGGTCATGTACTTTACTCAATATTTCAATGGGAAATTCAACCCAAGCGACTACGTGAAGGCAAAATAAATACGATTGGTATTCCCCAAAATGATGAAGTCACTTCCCCGTCCAAAGATGGCCCCTCTTCAAAAGATCAAACTCGAAGTAATCGTCCAAAAATGCGCTCATCAAGATCGATGGAAATCCCGTTTCCACCCATTACTACCCCTCCCCCTTAAGCACCTCTCCGTGTACGCCTTTCCCGTGTTTTCCATTCCACTTGCCTAAGCTTTTAAAAGGCTATTAATGTTCGACGTAATGAGGCACGGGATGATGGGCAATCCAATAATCTACTGTTCTAATTCCCCAGTATATGGTTTTAGAACGTGGATTGGTCAGCGCAGGAGCGGAAAAATGGAAAAATAAAAAGAAACGTAGATTGTATGGGTGGTAATGTTTTTGAAATAACACGCCGCGGCCAATATTCTGTGGAATGGCAAGCTTTCATCATCCCTCGATCATTTTCAATAATTACTCTCGGAAAAGATCTATAAATTAATATGTGATTATTTCTGTCCAATCGCGTGTTGGACGAGTAAAATTATTAAGACGACCAAGGAAGTCAGTTCAAACAAACGTTTCTAAGTTAAATTAATCGGCATTTGCGAAACCTTACTGAGTGGGCTTTTAGAAATCTTTCCCCGTGGCGCCTCCCGCCCCGAAAGAACTTGCGTCATAACGAGGGAGAAAATCACAGGGTGCAAAATTTCGACTCTGGTCATATCTCCCGTCCCGGGAAGGAACTATAAATTGCGCACACGTTTATGCTTAACGGGGCCTATAAAACTATAAAGTACGGATCAAAGGAGAGGCAAAAAAATATACACCTTTTCTTCCTGTCTCTCTCTCTCTCCTACTCAACCGTTATGAATGCTGTATAAATATCGTTCAAAATTGGGAAGTTTGATGTTATCCCTAGCTTCCTTCAGCCGTAAAATAAACAGGAAAGAACTGGCGCGTACGCGGTACAGAAGTTGATTTATGCTCTGATCCCCGTGCACTGATAAATACTGTTGATTTATGCAGGTCTCCATGGGCGACTCTTTGGCATCCCCCAAATTGCCCACAAGTTAGTCCGAACATGCACCCAGAAGAAGGCCTGGAATTTACAGGCCAGAACATGGGTCCTCTTTACTCCACCTCCTCCTCCCTCTTCCTCTTTTTTTTATTGCCCAATTCTGACTTTAAGTATATTTTATTACTTCCGCGAAAGTATTACCAGCCATAGTTTTTACCCGGGGGATGAAATATACGGCGGTAACACGGCCTGGGCGGAGGGAACACTGGCGCCATCACGCTATATGCCACGGCGGATCGGCGCGGCGCGCATTCGATGCACGAGGAATTAGTGGTCGATGGAGCAAGGAGATCGCCAAGCGAACCGAAGAGATAAGTTATAAGGAACTTTTAAAAGAGTTTCACGGTTATCATTTTGTCGGAAGGGTTACGTAACCAAAAATTATTCCACCCGGTAGCTATAAAACAATCTTAATGTTTACTATCCAACCGTTCATTTGGGTTATGAACCCAGCAATTATCACGGGATGTGGTGATATTTGAGGGAGCGTTGAAATAGAGCGATTTAGTTCTTTCGCGAAATTAATGGTATCTTGATAACTACACGGGTTTTCGCGCAGCCATTAATTCTGCAAGATTTGTCTTCGGATCGCATTAATTCAAGCGGGGGTTCCGCTGATAGTCGGCAGCAGATCTACTGGGGGGGACTTGATGCACGGACATTTGCACGAGTCATTAGCGTCTTAAAAGCACCATTACGTCTGCATTAATTCTGTTGACGAGCATGTCGTGAATTTAAAAGAGGCAAATGCCGAACAATGGAGGAAGAGGACGATGAAACTCGATGCCATATGTCGATGAAAATCTCCCGACGGCGGTGCCGAAGCTATCAATGTAGGAAACATGCCATGATGTCATCGCGGAAGGATTTTCGGTGAGCCTTAGGCTTATATTGCTTAATTCATCGACCGCTATAAGATACGACAAACGGAAAAGGTTTTCATGACTCAAGGCGACTCATCCTTATCAATAATTACATTCTTTTTTCCATTATTACCAGGAAATATGCTACGATGAAAATATACCGAAGAAAATAATTATCGAACGAATTAAGAACAATTGAACGTTCGGCATGTGCTAAGGACCAATTGAGCAAAGAGTGGAAGGTAAAAGAATACATTTAGAGTAAAATTTAGATTTTTTGATTTTATGCCAATTAACAATTTTTTTACACCCGCAGTAGTAGGTTAGCAGTATTTCACGTACTCAAATGAAACCCAAAAACTAAAGTAAGCTTATTATATGTTAAGTGACGCGATATCTGAAGCCATTAAATAGCAGGACTGTTCAACATTCAGCTTTTAAAGGCGTGAATTTTGCAGACCCCTACCTCAAAGATCGGCTTTCGTTAATAAAACTTGGTCACTCCAACATGATAAACTATGTTACTGACAAATGTCATAAATATAAATGCCATCATAAATAATTCCGTTCGATTAAACTTGAATAATCATAAATGTTTTGACAATTTTACGCAATAGTTAAAAATTATGGTACATAATTTCACACTCATATCCAAGTGAGGTGATAATACGTAAGAATTTATCACAGTAGGTACCTAATTATTATTTAAGCTTACTAAACTAGCCACCCGTTTTATGGCGCTGGAACGGTATACAATACCTTTAATTAAAATTCTACATTACCTTTTTGCAAAGATTTATTTTCCAGTGAAATGATTTCTATTCCAGAGTGTAGATAATACTCATCGAGGAACATTCCGAGAAAATGTAAGCGATGAACAAGGTATAAAACAGAAACTTATGACAACATGCAAAGAAAATTTAGTGAAAAAATTACCATTTTTTAATAATTTCATTTTAAAACTGTTTTGACTATTATATTAGGGTTATTTAGCAAATTAATTAGGAAATGTTTTAAATCTCTGATGCAGCCAGAGCAAATAAAGATAATGAAGAGAGCTAAAATTAACAGGTTAATCTCGGTTTTTAGTGAGGTTTAGAAAGAAAATCATGAATAGAGGTAAGGAAATATGATGGAAGAGATATTTTGGAAGAAAATAGTAACCGATTCATGGGCGGAGAAATCAGGAAGGTTACATCGAAATATAATTGCGAGCATTAACTCCTTTTCGATAGGAATATGAAAATGCGGCTGGTTGGTTCCGGCCGGTGCTGCGGAGAAAAAAATGATGAAGGTGTCTAACTAAAAGGCCAGCGCAGATGATGTTTGTTTGGTAGATAAGAATCAGTACCGTAGTCATCTTCTGTCTGCTCTTTAGATCAGTATTTCTCAATTTTTTTAACTGACAAATATAATAGACGATAAAACGTTCGTGAGCGACTCATAGCGCAATTATGGCTCACTGCTATCTACGGTTAAAAGGACATTGCTATTAGGGTTACGTTTACAAAACGTCCGACATTTGGAACCATTATTCATGTATCCCATGTTAAGTCCTAGGGAGAAGCCCGATTAGAGAAGGATGCCTTAAGATACCCATTTTAAAGTGATTGTAGGGGCTTTGTCCCTAGTCTCACATTGTTCATTTGAAAGATACGTGCAGTAATTTTTCGTTTTCCAAAAGTCAGACCATCCTTTGACTATATTTGATCCTTGAAAACTCATTTTTTCGTACTTTTAAGATGGAAAATCTGGGAATTCACACCAATTCACTCGGTAAATACATCACGAACAATCCTATGCCGCAATTTTACTTGTAAAATTAACAGAAATAAGTATTTTTCGACATTTTTACCAGAAATAAAACATAGACGCTATTCACGAAAGGCATTGTCTACACTCAGAAACAACGTTCAAGTCGAAATACAGCATTTAAAAATAACTTAGATCCTAGACGACTTCTTTTGTCTAATAAATACCAAAAGCGTAACCAAAAGGGCAATGATTACGTGAGGGCAAGTTTTGCAAGTAGAACGTTTGGGAGGAGACGGCACTTCAGATATTAAAATTTCACTCGCTGCGATTCCACTCGCATTGAGTTATTACTGTCTCCTTCCAAATGGGCGAATTGTGTAATGAGAGGGGCGTTGTGGGCCCACCCATATCCCTGCCCACGACTCCGGATCGACTTACCTCCAGTGCATCCCTTCTGCCCCGGAATCTGGTAGTAGCCCTCGCAGCACTCGTACCGGATCACCCTGAAATAATCGAAATGAAAAACAAAAGGCGTCATTTAAGCGTCGGACCACTAGCAACACAGCGGGTGTGATCCGCCAGCGGCGTCGACGTTATTTTTGGCATTCAATTGTATTCAAATTCAGAGCCACCCTCCGACGGCGAAGCAACACCCCGGCATGAATCAAATATACGCACTTGAAAAATAAATGTACGCGGGAAAAAAAGATCCTTCGCCGTAATGGAACGCGAGGCGGGGAGAAATCGGCTCCCCTGATTCCGCAGGCTCTTTCCAAGCTCGCGGAGAGTCGAAGATGGGCGCTGCGATACGGAATATCACTAACAAGTAGCCTATCACATTACCGGTTAAGGTAATACGGATTTCTCATCAACGCAGAAGCAGCGCGGCATCCGCTGAAATATTTTCTTGTACGAAAGCTATCGCGGCAAATCTTACGCCACATTTCACTTGGGCCTTATATGGGCGCGATGCGCGCAATTTTAGATTGAACAAACGAGATTTAAATTAATGAATACTTAAAAGCACTTACTTGGATATTTTAGAAAGGCGGCACTTGAGTGGTGAATGATTTTGAAAATTTTTCTGGGACTAATGATACACTCGAAAGGTATCCTCGAGCCTTAAATTGAGCGATGACAAATGAACGAAAAATTTCATTTGCCCCAATATGGGGCCGGTAGTAGAGGGAAGCTGTGCCGGAGAACTTGTAATCCAGTCATAATCTCACAGGTACAATCTTGTGTGCTGTCCTCTCGAAGTCTGCGGTTGACCCCACTTCTGAAACACTCGTGAGAAGATGGCAAGTACTACAACCCTCTTAATTTTACCATTTTTGTGCCTTTGTATCACTTATTTTCATGATTTATTATTTGATATAGTTGCTTTGATCACTCTGAAATCAGATGTCGCAAATGAAAACTGCATCTTGTTGGGAGAGCTATAAGTTAGGATATCAGTCAACATTCCTTCAAACTAATGGGTTTAATACGAACTATATATATCTTCCCTCCTACTGTCCTTCTACGTGGCAAAAAACAGTGGCCGAGAATTCTCAGGTAAATATAACGTTGTTCACGGTTCTTAAATAGCTTTTTGGTAACTTGCCATTAGGAAGTGCTGACTTTTATGATGCTGTCAATAACACGTTCCAGTCACGGCCAATTGAAAGTGAAGAAAATTATTTGCTAATACTTTTGGTTCAACGAGGACAGCTGGGAAATTTTATATGTTACATTTGTAACGCGGATATCAAAACTCATTGGTTTGGGCATAGATTTATCCTCGTGAGTGCGCAGGAATATATAGGTTGACGTAAAGTTTCTTGAAGTAAATATTTTTTTATCTGAAATTTTAATCAAATTTAATTAATATATATATATATAATTAAAATATTATATCAACTTAAACTCTACCAATCTTTTAAGCATGTACTAAGGAAATTGCGAAAGCACTCCAAACGTATTTATTTAAAAACAAAGAATGGATAATTTCTCCCAATTCTTAAAAAAATTAAAACATGTTTTCAATATCGATAATGCAGTATTGTGAAACTTTTGTGTCTGACTTTTTTTCTTATTTTGTTAAACATTTGAAAATAGTCAAGTCCTAAAATTATTCCAGTTATCTATCTGATTTTTGCATAGCTTGCTCCTAGCCTTTCGCAATATTTCTCAAATAAAATTAAGCATAATAAAACATTAAATGCTGCAATGGAACTCCCAGTGGGATTATTAATGGACCAATACATTAATTAGCAAGAACTTGAGGATCTAATTGATGATCGAATCTCAACGAACGAATGAAACACTGACGGGACCCCACAGGAAAATGGAGAAATTCAATTTCGTTCCCTCGGGATAAATTTTAGCGTACTAGAAAAGAAACACGAGCGTAATCGAACTCGGAGGGAACAAATCTTCAAAACGCCGAAGAAAACTCTCGTCGCGACACTCCCCTTGGGAGAAAATTAAAAAAAAAAGACTTGAATTAATCTGTCAAGGAGGGCGCTTGGGAGGGGAGGATGGACGAGGACTCTTGGGCCCACCTTATAGCGCGATATTCGATCCGTCGGAGGAATGTAAAATAAAAACGTGTTTAGTCACAGCTGCTTGTCCGTTGGCAGCAATGCGTTCTCCGTACATGGCCTTTGCACCATTGAGTTCGGGAGTGAGGGTATGGAGACGGCGGCGTGGGATGGAGGCGAGGGAGTGCGTGGGAAGAAGGGGGTGGTTACTCGGAGGGGGAGGTGGTGAAGGGCGGGAGGGAGTGGTTGCAAGGGAGGTGAAAGAGTTCGGGGAGTGGGGGAGGAGGGAAAGGAGGCACCAGAGAGAGAGGGGGGGATGACTAGGGTTGGGGGGAGGGGTTAGGGGGACAAAGAGCGGAAAGAAAAATGGACAGGAAGTGCGAGTAATGAGAAGAGGGTGAGGGTGGACGGCGAGGAGGTTCCGTCATCTTTCCCGTAAGGAAAACGTATTTACCTCCGACTTGAAAGGGCCTCCCATTCGGAATTGAATCTCCGAAAAGAATAGCCAGCTTTTGCCATGACCATGTTCCACCTCTACTATTGAAATGCTCAGATTAAATAATTTTGTAGAATTGTTAACATAATATGGCTGATGCTTATAAAAAATAGACTTGCGCATAATTTTCTCTTTTGCCTAGTGCCACAAATTAATTTCAATAGGATGACCGAGACACCGGAATATGTTTAAAAAGATCGTCCCATACTTTAAAGTAGCACACGGACTGCGAAATTAGTATAGCTTTCATTGGAAAAGCGTTTTAACATACTAGCTTTGAAATTAATTTTTGTCCTATGTTTCCTCAAAACTATGCAATATAAACTTTTGAGCCCATATTTAGGTATTATGAAATGACAGCGAAAGGAATAAATCACGAAACGTTATCAAACTCTGCAGTATGAAAACAGAAAACTTTTGATTTTAAGCTCAATAGGAGGAAAATGTTTCACAGTAATCCACGTGCGTTCACAAATTTCTTTCTTCCATAAATGCAATGATTTTAAAAAATTTAATTTCGGTATTCTATTTTAAAAGTGTTTTCAACGTTAAGAACAAGTTCAAAAGTGATAAATGTTCGAGCATAAAATTATAAAAAAAACAGTAGCTCATTTCCCAAGAGAATAGTTTCTATACTTGGTCAGCAGAATGTATGAGATTTACCTTAGATATAACCATGTGACTACCAAATTTCTTAAACGTTCCCTGTTATAATTCATATCGTTACCAATTTCTAATTTTAGCGAATATATATATTTTATAACGTTTTGTACATAAAATTTAAGTACGAAAAACAATTTTATATTGTAGACCGACGAGTTTAAGGCCTTCAAAATATACGTAACATTTTACCTATAAAAGCACGTTGCGGCGGTGAAATTTTAAATAGACTTCGTTAGTCATCTTAGTATCAATGAGAAATATTATAGTTAAATTAAATCACGATAAATACTGCAAAAAAAGATTTTATTGGTTGGCAAGACATGGTGTTGACGCAACGCCGAACATAGAAACTGGCCCTAAAGTTCATCTTGATTTTGACTGTTTTAATGTTGAAAATTCAGAACAGATTTTGGTAAAGGCTCTAGCCAACTATTTAGGACTTTTGTCCTATAATCCTACTTTCAAGTGTCTCTACGAATTGGCGGGGTTATTTTAAAACTGATGTCTTCATTCAGTGTTCCACGGATGTTCTATACAATAACCTATTATATTTAATTTAGTATAAGATAGAGTTAAATAATGATGCATCACATTCAGTTTGAAATGTTTTGTCTTAAAATGAGAATATGTATATTAAAACAGTTACTACTTTGATCGATTAATGTGCTTTGTGCAATGAAAATCTGGAATGAAGTGCAACGTTCTATGCATGTAAAATCGGGAAGGAAAATTATTTAGAGTAATCTACGTTTGAAACAAGCCCTTATAAATAATGCCATGTAGATTGTTATAATAATAATGCTTGAAGAGTTAGGTTGAGATTCGAAACTAGTATCATATAAACAGATCAAAAGTCCCCACCTTAATTTTCCGATTTCAAAACATATTATGGTTCATGATCATTCGATTGGGGAACATAGTACATATAGTATAATCTACGAATATATGCAACAGAATGTACGCAGAATGAGCTGAAGGCATTGTAATAATCATCATAAAAATGACATAGAAAGGGATTACACCGACGTGAAAAGCATCCCAAAAAGAAATCAACAGATTTTCATATGGAAAATATTTCAATTTGTTTAGACCATTAAGCAATTGAGCAAGAATAATAGTTCCCTCTTTCACGAAATGAACAGGTTCCTCCAAAAGTAGCAGATGACAAGCTGCCTTGCTATAGCTAAACAGTGATAGATATCGGTAATAATTTTATCAAACTAAACAAAATACATGCTGAAAATATACCTTTCATATAAAATGCCCAGTTTATTTATATAACACCTTCCAAGTGGAACGTCACTGACCCGCTTAATTGCAACATCGAATACTCCCGATCAACAACTTTCAACTCCAAGCAGAGCTAATTTTAGCCCCGATAATAATCAACAAAAAAGCACGTTTCTTTCCTCACTCTCTCTCCCTCGAAGGGGCGACCGGGGGCGGGAGAAGCGCCCGAAACATTCGGGAAAGTTGGCAGCCTCTGACTCGGGCGTGATTTCGGACGGGGATGGAGAGAGGGAGTGAAGGAGCGGGCGAGAGAGAGAGAGACATTTCTTGAACCCCAACCCCAAATGTCTTGGCATTCATTTCTTTCCCCTCCCTCCCCAGAATCTCCACGACCTCGCAAACTTTCGCGCCTTGTCGCTCGGATGACTCACGTCTTTTGTCCACATATCTTCCTTGGCGTCCAATACTTGCACTCGGTGTACAGCCTGTGGTTGGTCCCTGGCACCTCCTCCACCACGCACGCGTTGGGCCTGCAACGACGGGAAGAGAAGAGAGAGAGAATTAGAAAACGAGAGCGGGAAAGAGAACGAATCAAAAGTTTGATTCGTGGACGAAGGAGGAGAGGGAACTCGACAATCGGGTCGAATAGGAAAGGGAGCTATGGGCGCGGGGTGGAGTGGGGTGCGGGCTGAAAGAGTTTGTGTTGTACGTGTGAATGGAGCGGGCATTAATCATCGCTTATAATTCGTCTCGCAACGGCGTGGCCTCGAAGAGGGGGGTGGGGAGGTATAGGTGTTTTGCGGGGAGGAGAGGAAGGTTTGGATGGAGGGAGACGACTCCGACCGTCCCAAACGCGAGTCCGCAGAATTGATCGAACACAACGGAGTCGCCAGTAAAATATACACTCTTTTTCTTTCGCGAGCAATATTTTTTTTGTGCGCGTTTTCAAAATAAAATGAAATTTCGCAATGTCTTCAAATTTGATCTATAAATGACAGAATGGTAAATATTTTTCATTACCTGTGTATTATTTATATATTACCTATTATAATTTGGTATTCCATTTTACAAAGACAGAAATTCACTTTCGCATAGCCTACTCTCAATTAAAAATATGTTAAGACTTTGCATCTACTGAAACAGCGTTTTTAAGTAAGCTGATCGATGTGCATGATTATTTCACAAATAACAATAACACGGTTCAAGCTTCGCGAAAAGTCCACTGACCATATTTAAAGGTTGACATTTGATTTTGGCAATACTGGAAACAACCGCAAGAAATACCAATCAACATAGTCTCTTGGAACTTCATTATAGAAAGTTGACAAAAATATTTGTATTAGAAAAAATTGAATAGAGGGAAAAATTAGTAATCGCTTTTGAAAGCTCATTCTAAAAACTAAATAATTTACAAGGTGTTTTTATGCCAGTAACTATTTAGAAAACGACTGAAGAAAGTTCTTGTACATTACAATGATCTCGATAAGGAAATTTAAAATAGCTAATAACGGAACATAATGTCGTAGGTTCACTTCTTGTTAGTAAGGAATAAAGCAGAAGAGATCATAGCTTTTACATAGTAGTATGCAAATAATATAAAATAGATATGATATCTTCATTGCCTGAGACGTTAATTCTTCACCGCCATAACAGGTTGCCACATGCCACAGCACGATTCAATGCCCTTGGATTAACCGGCGAGTGCACGAACCACCGAGCCATCAGATAAGTGGAGAGACGTCGAGAGGTCGTCAAAAATTGACGTCATGAATAAATTTGGCGGAAACATCGATATATCTTCTTTTGAACCAATATTCAAACGTAGCTGACACATATAACTCCGTATCGACCTTGATGATTCATTCGCTCTCGCTTAATATGCACTCTGGACCATACATAAACCAGTTGGAGAATTCTCATTCCATTTTTGGGGGATGTTTTGAACGAAATGTGAGACCAACTACGGCAAAAAAGGAAGGTTTTAGCTTCTGAAGTTCGGCTAAAATGCATAGAGACGTCGACTTTGCTGAGCTGTATAGACTATTGTTAAGGTAGAAGAGAAAACCACCCAGACTTTAAATGAGAATATTGATGAAACACTAAATGCCACAGTAAACTCGACTCTCCACTCCAAAATGATGAATACTTAAAAAATAATATATTTAATGAATGAACCTAATTTATCGCTTAGGTAAGTTCACCCTAAAGGCATAGAAATTGGTTGAGTACTGCCAAGATACTGAAGGCATTAACACCAGTGATCCGTGAATTACGAATCCGAAATTGTCAATCCAATTAAATAGCGTTTAGAAAATTTTATAGTTCAAAAATAGAATTTTTTAAAAAGTAAAATAGTGATAAGTCAACTTAATTTTCCAATCTTGCACGTCTTACAGTGCCGTTTATTTCAATTTGATGGAAATGACTTGATAAATTCTGCGAATTACGGTTGCTATAATGATGTTTGAATTCTACAAAATTAATTTCAACATGAATTGTGAAGGGCCAACGAAATATCCCTTGTGGTCACCAAGATACTTCGATTCAGGCGCCATTACATTAATCTCGAAAGTCTAGCTTTTAACTCTAAGGCAATCGAATCTAATCAAATTCGTGTTAATAATATTCACTGTTTTAGCGTGTGTTCACTTGATTTCCCAGTTATTACCTGTCATTATTCGAAGAAGAGGTGTGTACATTTCAAAGTTATTCTTCATGTACACTTCCTAATTATTGCACCTGATTATTCTGTCCGAAAATATCTATAAATTACCTGCTGTATTCAATAAAATACAATAAGTAAAGGTGACATAAAATAGTCAAATTCCGGGATAAAGACATGAACGGAAAGTAAACGCAATTCTGGAATTCGCCGCATATGCTACCCATTGCAATTTTTAAAAAATTAAAAGAGTGAACTTGAAATATGTATCTTCATCATGTGCAGCTCGTTGCAATGTCCGTTCGTTTTCACTCTCAGCTGTCCTTGTACAAGAATCGCATTGCACTTTCATCTTCGCGAACGCCTCACAAAATGCGCGACACAGAATTGGCATCCGATCTGCTCTCGTACGTGGGCACGCGAAACCGCCCGTCACACCTCAAGCCCAGTTGAACTGAGCGATTTGGATGCGGCCAATAGCGGCGGAATATGTGTTCTCCACCTTCGCGCGAACGGCTTCCCCAGGCGAAAATAAGAAATGTAAAACCATGCTACCTCCCCCGTCCCGTCCATTCCTCCTCCCCACCCTCCCACAAGGTCATCTAAGGTCATCTATAAATAACGGAGTTACGTGCTGGATATTACCTGCTACATAGGTGTTCCTTTTTTTTCCGAGCGAGTAAATTGACCGGGGTCCCCGGGGACAATGGCGCCGGCCTCAGGTGGACGCGGAAAGGGGTGGGAGAGAGAGAGAGTGGGCCGGCGCGGGAGGAGGGCCGGGCGGCGGCCCGGTGGATTCACACTGCGAGAGAAAGAGATCCGCCTTGTTCGTTTGCCGTTTGGCACGTCCGCCCTGGGGCATTCCGAATGGACACTAGTGGACCCATACGTAAGCAGTACATAAGCACAATGGACACCATTTTTTTCCCAGAGAGTTGTTAGCCTGCTGGCTTTGGAGAAAATAACCAGGCGGGCGGCGGCGGTGCGATGGGCAAATATTTCACCGGCTGCTTTGGAACTGTTTACTCTGAGCGAAAACATGACCGCGGGCGTTGGAATTTATGTAGCGTTTCCTCGGTGCGGTGAAGAGACGAAAAGAAGGGCACTAAGAATTTCTCTAAATGACATTTTACAGCCCCCATACTTGTCCGTTATATTACATTTTATTTGTATAAACTAATGACAATCCTAAAGAGAGACATACATAAAGGATTCACAAGAAGAATTTTATGACACGTGTTCCCGAATGCATAACCTAAATTACGGCACCCTTTCATGGTTCTATTCAAGACAAAAGCATTGATATAACAGAAATTGAAACATAGATGAAACCTTTCACGCTGTAAATATGAATTGCAATCTACTTAAGTGGATTCGCGATTTAATTAAAACATTAGGATAATGTATCCCTATGAATAAATTTAGTATTTTTTCTGAAACGAAAATATCAATCAGAAAGATGATGGTGATTTATGAGACCGATTTTCACTGCGAACGCGAGCCATCATCTATGAGATATAACAATTAATCTTCGTGGTAATAAATGAACGACGACTTTTATTAGCTTGCAGCCTCAGGCAAGAGACATTTCAAATTTCAAAAATGCCATCGAAAATTTATCAGCCAAATAAATTTCATCTAAATCCAACCATGATATTAACTCTTTTTATGATTTAAATAAATCAATAAGTGGCATTAGTCTACTTGAGTAAGTTGAGTTTTATTAAACTACTCGGAAACACAAGTTTAATTAGTTGAAGTGCGTTTCCCCTGCCAGCGAATAACCTGCCGTCCCATAAACTGAAAACATTCGTGCCGCATTAATGAAAAAATTCAAGTGAGTGCGTACATGAAAGACGCCCAAAAGTTCAAAGTTACATTTTAAGACAACTCTGAGTGTAACCACGCGCGGGGGATGGATGAAAATATCTCAGATCCGATTTGAAACCTCACGCGCGCTTTAAGCTCTCGCAGGAAATTCGGGAGTCCCCAAGCTTGGAGCAAGGGGAGCACGTGACGCGAGCATGAACAAATAATCACCACCAGTGCCCTAGATGCTCTCCTCGGAGAGCACATGCGAGTAGTCCACCAATTAATCATCTCCTCTCGCGGGGAGGCATTTCAAAACCCGGAAATGACGACGCTGGGAGACAGGCGCCGGCCCCCGCGGCGCGATCCTCCGTGCTCTTAATCTGTCGCCTAATCTGAAACGCCCAAAAAACACCACCTACATCTCTCCCCGTGACAGCGTCCATGTTTCACCCCCTCCATTACTATTATTATTATTTTTAGATCTGAAGGCACCGGCGGTTGGTATGCGCGAGAGGGCGGAGATGGCGCCAAAAATATTACGGGCTCGAAGGAAGAAGGGGGCGGAAGAGAAAGGAGCGGGGCATGTGTTCGAGATCGAGGTTTCGATCGTGATCGCATTGCGCCACGTGAGTTGAGTGGCGGAGGGGAAAGATACCTGGAGTGAAAAGAGGCTGTGGTCCACGGTTGGAAGAGGAATGAGGAGAGGTTAGGTGAGGCTGAAGCGTGTGGGGGGAGGGGGAGGGCGAGGTGGGAGTAAAGTGACTTTCTCACGGAGTTTAGAGGAAGAGGGACCCCCTCTCACTCCCTCGGTCCTCTCAAGCGTGAGGGCTGATGCTCGACCCCACTCACGGGGACGAAAAAAATATCCACCCTGCATATCTCACTGGACTGGCGTTAAATCAATGGAATGGCTCGGGGATCCATCCCTCGGAACCAATCAACTCAATTCGCTTTGGCCATCAGTGTCGGATCGACGTCAGCTTTTCCTTATCTCGTTTAATGCGACCAGAGGCACTTAACCCTGCTTTAAGGACCTCACTATTCAATTGCCAATATGGTTATCCGATTGGATACAGAGGATTACCACATTTAGTTTTCGAATTGGTATTCAGCCGTCTTTCATCAGGAAAACATGAATAAAATAGGAGAGCTAGGGCAAGGAATGAGTGGGGTTATGAAAGCACGTGGATAATAGTCATCGATAATAGGCAGCCATGAAAGAAGTGAGCTACGCTGGTATGGTAGCATTGTGAGAATGGAAAAGAGTAGAACCACCAAACAGAAAAAATAGTAGAAAGGAGTTTTGTAGGGATTGTTGGAGGTGGGTGGAAGTCATGGGTGAATTTTATGCATGAAACTTTTACGAGAAAGAATATTAGAATCCATAGGATCAGAGTATGCATGACATGAAAGGCATGTAAACGACGAAGGAGAGGGAAGAAAGCAAAAACAGTACATCATAGAAAAGTACGAGTACTCGTAGTAAACGGGGATAAATTCCCTGAAACAACTTAAAATCAAACCTTTTAAATTTTTTTTGCTCCGAAAGGGGATGGCGTGGAGAGTATTAATGTATGCCAGTCATTTTAAAAAGTTATAACTGTAGACGAGCTATAAAGCGAAAAATTAGGCATCATGCATAAATTACTACTCAGTTCACATAGAATTTGTCATAGCTGAGGGTATTATGCAAAGGGAGCGTGGTAGAAAATAGGATGAATGATAATTTTAACCTTTCGGCGGTGAAGTAATTTATAGGATATCTCTGAGAAAACGCATATGCAATAAAGATAAAACCATTTACAAATTAGCCGACCTGGTTAGCACGGCACGCGCTTGCCGGCTTACTCCAAGGTCACGGATTTGAATTCTACCTCGGGCATGAATATTGCGCTGCCTTGTAATGAATTTTTTTTGGTCGGCTTACGGTGCAATGAAACTATCAATCGGAGCACCATTAAAAACATCACTATTTTTACTCCAAATTTTTAAGAAAATGCTTGTCGTGCAAATATGGAAAGTAAGGTACATTTATTGCCATGATTTAATTGTCACTCGTCGTCTCATATTTCAATGGCTACAAGGGCATTATCAGATCTATGACGATTTTACAGATATAACGAAGGCTTGCGAAAAATTGATGTACATATGGTGAGGATCGTTGATTTCTATGTTCAATTCAAAATGCTGGAGTCACAAGACCTCTTAACTATTTCTACGAAAAAAAAGACCAACTTATATTACATACATGACTTGTATTATATGGAGGTATGCTTAATATACTATTAAAACCCTTCGTCCACGCTAAGAAATATCGTTGCTTTATTAAATGAGAAGTGAATATTAGGCTTGTTGCTTTAAAACACAGCATCGTAATGAGGGCAAGAGAGCAGAAGGATTCGTGACGGTGGACAATTCACTCCGTCATCTCGAGTCAACCATCAAGCTAATTATTCAAAAGAGGGAAGCAGCAGGGGATCCCGATCTTAGCAAACGGACACGAAGCTGTTAAAGCCAGCGGGCGACGTCACCCATTTGTCTATATCACGTCGGTCCATTTATGGGTGTTTTATTCAGCCGTGACACTTGAGGCAGGTGAAACACACCTTCCGCGATAATAACACGTTCTTGCAACGCTCCGTTGCAATGGAGGAAGGACCTGATAAAAATCCGAGCCACCGCGTTCAAAAGAATTATCGGACTTGAGATCTGATCCACGTCGATTTCAATGCATTTAGGGGATTTGAATTGATGAGAAAATTTTTAAAAATTTCATCGATCAAATTGCATCTGCTAATGATAGGAAATTGTCATTATATTCTCCTAATGCACATTAAATAAATATCGCAGTGTTTCCAACGGCTGTTTTTAAAAAATAATGAAAACTTCCTTTAATCTTTACGATAAGGTAATGGTTTCAAAATTTGTATAATGTAATTTTTACCGATATGTTGCCCATTTTAATAAAATTAAATACGGTCATAGTATATGAGGATTAATAGTTCAATAAAAACGGTTTCGTTACTTATTAAAAATGTTGATTTGCAGGTTTTTCGTTTAGTGTTATTATAGAACCAAGTTCATTATTAAAATTTATTAGTCATAATAATCATGGTGATGTCAACATTAGATTGCTTATACTAGATCAATGTTCACTTCTTTTTATTTGACCTAGCGTTTATTTGGTTCCTAGTTATTAATTAACATACATTTAATTTAAGGGATAAGACGTCAATTTAGTGAATACACTTGGCGACTTCAAAAGAGAGAAAGAAATTTAACAAAATAAAAGTATTTATACGATTAAATATAATTAAAAAAACTAGTTTTGTCAAATAACCACGATTAAGTGAAACACTCTGTAAAGGAATTATGACTGGCGTGACTGAATAATTTTTAATTTAAAATATTTTCCATAAATTAACTACACATATATTTTTTTAAACCTTGGTCAAATATCATCCCTACGACCGCGGTCTCAGTCGGTAAAATCGAGGTCATGGCTTGGCCCTTCTGAGAAATCTATGACGTGGTAAAATTTCAGGCGAAGATAAGTTGTAAGATTGGGCATAATCATATTAACCATTAAGAATCCTCTTACTGACGCTAAACAAGACAGCCGAAAGGAGGGAGAAAGAGAGACAAGAGGAGGAACAAGCGGTGTCCACCGGTATTCGTGACGTAACCAAAAAGAAAAAAATCTCATTGCCGCGCGCGCTAAAGATTTCTCGGCCGCTACGCAACAGAATTGCTTTGGCGCCACTCGGCCTAGATCCTTATCCCAACAAAACGGGAATTTCGCCGAGGCTGCACTAAATCCGCTTCGAGTGGTACACCTTTGTTATGATAATAGCAGGCGTTGAGATCTCCGACAGGCATCACTCATTAAAAAAAGAAGTTATCCATGGAGGATGAGGAGGGGTAACGGGTGACAGGCTAAAGAGAAGGTCCGGAGATGATCGTCGGGTCCCCCCGCCACTGACCCACTTCGGTGGGGGCGGGGTAGGGCCGCAACGACATTGCCAACGGCGGCGGGAGAGCGGGAGGACGGGTGGGCGGGATGGTGGCCATCGCCGCTAACCAAGTACGCACACTACCCAGTTCCACCCCCGCGGCCCCGTCCAGCGCACCTCGTTTCATGCATGTTTTGCAATATTGCGACCCATCGACTATAGACAGAGCAAAATTCCCCAGCACAGAGCGTAACGAAGCTATTGCTTTGACATCATAAATAAGCAGGAGCACACATTCTCTCACATCTCGGTCCACGACTCTAAAAATCATCTAAACTGGGTGATTTTTTGGAGACCAGATTGTTTTGGGAAACTGCAGGCAGTCCAGGGAAGAGAAATGGCACCTCATATTTTGGGAATTTTACCCGTCGCTGGGCTACTAGTAGGTGAACTCTTCCCCAACCTTCAGGTCTATACTGTGATTTTTAACGATCAGTCCTAATTTTTTAAATTAAATAGTGGTGGAGATGTACCGATATTATCGTCCGCAGCGATACAACTTGTTTGCTATGGTGATAATGTCTGTGTGGAGTTGAGGGCCAGAGGTGATTTAGATTAACATGCTGTAAACATGCCATTTATGTCTCACTTTCGTAGTGCAAATGAGTTTCCGTTCATTTCCATCACGAAATCGAATTTTGGGATTCTCAAATTTTATCCAGAATTAGCCAGAAAAGTGTTTCACGCGTGTTTTACCTAGTCATAAGCAAACTCATTAAGCCCAAGGCTCAATGTTTGGATGGCGTTGACAGGTACATACGCTTCTTTCCCCATGAATTAGTTTAATTCGAAAAAATTGTTCAGATTAGACGAGTAATCATCGCAATTTTCAATCTGCACATCTCCATTAACTTCACCGGTTTTGATGATTGTTTAGGAAGTCAAAACGAACTTGCTCAGTTTGTCTAACAAGAAGAGTCAATTCTGTAAAAATCAATCAGTCACAAGTCGACTCTCGAGTACTTTTAGAGCTGAAGGAGAGCGAGAGAGAAATACGGCATATGGGGGAAAGTCCCAAGTGAGCGGGAGAAAGAAAAAAGCAAGGGAGAACAGTTGGTGAAGGCACCTCAGATTCGCTTACGAGCGTTGAAGTCTCCGGAGGGTAGCGATCTATTTTTAGCCGCTTTAGACCTTCTCCTCTTCGTTTTGACGAGACTTGACGAGCGTTCCGAAACGCCAGGGGGACTTACCCCGCTCGTCACGAGCCGATCATAATGGGATTTATGGTGTGGTACTATCAACTCGTGGAAAGACTCGGTATTACCGAGGATGGATCCGGTAAGAAATTCTGCTTGGGAAAGAGAGTAGTGTTTTGAGGCGGGGTGTGAGTGAGTGATAGGGGAGGCAGAGCGAAAGGAGTGACTCAACGCTAAAGCAGAGGCGTTCCCTCTTTTCCAATTCGAGAATACCAATGTATGAGGGCTCTGCCCGCCGAACTTTAGCGCTGCCAATGATCTGTAACACCGAGATGCAACGTCTTGGAATAAGCAATGAACATTTCTACTCCGGTGAACAGCATAAAATTAGTTTTTGGAGAGGATCAGAGTCCAATACATTTAAGTCATTGTAGTATCATATACATTTGTATGGCTTGGAAAGGGTGTATTGCAGTCCAGATTTTTGCTGATTAATGCTTTCAATTCTTTCAAACCTTAGTGAATAGAAACAAAATTCTGTTTAGCATTAGTTGATTAAGTATTGAAGATTTTGGTAAGTGTATTTAGAGTATATATTGTAAGCACTGCTTTATTTTTGAGGGTTTCAAGTATCTATTAGTTACCAAACATCATTATGGATATGGCAGTAAGCATTGTAACGATCTCTGTAAGTTCAATTATTTACATGGAAAAAAATGAATATTTCATAAATTAAAATTTTTTCACCTACGGAATTCTATAAGGTTTTTGGTAATAATAAGTCCTACAATTTACAATCATTATAACCATTAACACTAAAACTAAGACATCCAACCACCTTGTTTAAATATGTGTTGCCAATTTTGGTTCAATAGAAATGCTTTCCTAACCTATCAATTTCCTTACCGTGCGCAGGTTAATAGGCCCGTTAGTTTTAAAAAGTACGTTAAAGAGTAAAACACTTAAGTAACAGGACATTTACCCAAAATAATTTAAAATATCAAGAAATAAAAGGAAATTTACAGAAGAAGAAGAATAACATGGTAAATATTTACTCCAGATCATCTTTTTTGGTACCTGACGTTCCGAGAGGAGCAGTAATATACATTATTTTATTTTATTTTATTTATGACTGCATCTTGGAAAAGAGATAAAACACAAAATTAGGATAACGATTTAGAATAACCTCTAAAGAAAAACATCTTATTGCTTTACCTTTACTCTCACACTTAGATGAGACAACTAGCTGGTTTTCATGGGCGTGTTTAGAATAACTAAAGGAACATTTTTAATCTGTTCGAAGGAAAATTCAAACAAAGTAAAATATCTAATTGGGTATTAGGTTGACTTCAATATTTTTCTATGAATATACATAAAAGCATGCATTTCTTTTCGTTTTATTGTTTAGGAACATTACTGTGTACATACATACACAGTAATGTTCCTTACACATAACATCCTGTGTACATACACAGGAGCATTATACTATATAAGTATTTTCTATCATCTAAGAATAAATGTGAGAAAGTGGAAATGACAAGGTTAAATTTAGTCTTAAAAGGATAAATTTAGTACACATTCTAAATTAAGATTTAACGAGGTTTTTTGATTTGAAGAAAGGTCCGCTCAAGCGGTCTCTAATATATCTCGATCGTGAAAGAAATAAAAAATCTGCGATCGAGGATACCAAACATTCATATCTTCTGACCTCAAGAGCGTTCATTGTTCTTTGAATGCCTTCTCATCCTCGCAAAGTTTTCGAGAGGGGTTTTCGTCCGCGCTCCCTCACTGGGATGAAGTGGCCCCGCACTATCCTATTATCTTCTCCTCGCTCTCGACACGCTGTACTCATTACGTCCTCGGCTGTTCTAATGCGGCGTATATAAATTGACAAATGAACACGTACGGGTTTTCCACCCGAGGGTCGTTTTTCATTTCGGTCCCACGAGCAGGCCACACCGCCGACGCCGCCAGTCCCGGAGATGCGCGCAGATAGCGGCGAGATAAACGAAAAACCGTCGTGTAGGAAGTTACTTCCCTCGTGAGGATTTATTATTTTTATCCATTTACTTATTTTTTTGGAGGCCGTTCGCCCGGATGGCAGACCCCTTCTGGAAAATTGCATGAATTTAGGAGTTGGAGCGTTTCGTGTCGTCCCCATTGAGTTCGGTTGTGTGATATGACGATATGCCTACAACATGCCGGTCCTTTAACGTATCAATGGAATCGACGCGGGTAATGTTAAGGAAATGACATATCAAGAGTCAATTTTTGTCGTCAATATTACGATATTGTCAGAACACAAGAATAGAAGATCGATCTGATACAAAAATGAAGTAATGAAAAATACAATTTCTTTGAATGGACTAGAATATTTACAATAATGCAGGGTGCGGCAACATAACTTCCTTTTTTCAAAAGCAAAACCCCATTAAAAAAGAAAATTATGCTGCCGCACCCTGTACATTCGTATATATTGTATATAACAATATGGACTGGGAAAAATACGTTTTTCTGGATGTAAATATAAAGAAGGGATTGACACAAAATTCATGGGAAGTCATTCGAACAAAAACGTTGTACCTGTGGTAGATTGACCACCGATGAAAGATACGAGTAGTCGACATCTGCACGATATGCTCTAAAATCCTCGCTACGGCGATAAATCGTCAATTATTCGATATTTCTTCTATATTGGACGTATATATCGGAAAACTAATATCGCTCAGTTCTCATCCCCATCGTTGCTCACTGAAGGGTTCTGGGGCGACGTCTCGGAGGTTGGTGTGACAAAGGGAGAAATGTGGAAAAGGAGATCGGTGAGGAGACAAAAAGAGAGCGCCACGCGATGGAAAGTCGGAGGAAATCGAAAAACGGAAACGAAGCGAACAAGAAGAAAAAAAGGAGTGAGGCACGACGATGACGCATGCCATGCGCGTCGGCCTCAGCGGGGATGACTATTAATATTCTTGGGGCGAGCGGCAAGGTCGGCAAGGATCACGGGGCCCCACGGGGAACCGAACCGCATCCCCAGTGCAGCGTGGTTCCACGTGGGGCGAGGGTGGGACGGTTGTGTGATATATTGGCGGCCTCGGGGGACGGCGGGGGCCAGGAGAGGCAAGCGAGAGAGAGAGAGAGGATGGAGGTGGAGCGGGTGGAGGAGTCAATCCGGGCTCTCGCCGCGCGGGTGGAGCATTGGTTAGGGAAGTGGTTAAGACTTTGGTTTCGTTAATTAGTTCAGGGGCGACCGAGCGCTCTCACCTTGCTGTTCGCGCTGTAAACGTAGCTGCGAGTCTAAATAGAGATTCATAGTAACGCACCTGACGTCACATAAAGCGTCGATTTCAAGAATTTCCACTCAGCTCCTCGTTTCAGCTCAGCGTCCATTAATCCCACTCTCACTTCAAAGGGGGAAAAGTTTTTGCTGAAAAGTCTGCCAAAGCCCACATAAAATCACGAAACAGTTGAGACATTGCTGATTTTACTAAACACAGATTTTCAGCGATCGGTGAATTGAATGTTTTCTTCTGAAAATGTTTCAATGTTGCTGAAAGTCCTGGGAATTTTAACCGCTTTCACCGGTGAGAGCTTGTCTTTGGACCAATAATGGTCCCTTAGCCAATCGGATAGCATAGTTGCACAGTAAAAAGTGACTAATCATCAAAGTTGGTGGTCAAAGATTTTTTTGGATGGATTTTTTTTGGAAAATAGACCAGTCAATTGCTTGACGTATCATTTGGAGGAACTCCCATCACGTAGGGGCCTGAAGTTTTAACTGGACTTGTGAGTGGTTGATGGTGGTGAAAGTAATAGTGCACTGCAGGCTCTTCTTTGGAGTGTCTATATTATTAATTAAATCTCCTACCTACCTTCCTATTAATGTTTCCCTTTAAACCTCCCAATTATTTCGACCTCTAAAAGCATGCGAATGTTTTTTCTACAACGCTAAAAGAGAAAAATTAAAGAGTGAAAAGTTACATTTAGTTTTTTCATTTCTCCAGCTTCAAAGAGACTCCTGAGACTGCATGTATTTCACGTCGATACATTTGACACTATGATAAAAAAATAGCTATTTATTTTTCATACCTTTAATTTCAAGATGAACCATCATGTGATCGCTGTTTCATACAACAGTCAATTGTAATCCACAATTTCGTCGTTTCAATATTAAAATTTTCGAGAAGTACTTATTATCAAATTTTTCCTTAAGCATTATTTTAGAGAAATGAACTCTGTTCTATAGATATCATATATTTTATATTTCAACATACTCCCACGCAGATATACAAACAAGTAAAAGTAGTTAGCTAATATTCCAAATTATCCTTATACCCCTCTAGAGAGCAATATGTAATTTTACATGTCGTTTATAATCTCTGATCTTAACTACACAAATTCACCTTACGGGATCCGAAAACTGGATGACGACGTGTCTTAAATATTTTAATCATACGGAGTGGGGAAGGAAATTTCACAGAGCATGATTTATTGAATCCAATGAAAAGAACTATTTTTCAGCTTAATTCTATACTGCACTTGCTTCTAGCGCCGACCACCGATTACTGCCGCCGACGCAGCCGCTGGCAGTTGCTCGACTCTTGAATTACCAGAGTGAAAGTGCTCCAAATTAATACCTCGGGCCTAGATTACTCGGTAATCGATGGTAATTCCGATCAAAACTCATGTGCAGTTCTAAAGTTAAACCGTAGCGGCGATAAAAGATCATTTAGAATGCAAGGCTCTCGGCCCGATACGTTTGCTGTCGTGAACTGCGGCTTACTTCTCGGGAGTTAAGTCTGAAGGCTCTTTCCACACCCGAATAACTTTGTTAGCCGAAACAACTTAGCTTACACTTCGAAGCATAAGATTTCCCGCTTCTCATTTATGCACACTGAGGGCGGGAGGGAATATGCATGCGTAATTCACCATTTCACAACTTCCTTATGGCGAGGTGATTTTTTTACGGCCGAAATGACCCCATGTTGCGCTTCGGCTAGCTCGCGCGCCGGGTATTTCCACGAAAGCGACCCCCGTCACCCAACTCCAGCTTCCTTTCTCACCTTTCGACCATCTTTCTCTCTGCTCTCTCCTCAGGGCGCTAATTGCTTTTACTGTCGCCAAAGGAGGGTGGGGGCGTAGACAATTCGATACCGTTACCACGAGCGGAATGTGAATCCCTTTTCTCTGGCGAAGAAGGATGAGTGGGTGGGTGGGCGGAGGGGTTTGTGTGTGTGAGTGGCTTTGCGACCCGGGAAGAGAGGACGAGGGGGGAGCGAGGGAGGGTTTTCGGGTCCGGGTGGATCCGAACCCCCGTCGAGCTCTGATGGACTGCGACGAGAATAAAATATAATGGGAGAATGAAAAAAAATTACCCAACATAATATAATAATAATAATTGTAATAAAAAAGGGAAAATACTAATAATTCTCACCCCCTTACCCTCCCTCTCTTTCTCTGTTTCCCCTCATCCCTCTCCACCCTCTCCACATGCTTCGCAGCATTAAGAAGGCGGGTGAAAACGCCTTTCACCCATCAGGAGTCGAAGCCTGCCGTTGTTCCGTATAAGGGTGAGAGTGGTGGGGGGAAGGGGTCATATCACATCGGTCAAATCGCCTATGTCACGACTATTTTATTCCTAGGAGGAGGAGAAGGTGGGAAAAAAGAACGCATTGGTCAATACCCCAAGGGATTTCAACGGGGGGAGGGCGAGGAGGACGCGGGGAAGAAGGAGCGGGGGTCCGTGGGGGGGGGCGAGCGAGAGAGTAAAAGCGGAGGAGGAGGGTTGCAGGGGGAGAGGCGGAGGCGAGTGGCGCCGGTCCCAAAAATAAAAGAGATCCCCCGGACCGGTTGTGGTTCCTGATTGGCTCTCGGCTCGGCGCCCTGGCGCTCGTGCAAGAGAATGAGAAAGTGGGAGAGGTGGAGGGAGTGAGAGAGATGGGGAAGGGGAGGGAAGCGTGTGGGTGGTGGGAGGGTTTGGGGAGAGCCGCTCAGGCGGTGGGGGCGGCGGGAGGGTTCGTGTATATGTGTGTGGAGGAAGAGCCTTTCCTCCCCACCTTACGCGCCGGCGGCGGCGTCAAACCCACCCTCGTCCCCTTCTGCCCTACCCGCTCCCCCCACCCCCACTCTCCTCTCTCTCTCTCTGTCTCCTCCAACCTCCCGCCCCCTCTCCCCGAAGCGAGACTGCCCCGGGAGGTGTCCCAAGCGGGGAGATGGAGATGCCTGCAATCGATCACGTACGTGTAACTTGTCATCCCATAACGGGGCAACGCGGAAATTAAATCAAGGGATGGATTCTCCGACTCTCTCTCTCTCTCCCTCCTCCTATCCCACCCCCCAATAGCCATCCCCCCCTCCAATTCCCCCTGCCGTCGCTGTCCCCCTCCTCGTACGCTTCTTCGCCACCACGGGGACGATGGTCGGTCTGTCGGTTCGGGGGGAGGGGAGTCGGCGATTGAGGGGTGGGAGGGAGGAGGTTAAGCCGGGAAAAAATGGAGATTAAAAAAGGGGGGAAGAGGAGGGACGGGTGCTTGTCTTTCGAATCGATCTCACCGAGATATGACTAATTAAGTCACTTCAGCGTAGACAAATTTCGCATCGGGGCCGTCACGTGATAGCCGCCTGTCAAGCGTGATTTAATGGTAATAACAACGATAACAAGTCATTTTTCCAATGGAAGAAAATGCAGGGAGAGAAATAGGCCACGCCGGGGGGGATGGAGTTGCGCGTTGGGGCATAGAGGGCGGCGGCGGGATCCATGTGGAGAGGGGATGAGAAAAGGGTGTTGGAGGTGGGGAGGCAGCAGCACACGGAGCCACTCCAATTTTTCGATCTCTTCGCTCGATGATTGGGCGACTTTCGGGACCTACTCTTCAACGTCGTCTCAGGCGCTCTTAATTTGGCAGGTCACTGCGCTAAGTAACGGGGTGTCCATAACTTAAGCCGGCGATTTGAATCGGATGAGGGCAACATTTGACCCTTTCCTTTTGTTCGTCATCGATGAAGACTTGCATTCGAACAATGGCCCCCGGAGATCCAATAAAAAAACTCGAAGAGAGAATTAAATTTGGTCCCCCGAATGGTGGAGCATCCTCCGTCCCCATCAGCGTGTGTGGGGAAGAGTGGTGATCTGCCTGCCTGAAGATGGAGGCCGCGGAGGTGGCAGACAACTCACTCTCTGTTGCTGTAGGTTGACCTGCTTGGGAGCCGCCAGTTGGCTCCCACATCCACGCACCTCACACCTTCGCCACTTTCAATTCGTACGGCCCCGCCAAAGGGTGAATTCACGTCTTCTCCAGCCCGAAGACATCGAATGAGGTTTCTTGGGGGTGGCGAAGGCGAATAGTCAACAGGATCTCGGGATGAAATGACTAACAAAATGAATACATCCGCCTGCCTGTATTTTGACGATCTTTAAATGCATAAAATATTAATTAATATTGATTTTCGGCGATATAGTGTCACCTGTTGTAGGAATGAGAAATATTAGTAAAACATTGACTTAAACTATACTCCAGACGGCTAGTTTTTTGTTGTATCCTGTCGATTATTTTTATTTTTCTTGCTCGGTTCCTTCTTCAATGTAAAATCGGGCCAGAGGTTTGAGTTGATCATTTGCATCTACAATATTAGGGTAAATTAATTTCAAGAAAAAACCAATCCGCACAACGACTCCTTACAAAAAAATCCATAAACAGTTTTTTTAATTCGGTCTATAGTTTTTCCACAGGATAATTGAATTTTCCAATAAATAAAAATTTACTCTTACGCATGAAATGAGGCCACAAATTTTCGTTATTACTAGAATATGAAATTTCTCCTGTTCAGATCCTGATTTTACATGCAGAGTAAATTTGACCTGCGTTGTAAATTGCAGCTTCGCATCTGCAAGGTCAAGTCAGGTGCGAGTGAAAGTGGATGGACGACGACTTTCAAGTTTTAGAAAAGATACGGCAGTTTCAATTGTGCTACGGAAAATTTTACAATAGTTTCCATTATCTTTGTTCAAAGTAGTAGTAGTAGTTCATGTTTGGAGTGTTGTCTATCAACAGAAATCCCTCAACGCTACGCAGATTGATTCGGGCTCGCCACCTTAGATGACGATTAAACGTTCAATCAATATGCTCAACCCGGCACGCATTCATTGTTCCCAGCCAAACACGGTCATGAATATTCCTAGAACATTAACCATCATTAAAGTATTTTTAATTTTTCATTGCTTATTCCCTTGATGTTCAATGAGATGAATATTATCAATAATTAAAACTAGGCGAATTTCAAGTGTGGCACATAAAAGTAACCGAAATGCAGGCGAAATACAATGACGTTATTACATATTTATTTTTGTCAAGTAACATTGAAAATGAGTTTTATTCGAATGCGGATCTCAGGAAAAATGTGCAAGTAGCCCATGAAAGAATTTAAAAGTGTACCTTACTGTCGCTAAAATACATATGCATAACGCCTTTTTAGAATTCAACTGACAAAGGATTTCCACGTTAATCAGGGGAGAAATTGTAAAAAAAAAGTCAATTGTGACTTCGTCGCTGCATGAGTGCCGAAAAATTTTTAAATCACTTATCGGAAGTTTAAAATAGACTAGTAATTGATGCAGTATTTTCGTGAGTCCGGTGGGAAGAGCATTCAGTCACCGGACGGAGGTTCCGAGTTCAAATTCAGGTGACAAATCTGGGCACCCTCCGATTTGTCCAAACTGTATGATTTTTCGGGTAACTGATTTTCCTGGGAAACTCCATGCAGCACACAAAGAAAGTATGTATATGACTCATGAATAAATAAACTTCATCCAACGCAGGAATTAGTACTACATGGGCTGAACCCTCAACTATCAAACCCTAATATAACCAGTTGACTTATAAAAAAAATGCAAGTGGGAGTTAGTACGTGCAGCAATATAAATTGTCCGAGTGAACATTTTTTATCCATAAAATAACAATCAAAATTAATTTATCGCGCTCTCCTTTTCTTGACGATTTATCTTATTCTACGAAATGAAATCTGACTGAAAGATGTTATATGGCCTCAACTGCACCGTAAACTTTTAAGAAAGAAAATTGGTCCCGGGTCTCATGGAACAATTGAGACTGGTTTGATTATGCTTACGGGCGTTTGAGTCTCTACTAGACTTTCATTGATTCCCTTTTCCACGAATTCCTCAATAAATTTATAACGTCTCATGGTAAGGGACGGTATTAAATATTATTAAGAGAAGTAATAAAAATTGACAATGCTGGCCATAAACCCGAAGGCTGGTCCAACGAAAATGTCTTATGCTAAGCTATGCAGGTGGCTAGATTTCAGAATATATTATTAGGTATATATTGCAACAGGACCATTTATTTGTCTTCGAGAATCAATTCAAACAGCAATATACTTGTGCGTCATTTTAGTTTAGATCTCAAGTGCCCCACCTAATTGGAGGAGATGACTTTTGGTAGGACTTACAAATAATAGATAAACTCATACACGAATGCGATATGATCACGTGAAATACGTAAAATACATAACTTGAGGAGCAACACACATTCAAATAGTTCTTCGGCAGATGGATCATTCATTGATGACTTAGTTAAATTGCTAGATATGCCACAAGTTTCCCCACATCAGGGCAAGAACATTGAGGTGAATCTTTACGCCTGCGTGGACCAATAAAGAAAACCAGGGACTCGAAGAGACTAATTAACGTCTTTGAAGGGAGCAACAAAAACAAAACGCCGTCCTGTAATGGATATTTAAATCACAAATCAATTTCTTCGATGTCCATTTGTCATCGTGTTAAATGTCGTATGGTCCTAATTTAGTAGCTATGCCTTGAAAGGAAAAAGGAAATAAACGAAAAAGATTTTTTTCAATTATTTTTAACGAGATGCCAAGCGCGTCCCTATCTGTGACAAAATTTGCAGTCTTGTGATGGATTCCCCAAGACTGAAATCCACCGAATTAAATGTAATATTTAAGACCTATATCCTCTATGATTTCACTTCGTGGAAGTATTTAGTATTCATATTAAAATTAATTACTTTGCCGCAAAATTTATTTTATGGTTCAACGCGTTTCACCGGTTTTAGGCGTCATCAGGCATAAATTTCATTGACATACAGCACAGGAATATATATTCAGTCCTGAGCGTATATATTCTAGCGCTCTATGTCGATGTAATTTGTACCTGATAATGACGCAAGTTGGTGGAACGCTTAGCACCATAAAATAAATTCTGTGGAAAAGTACAAAGTCTTTCATATAAATTAAATATCTGTAATTACTTTTATTATTTGGGCATTTAATACGATTAGAAGAGATGATAAAAAAATGGGATTGCGAAAATGAAAGTATTTTAGGAGGCAATAATCTACTTCGGTCATCTGATGAACTTTTGAGGCGATGCAAACAACATAAGAAGTCCTGCACCGTGAAACCATTACCCCAGAGAAAAGTATAGGCAAAGAAAAAGAAGGCAGTTTTTTTAAAGAGCTCAAAGATTCGCTCTCTTGATCACGTTTTTGTTATGTCACTCCATGATTGGGTAAAATTTCCACCCGATACATTAAAGCACATCGTTCATCTATGCCACAGGATAAAATATCGTTTCCATCGAAATTTAACAATGTGCCAATAAATCTTAAGATAAGGCGTAAATCGTTACAATTCAGGACTTTTTTTTACGGATGATACACAAATTAACTATTGTATCGGATCCCTTGAACGGATCGTCCACATTATATTAATTAATCTATTTGATTTTTACGATCAACAATGGTGTTTCAAGGAGAAGGATTTTGTTATGAAAATAGTAGGAATAGTTTTTAGAAGTTTTAGAAGACCGCTTTCCAATTACACCCATGCGATTTGGTGACATCCTCAGCCTATCCCAGCATCGAATAGCAAAGAAATATGAGTTAAATGAGCTTTTCAAATCAAAGGTAAGGTTGGTCATACAATAGTTTCAGAATTTTATGCATGGGGATTTGCTATAATATTGTCTTCAAAGTGCACTCGATTCAGAGATATCTTGAAGGTAGAGGCATTTGTCATTTCCCGAGTGTTCCTAATACAAACCAATCTCAATCAAAGAGTTGATGAAATGGCTTAAGTGTATGTTATTATTATCTTCATTATTTATACATATATTTATTTATATATAATATTTTCTTCGTCTGAATGCGTTAGTTTATCGGAAAGGTTTTTGTTACGGTAGGTAATCATGGAAAATGATTTTTTAAAGGATTTAATCCGCACAATAATATAGTCTACAGTATTTTTTAGGATTAAAATGGAATATTGGATTAACTAACACTCAAATTTTTCAGAGTAATCAGAATAATTGACTTGATTCAACAAATGGGTTCGTCTATTCACGCCGCCGCTTAACGCTTGACGGCGTAATAGGGTTATTCCTATGTCAGCAGTGGAATGATCTCGACGGGCATATGGGTCAAAGGGATAAGGGAGGAAGGGGGAAACCGGTAGGCTATTATTAAAACATTTTAACGTCTTTCCGGGAGCCTTTGGAGCCGGAACGGGCGCGGCTCCTTCCCCGCGCGGCTCACACAATAAAATGGAGGAAAGGTCTGCAGGGGAGGGGGGCGCGAGGGCGTCATGACGATTTCCTAACTTAGCGTAACAAACGCACACTCGGCATGAAAAGCTCACCCGACAGGTTTTTCGTGGTTGTGCCGATAACCACCGCCCAAAGGAAAGCAGAGAAAAACAATCCCGAGTTTAAAAATAGTCCTCACGATCTCGTGCCCCGTGGGCTGAAGGAACGAGAAATTCAAGAAAGTCATCCCTTTTAAGTAGGTGCGCGGCTATCTTGGAAGTCCGGAGGATGAAATAAAAAAAGAGGTGAAGGCGAGAGATGAAAAAAATAAATATATACGCGAATAAAAAGAGTCGACCTTTTTAATGCAGCGGATGACTCGTTTGGGGGCGGATGCAGCCAGCGGTCGCCGACTGCCTCCCGCTCCCACGCCGTCCTTCCCCGCGGCCGGAACATGCGAGACGCGACGGCCGGCAATCACTCATCGGATACAATTTGCGTGCAAGTGTGAATCCGCTCGTGTCCACATGACCCCGGCGGTGTTCTCATTACGAAACATACAAAATGTTTTCCCACAGAAAATTAATCATTACCGAAATCACGGATTCCCGTTCCACTCCACGTCCGAGGGGCGAACGCACACATCGAGGAAGTCGCTGTGAACTGGGAACGTATATTCTCGCAAGACCCATTTAGTTTCTTTAATGTTCTTGCTTTCGTAAATGACGAAAATTGATTAGCATCGGGTTGATTCTCTGGCCAGCGTACTGGTTTAACAACCACAAGGCCCCGGGTTCGAAATACCCGAGGCCCCAGCGGTGGTAGGATTTTGCAGTGGCCCCCCGACTTACTTGGGTGCTATGTGGAAAGCACTTCAAATGGACTATGAAGTCCGTTGGGTGGGATGCTGAATTGTGGATCTCTAGTCGCCATACCTTAAGAGCAGCCTAATGCGGACTGTCCGGGTTTCTCTCCACCCTTCCCCCGTTTCCTTAACATCACAACCAAATTATACACCGGCCCCCATTGACTTGAATAATCTCAGGTGTTGGTTCCTCCCCATAATAACTAATACTACTTGACGAAAAGTGAATAGGTAATGCCTGGTGAAGGACAAAGAAGCACTCCGAGGAATGGGAGAAGAGGGAGAAAAAAACATGCGATGTGCCGTTGAATAGAATAGGAAAAAATGCATAATCAGATATATTCTGTGACTAAACAGCTTACTGGAGACGAGAATAACATACTAAACATACTCATAAATTGCATAAAATTACAAATTGAACATCACGAGAAACAAGAGATTGAAGATATGAGGTTAAACAAGATATTTAAGAAGCAGGGTCGAAAGAGGAAGAGAATAGAATGGGTAGTGGTCAGTAACCAATCCTCGGAATGTTAATTCATAAATCTGAATATTTTACATTTCTATTTTTTCAAGTTTTATGTTGTTTGCACATCTACATAAACCCTGCAAGCTGCCACAAGGGTGTGTTAATATATATATATATATATATATATATATATATATATATATATATATATATATATATATATATATATATACACACACACACAAAGCACTAGAACAAATATAAACATACATGCCTAAATACCTACATCAAGCAATAATTGAATAATTTGTTAAATGTTCGTCTTTTAGTAAATAAATTCGGGCGCTTGAGTTTGAATTAGTTATCATATCGTGTATCGAACAAATGCTTGAATATGGCTGCGTAGATTTTCGCGGCGGTGCGGTGGCTTGAAGAATTCTGCATATTCGGGTTTTCACCGCGTTGTTGTTTGAAACCGACAACGCGGTGAAAACCCGAATAAGCAGAATTCTTCAAATGTTTGAATATGTTGGCGACAGTCCTTTATTTTATCTCGGTGTTCTTATGTACCAAAATAATTTGAGGATATAATAATACTTTCGATGCCGGAAGAAAAATTGGATACCGTTTTAAATTGGGACCTTTCTAAAAGTTTTGCCCTCTCCCATCGTGATTCAACGGGCTTCCAACCTAATTCCTCCTTACAAACTCGTCAGGCTCACTCTCTTCCCGCAGCAGTTTTTTTTTAAATCTGGTGTGTTTTCCGTTAACTTTTCTCAATATCTGAGCTAATGTTTTTTCCTATGGATCCGAAGTACTTGCTGCATATTCCGATGGCGGTTTAACTAAAGCGAAATAGTATCTCTCCCTTTTCATTACATTTGCTTAAAATTTATCTTTCGGGCTGACCCGTATATTCTTCTATTGTGCGTACTCCATGAAAGGTACGATATCAGTGTAACACCTAAGAATTTAACCTGTCCCGAAATACTTAGCTCGAATTCCATCCGTTTATAATTTAGGTCTTGTTACTCGTTTTTTTTAATCCAAAAACTTCACATTTTATAATGTTTAATTTAAAAACATTTTCTGATATTTATTTCTAACCTCAATTCCTTAAAACATTCCAATATCGGATCTAAATCACCAAAGAAGAGCTCGCGACTCTAATTTACCTGTAAATAACTGTTTCGCCTGCAAATAACCTAATGATGCTGCTATGGTGGGTCGGTGGCGTATATCAAGAATGGGGAACCTATAGCACTCCTGCAGTAATCCTGAAGTTAAACATAGGTCTGCCACTAATGAAATCAACCCGTCGATGACTACTTTTTCTTTATGTTGAGATAAAAAGTCTCCGATAAAATAGTCACTCTGATTAGTCTGTGTATCAATTGATCGTGAGGCATCACACATCACTTGAATGGTACAGAGTGGCCGTTGAGTGCATAAAACCTTCGACGCTTAGCGAGATATGTTGGAGTTTATAGAAGTAACCGTGAATGAAGCTTCCAAATACCATTCACCAATCGAACACTTATAATCATTTAGCAATGCACAGTGGAGTCACATTAATAATACGTTCAATTTCCATAACCGAGATGCAGCAGCATACAGGTAGTCACATTCTTACAATAACGAGCGTTATTGCAAAATTCAAAAATCCATCATTACAGACAATTTTGAAGAATAAAAAACCAATATTATTAATTTTAGTGCCAAAAGTACAATTTAATTCTTCCAAAAGCATATTTAGTAACCATAGTTAGGCAATTTTTCGGTTTTCGCAGTTGTCTAGTGGAGAGTTCCACAATGGAGAACAGCAGAGGGGCATGAGACACACTTGGGTTTTCCAGACTTTAGAAAGTGTTATGAAATGTAAATTTTCAATTTTAACATTTTGACGAGAGATAGCATCACTCTAGATGCATGATTGTAAGTTTTGAATTCGGTTTCAACATAGATCTAAGACAAAATTTATAAAAACGAATGGAATAGTTGAGTAGAGAACCTCCCTAATCTCACCGGATGTTAGTTTAAGGAGGCCTTATGTAATTACTACTTAAAATATCTCCTCTAACGATGACAGCCGGTTGAATAATTCACGTACTTTAGAAAGAATTTTAACGAAGACTAATTTTATCCTGGTTTGGCCAAAGTTTGCGAGTAAAGGCCACAAGGTCCATTCTTCCCTTATACAGGGTTCCTCTGTGTAACATTGATACGCATTCGTTGCGTTTAATTGTATTTTCCATCATTAAAAGGGGAACTGACATAAATAAAATGGTGATTTAATCGACCCTGTGACAATACACATAGATAAATAAAATAAAAAAGTACTGTTAACCTGTGAGATATCGTTCGGGGCAATCACTAGTAAAGTTGAGTCCACAAAAACTTGAGGTAGTGTAATTCACATTGTTAACGAAAATAAATGTCTTACACTGACGACTTTCTTCTCGGACAAGTTTCGATGATGAATTTTTGTGAGGTTGCGTGAGAAGATAGCAACCACCAGAGGACTGGTATCGGTGGAGAAGAACTATTATTCCATGATCAATGGACCAGATCAATCTTAACCTACTTCAGACGAGACATTATTCAGGGCGTGGGCACACGATTTGTGCAACGATCTCTTCCCTGTTTCCCGAGTGTCTGAAAGCTTGAAAGAAACCATTTTCCCGTCTGAACGGGCCAGGTGAGCACACCTAATGAAACTTCCATTCCGAATGCCCTTCACGAGCATTTCGGTGGCCTTGTCCTGTCAAATAAATAAGCAGAAAGGCTCTGGTGTGAGTAACCAGGTGCTTGCTACCTTTGCCTGAGGACTACAAAAAGTAGCAGGAGTTGGAGGATCGTATACCAAAAGTATTTTTTACACGCAAAAAGACTTGATCAGTCTCCGCTGCTCGGTTCATGACACAGCGTTATCAATGTCTGCATTAACAAGAGGAAGAATAAAACATAGGGTAACCTTTTTTATTTGCGAGCCATTAGGGACAGCGATGCGGAACGCTGTGAAGTGGAGAATTAACTTTTAAACGCTCCTTTCCTAAAGTTTTTCACCATGGACCAGTAGAACCATCTCAATGTCATTTAAAATTTAAAAATGCTGCGGTTGAGAGCAAAATTCCAGTTTCATCTTACGAGAAAAGATAATTTAACGACCTCAACGGGGATGAAACGTCCAGAATTGCAATTTATGACGATTTAAACCAACCTAATTGCGGCGGGCGAGATCCTGGCATTCTCGTGGCAAAATCTACTTTCACTCGGGCTGCAACAACAAGAGCTCCATCCGCGCGCAATTGAAAATGAAATTCATGGAGGGTTGAGCTTTTAACATGAAGAATGAATGACTGCGGTCACAAGGGAACAAACGGCTAAGATAATAACAGGACAAGTTTCACGATCTACAATTAAGATAAAAATACATCGGCGAATGCCTTCGTTCCTTTTCCGTCCCGTCAGCAATACCCCTCATGGTTAGATAAATGCACAAATGAGATGCTACGCAGAGGGAGATGTTTTTATTTCATGATAAGGGCGGAGCTGTGACAAGCCTCCACACCAGAAAGATAAACAAAGGAATCCTTGGGGGATATGAAGGGTGAGAGGGAATGTGAGGGGAGTCGGGGGAGAACAAGGGAGGAAGAGAGGGAAAGGATAGGGTGAGAGAGAGAGAGAGATCGAGATAGGGCGAACCACGGGGATGGCTGAGAGTGGATTGAGAAAAGAGGCTGTGGACGGAGGCGAGAGGGTGAAATGGAATATGGAGAGGAGAGACGAGGGCGAGGAGGGAGAGAGAGGGAGAGATTCGATCAATTGGGAGGGACGCGTCGGGTCGACGCACTTTTGAACACTTCCCTCCTATTTACACGGCCTTAAAGAGGTGGGGAGGTGGGGTGTGATGGAAGGGTGGAGGTGTGGGAGAACGAGGGGGATGAGCGGAAAGTGTGTGGCGAGGTGATCCTAAGGTGCTTATCTCCACTCCCTTGTCTTTTTACGCCCTAATACACGACTGAGTGGTCTTCGAGTTTTCGCCCTCTCTCTCTCTCTCGCCTTCACCTATCCCTCCTCCTTCGTCGCGCTCCTCCCGAGATATCCTATCGCATAGAGGAGGGTCGTTCTCCGCTCCTCCCCCACCTCCTGCCCCCGCGAGGAGGAGTCTATCTCCGCACTCACCCACCCCCGCGCCGTCCCTCCTCTTCCACCGCCGGAGGGGAGAGGGTGAATCCTCCGCGCGAGAGCACCGGGTGCCGAAGGCAAAGGATCCTTGGGATAGGTTCAGTGGCTAAATCAGGACTTTATTGGGAGGACATTAAAATAAAATAAAGCGACGGCGTTCAATTCTATTAAGGTCTCGATGATCGGAGACTAGGGAATCGGTACCGCCGCGGATTAAACGGGGCGATAAAGTGTAGTAAAAAGGGCGTAAAAGGAAAAGGTGGCTGTAGAATGTGATGACATCACCGAAAGAGTTTCCCTCAAATGTCGAGGGGGAAAAAGGACGCTACGTGAAGGTTGGCGTGTGTGCGAATAAAGGCGGTTTTACTTACTGGAGGCATTGCCTTCATGAGAATGATAATCCACAATATGGAAATGCAGCATATCTGTAGTGAAACTATTTAAAGCCCCCCCGTAGTAGTACACATGATTCAGTGACTTGAAAGTTCACTCATTGGATCATTCAATTTTAGTTAGTTAGTGCTTTGATTTATTTTTGATCAAATGATTAATAAAATATTCTAGGAGCAGGCAGGGACCATTCCGATCAATTTTTCATTGTGGATGATTTTGATTTCTTGCTTGAAGTGTATGTAGCTCAATTTTGAAGTAAAATCGAGCCATTTTATTCTAAATATATATAATTGTTGTACATAGAACGTGGTTAACGCTCCGGTCGAGCAGAATGCCGTTTATTACCTTTTTTTAAAAATAGATGGTGCTAGTTAACTAAAATTCTACTACAGCGCTAACGGCTAACGACTACTACAAGCATTCCAATCACTTTAGAGGTTTGAATTGCCATGGTAACATGGCGGATCTGTGACGCAGTAATTACAGTCGTTAACCTCATTCCATTCAATCCAGTCTCATAGAGAATCAAAGAACAAGATAATGCCATGAGTTTGTCATACTTTGACTTTGAGGAATTTCATACGTAATGAGTCACTCTTATAAGCATATGATGTCATGGGTCTTCCTACACGAATTACGCTAAGAAAAATAGAAATTTCAATGTATTTATTTACTTTAGCGTGTCAACGTTCCTGTATAATTTGCAACTATAATTTGTTTTCATATTAAGTGTCTTTTTTCCCTTCGTTATATTAAACATAGTATTTTATAAGTAATTGGTTCATTAATTCGGTACTGGCATAAAAAATATTTCCTTCCCAAATCAGTTTACGAGTGGGCAGTAAATAATTTTTAAGCGAAAAAGATACACTTTGTCATATTAATTTTTGTCCATAAAAAACGTCTTTCTGAGGTTTAATATATGTTCATGCTTTGTAAGAACGTAAATTTTAGTGTGTGAGGGTTGAATATTTCCCGCTCGACCAAATTAGGAATTCGCAGTCAAAATTTCGAGTTTAATCACGGTTTCTGTCACTTGTCGGATAATAAATATAATTACTATTCCTTCAAATCCGAATATTTTAAATTAATGGCGCAATAAAAACTGGGTCAAGGGAGCATTAATTTTGGACTACTGGGGGCATTGAAGCCACAAAAATAAAACTTGGAACAAAAATTGAAATTTTTGGCGATGTAGCAATCTACCAGGTAACGTTAAAATACAGTCGGGATTATAGTCCCAGAATATAAATACGGGTGGTGTATATGTAAAAAAAAAACTCCCATCACGAATCAAAGATGTTATTTTCTGGATACCAGAACTTCGGAAAACCTCAACTAGAAAGGGAAATAAAGTTTCCCCCTAAACCAGACAGTGTGGATTTGAAACTATGAGGGTTAATTCGAGAGACCCTGCAGTCATCTATCACAAACAGTCCTGTGTTTGATTAGTTTGGCACGAGAAATTCGGTAGCAATATGCCAATGTACAGTTGACTGCCATGAAATATGAGCGTGACTCCTTTCACCAACTTATCATTACTTTTTTTAGAGGAGGTGACCGACAGCTGAGGTCATTAGCGCACATCACGGATGGATGGGAAAATAGGAAGGGTGGAGAGAAACCCGGCGTCGGCATTAACCTACTCTTAACGAATGGCGCCAAGGGGTCCGCAGCTTAACGTCCTATCCGACGGACGGCGTACTCACTCAAAGCGCCCTCCACAAAGCACCTTAAGTAGGGATCGGAATACCACTGAAAAATATCTGCCGCCGCCTGGATTCGATCCTGGGCCCCCTGGGTTGAAAGCCAGAACTAACGTTCGCACCATCCCGATCCCTTTTTCACCAACGTGTAGGACTAGGAATACCTTTTTTTTATCTCATATCACCTCATCTTAATGTTGGACTCCCTCCGGTATAGCGGTTGAATAGGTCGAAAATATACTAAGAATCTGCGTACAACTTAAATGAAACAGTAAAGAGCCAATGCCCAAACCATGGCTATACTTTTGGCAGAGATAATCCATCCACTCAATTGATCGCGTTTTACAGAACATTTCAAAGAGCTCATTCAAATCATTAACATATTAATTTTATCGTTATAATACGAAAGCCAGTTCACCATTGTACAATGCTCTTGAATATATGCGAATAAAGCCCTCCTTTCGACAGAGTGGTTTTCACGTCGTAGATTACATGATTTATCTCTCTCCCTTTCTATCCTTAGCCTCTGGATTTATATTTGAGAACAAGGTCCTCCGGACTCAACTCATGTACTCTTTTGCATATTTTGGACCAAGAATACACAGGAGTGCAACAATGTATTGTGTCATAACACACACGGAGCCCTGCCCTGCTTAACTTGAAGGTAAGCAAGCAGTCCGAAAAGTTTCTACAACCTGGGCGCAAGAGCATTTTCATGCTAAGAGATTAAAATAACTGAACGAAGGAGTGTGAAAATGAGCGAGTGAGACTGAGAAAGGTAAAAATAAAAAAAAACTCAAGGGGAACTGACAATATAATCTGGTGCCTCCTAACCTGGGGAATTAAATGCAAACCCCATTAGATTCTTCTCTCCGAGATTATCTCTCATTTTATGTGAAATATTTTTGCAAACTGTGATTATACATGTATGTACATACTTATGTACTTTCTACTAATGCAAAAATGAAGAAACTATGACTCGTAGAGCATTTTACGTTGGTCTGCAATACTCCTTGACCCTCTATGATCGTCTTCGTAAAATGTACATCGATTCACGTATGCAATTGCGTGCTAAACTGGACATATCGTTGTATTTAGTATCATGTTATTGAAATTTAGCCAAAAGGTATTTCAATCAAGGCCACGCTAATAAATACTAATAAGAAAAAGGAAATTGAAGATAACATTGGGTTAATCTCAATCCCGTTCTTAAAAGTGATAACTCTTAAAAAAAAATTGTCCGCTACATTTCACGGTTTTGTCAGAGATGATAAGCTTAAGAATAAAGCCATTATGGAAACCGTTAAATATAAAGATGAATCATCGCCATTGAACTCACTAACTCTAAGGCATAAGAAAAGGCATTCAAACATCATCATTGGACTGATAAATGCATTTGCGTTTGATATTCATCATCAAATTACTAAGGAAAAAATATTTGATGTGAATTCTACGAAGCACATATGGATATTTTCAGTCAATAAAAATAAATTAAATGTTGCTGTACAAACATGACGTTAGTGACTAAAATTAAACATAACCACTAAGGAACGCTGTCAAAAACCATAATCCGGTGTGGAATTTTGGAAGGACCGAACAAAAATATTGCACCCATAAACAACTTAACGACCAACCACCTCCTTTTTATCTTAACCCGAAGAAAAACACGGATGCAAACATGGGATTCAAATTTGTTCCATAGCGGGTGAATGACTACATATTTATTTATACGAAATGAGATGCCAATTCTTTTCTTTCGCCCCATCCTTTTAGTTCCCCTCCGAAGTAACGCAACCTCAACACAACGGATCCTGTGGCCCTCGATGGCGGAAAAGTTATTTCCCGTGACACAGGGTGCCACTTCCAAGAGAGCCCGCCGCGTGACGTGGAAGGGGGAATATCCCCGAGTCACGAAGACAGCCGCACGAGGTCCAAAACACAAAACGCGACGGCTTGCCGGGGATGGAGCGAGGGGATGGGACGAGTGGGTGGGTGAGAGATCCGTCGCCATTTTTACGACCGCGTAAAATGGAAACCGCGTTCCAAAACGCTGCGCTGCGTAGTAGTGTTTGCGCTGGCCCCACTTTCTCGATTGGTGTCGCGTGGGGAGACACAGGAGGGGAGGAGAGGGGGATGAGGGAGAGAGGGGTTGGAATGGTTGAAGGGAGGGAGGAATGGTGGTGAGGGAGTGGGAGTAACAGGTGGAAGGGGAGCGGGCGGATAGGTAGAGAGATAGAGAGGGAGGGAGAGAGATGGGGGAGGGGGGGAAGACTTAGAGAGAAAGAGCTGGATTCCGGGAAGGAGTGGGTGGGCGGTCGGGAGGGGGGGAGTGGAGGAAAGTGTGCGAAGGGTCGCCCGCGTTGGGGGCGTCAACCCAGCGCTTTTACCGTACCCGCGTACCTCATAAAAAATAAATAAATAACCGAAGGAGAGGAGTAAAAAGAAAAAAATCCGCTCGAAGGTCACCGATAAAGAACGGGATGGGAAAAAAGCGAGGAGGTAAAAGAGGGGCGAGAAAAGATGAGGAACACCCTGGACTATGCGGACCGCGAATTTCCACGTGCCGTTAGGAAAAAAATATGCATGCTGCAAAAGATAAAAGAGAGAAGGAAATCTATGCGAAGAGAGAATAAAGAAAACGCGAGGGATTGGATTAGAGAGAAAGAGAATCGAGGGAGGGAGGGGAGAGAAGGGAGTTGGGTCGAGGAGAAAACGGGACTCGGAAAGGTGAGAACACTTCGCGGAAAGAAATGATCGATTAACATCCCTTATTAGAATATCATTCCCGAAAGAATATTGTCCAGGAGAGAGTGGCTTAAGGGTTAGCACCTCCACATTCAGAGAAGATGGTGGTTTACTCTCCCCTTCCGAATTCGATTACGACCAGCCATATCTCTTCTGCTTCAAGGGTAGTTATTATGACCTTTATTCATTTCTGCCATGTACACATTAACATACGAATGAAACAACATAATTTCTAGATTTACACCGATAAAATAAATTGAACACCAAATGTGAGGATTTAATTCAAATTTAAACAACAGTTGATTATATGGTAGTTTTTCAATCTAAGTCCATCCTTTTTGTTAAATATGTAAAGACTGAGCGTAAAGTTCCCGTTCTTAATGCTCTAACACAAGTGAGGGTCCTATACACGCGTGGATCCCAAAGAACCATTTCGTTGAAAATGACCGACAGCTTAAAAAACAATATTGATCAAATAGGTAACCATTTCAATTATTGTTCCTATAAAAATTATCACTTGATTTTCTTTATTGTGTCAATAAAATGTTATACATCCGAATAGATTTCTGTGTACATTTTATAATCAGTTTTCGTCGTCGCATATTGGGATTTAGATATTTTGATCAAATAAACGAAGCATATTTTTAGGTTGCAATATTTTTCAACCGCCTTTGTTTGAGTTCTGGACTAATTTACGAATGAATGACCAAAATATCATAAATAAGTCTTTGCTAATTGCCATTGCAGCCAATTCAGTCAATTCCCAACTTTTTCATGTATTTTTGTGTTCAAATACCTTTTCAAAAGTTAACACAAAGTAGATTTTGAAGTCAGATGACTCATATTTAGCGTTCAAATTAAAAATACTAGAATCAAATTGATAATTTGTTTATAAATAATCTTTTCTGTCTTTAAATCAATAATAGCTATCGAAAAAATCGTTTAGGTGCTACTCCGAAAAACAGCAGACTGTGAATCAGAGTACGACGAAATACATTTATGAAGTAATTTTTAATTTTAAAAACTGATGCGCTCTTAAGAGACAAAAAAAGGGTGGTTAAAAATGGCATTTTTATCGTCACGAGGCTCAACTTCAGAAAATGTGAATATAAGTTACGTTAAAAATGACACCATCATTAGGGAAAGTAGAGAAATATATGAGCAAAATCCTAAAGTTTTATTTAAATTCGTTTTCTTATTAGTATAAGAAACAACACATAAACGTATTAGAAAACAATGACGAAAAGCCAAAGGGAGGTTAAGGCTAGGTAAGGCTAAGTACGACTAAGCTACAAGCTACTTAAGCTACAATGTTCAACTGATGTTTTAGATGGTAATAATTTTGGCTCCGATTACGTATTTAACATTTTAGATAGATAATAAGGCATATTTTCTTTTTTTTACCATTCCATAAACAAGTTATAGATCATGCGACCCAAATCCAAGGTTTCAAAATGTATGTGTTTTAAGCAAGAAGCCGGATATAGAAATTGAGGAGACTTCAACGGGTGGTGAAACGTGTCCAAGTTTTCACTGGAGTTCTTCAATATGGGATTGTCTTTTCACAGTTATACAAAGACTTACTTTAAACTTCTAATAGCGTCTTTGACACCATAAGTACGTATCGTCTAAATATGTACAGGAATGTTTAAATCGTTGCCTATTTATTCCGGAATAGCCTCATTTGATCGGACTTTATCTCAATTCTATATTAACGTGACCCTATGCCATCCCTATCATCTTCGTCACTGTTTTCTAAAACGTATTTTGTTTCTTATACTAATAAGAAACGAATTTAAATCAAATATAAGGATTTTGGACATATTTTTCTCTCCTTATTTCCTTAATGATTGTGTCGTTTTTAACGTAACTTATATAAACCTTCAACAATGAAGATGATGGTGATGTGATAGGGCCACTTCAAATAAGAAATGAGATAAAGTCCGATCAAATGAGGTTACTTCGGAACAAATAGGCAACTATTTAAACATTCCTGTACATATTTAGACTATACGTATTTAGAGTGCCAAAGACGGTATTAGAAGTATAAAGTAAGTCTTTGTATAACTGTGAAAAGACAATCCCATATTGAAGAAGAACTCCAGTGAAAACTTGGACACATTTCACCACCCGTTGAAGTCTCCTCAATTTCTATATCCGGATTCTTACTTAAACACATACCTTTTGAAACCTTGAATTTGGGTCATTTTATCTATAATTTGTTTATGGAATGTTAAAAAAAGAAAATATGCCTTATCTTTCTAAAATTTTAAATGCGTAATCGAAGCCAAAATTATTACCCTCTAAAACATCAATTGAACATTGTAGCTTACTCATAACCTTACCTGTCTTACTTAACCTTACTTAACCTTTAACTGTCTTTGGCTTTTGGCAAAATGAATTGTTCATTTTGAACTGTTCACTCAAAAACTATACATCATTATTAACTTGTTTTTCTTATTTCAGACTCCGTTAGCGTTTAATTAGTTTTAAATGCGAATACACACTAATTTGATACAAAATTAACCCACATTTTCTGCGCTGTGAGTAACAATCGAATGAATCATTTATTGTCCCAGATACAAAAATCCATATAAAGTTTTGTAATGGACCTACATTTGTGAGTTTGAAAGTTGTGGACTCTGAGAAAAACTTAAATTTGGTTCCAAATTCGGTAGATTCAGCGGTGGATGCTGTATATTCGATAGAATCGACTTCCTTGTCATTTCAATACCTCCTCTAAGTGGGAAATGCTTCAGGTTGTCTCATTCCAGGTTTATATACCTCTTTCCTCATCTACTGAATTCCTCTCTTGTCCTTATTATCCGCTGATCGTTAATGTCCCGAATGACTATTTATGTCCAACGAAGTTTGCAATTGAAAACAGTGGCGTGATTTCGGTATACATGTGAACCAATATACAACTAAATCAAGAGCCTAATTCGCTCCAAAATTTAAAAAAAAATAAACTCCTCCTAAGAAATGCTCTCGAAGTTTGACATTATTCAACCAACATCTCCGGGGTTGGGAGGAATTTCACGGGGAATCTGAGTGCGTCATTAAAGGTACGCTATTTGATGAAAAAGAAGCGCTCGCTTGCTCCGATCGTCACTTTTTTCACGTCCACCCGTCCATCCTCGATGACGAAGTGGCGCACAGTTAACGAGAGGTGCAGAGGAAACTCGAGGAATGACGGATGGTGATGTTGGAAAGTTCCGGGACGTTGATTAAGTCACTCGGGGGATTAGCATGCGTTCTTTGCCCTCTCCTTGTATCGTCTACAGAATAAAAAAAACTCTAGGGAAAGGCGAGATCGTATCTTACAACCGTTGGGATCACTACTGCAAAGGACGAGAGGAAGGAGAGGGGGAGATTCGGTCGAGCGGATGACGAAGATCCGGCCTTCGACCCGGCGAGGACGTGCTCCGGTGCCGGGACAATAAAGCAGGAGAGATATGGAACTCCTGAGTTGGTGGAAACCATCCCGCTAGGGATTTTCCAAATCCTGCCTGGCTGCTGAAGGAGACGTCATTAGACCCACTCATAAATTCCAAAGGGAGCCGTTTGAAATCGGAGATGCAGTTTGGTATCGGAGTACAAACCTTTCTACCGCCGTTCCTTCAGCCTAAAATCACAATGCCCTATCGAAAGCAGGATATAGCATTTCTCCTCAGACGGTGCCCGACCCCGAATGCATGTGCTCGGCATCCAGGCGTCTTATTATTCGCGGTTCTCTTTGGGTCCTCTTATCGCAACTCCCGTGCGTTTTAGGCCATCTCTCATGTTGCATTGAGATAAAGGGTGTCACGCAATGCCGACGAAATCATATCCACGTTTAATACGTTATTTCCAGAAGGACACACTAAAATATTCGGGATGATCTAAGCCGAAATGTCTCAGGCACGTGCTCAGTTGAAGGTCATTACTACATTACTGGACTGCTAACATATTTGTACCGGTATCTACCGGTTAGGGTAGGTTTATGGATGGACATATCTACCAAATAAATATTTTGTGACTCGAAACAAAACAATCCAGAAACCTACTCTATGTCACGTTAACATACATGTGCTGAAATTATTTACGTCAAATCTGTTCTCAATTAAATCTTAATTTTCCTCATTTTTCCAGTTGATCCAAGTGCTTAAAGAATAAATATGTTAAGATATCCTAAAACAATTAAAAATCGTTATTTTGGAACACTTATGAGAGGCTCACCAAAATAAATGAGTGTTGTTAATTTAAAAATCGATTCGGAACTTCCATTATAAAAGTTCCAGTACTGAAAGGCAAGGAAGCTTGAAGAGTTGGAAAAGTTTCAACAGGAGAACGGTATCATGAATTTTTCCCAACAGTCAGCTAATTAAGTCCACTCAATAATGAATCACAGGTCACCTAATGAGGTTCAGATAATGAGTTCATGTAAGAGTCGACTGAAACATGATTGACTGCCTTTTAAGCAGACATAGCCCCCTTCGCAAAGGGTTGCCATTTCTCTCTTCCTTACTTATCCCGCGTCCTCATCCTCATTTGGGATGTAATTACTCGGCCTCCGCAAAATTAATAAAGTTACGGCAAAGGTTACCGCCGTGTCCTTTGCCTTGGTCATTCACCGCTTAAAACGTGCGCGGAGAGGAGGTCGCAGCGATCGCATGCACCTTTCAGTGCCGGAGATGCTTGCCGAGCGGCGAGAGGTTTTTAAATGGAGTCCTCCACTTGTGCCCTCGCCCTCCATACCTCCACTGCCTCGCAACCGTTGATCCCCTGAGTCCTTGCGTCTTGTTGTTTCAACATGTTCGCATGCACACAAAGTAATTTACGGTCGCGCGGAGGAGTTGCGATCCACAACGGCGAAGGAGAACGGTTTTCGAAAGGTTCGCAACATCCCCGCAGTATTTTCCGCTTCGAATGAGTGGTTGATACAAATCTCGTGGCCTTAGGACTCGAATTCATCCACCCATAACCTCTTGCTAATTGTTGGTGCTTAATTTTTATGTGAGGGTAACATTGGAGTCACAATTACTGATCAGAAATATATTTATTAAGCGTGTTGGTGCCCAAAAAGTGAACCTTAGGTATACATCACAAAAGCAGAACTTCCATTTCTCACGTTCTTAAGTTTCCTAAGCATGCAGGAAGACTTAAATAGTAAATTGAACCAGGCAATATTATTTATAATATAAGTTCTGCTTTTTACAAGACAACTGACTATTTTTTAGCATGCTGATGTGTTCTTAAACGATCGGTCACGTAAGTATGTGTAATCACTGCAAATGCACTGGTTGTGCTTGAAACGATCGAAATAATTTCTCTCAGTTGAAAACTCGATCTATGCAGCTAACATAATATAGTTTGAATTAAAATTGGGATAATGAGATATTAAATGCTAATTATTTTTAAAGGAGTCTTTTCATTTCCGCAAGTTTAATTATTATAAAAATACTTTTCTAACTTTTATAAAAACTATAAAAAATACTATTCAGTTCCTTTGGTTAATAATGATAGGGAATATAATATTTTCTTGTTATAATTTTTTGGAACTCTCAAAAATTCACATTTGCATGTTAACCTACCAAAAATAAAAAATATAGCTATTCGGAGATTACTACCACTAATACTGTTGTGATAAAAAGTACCAATACTATGTTAACGGTGCCATGCCTTACAAGCACCATCGGACCAAATACGTACTCGTAAACGCCCTATATCGTTGAAGATGGTTCAAGTGTAATCAGAGGTATATTTCGTATGCAAATAACTAATCTTTAATTATCTAAGAAAATGAGCTATACTTTGTAATTGAAAGGCCTAAACACAGTTCGAGTTTCTTTATTTTAATTCCGGTTTAGCACGTGAGTTCCAAGAAGGCATTTTAATTTGTAAGAGCATAGGATCTCAATGAAGTTTTAAAACTATAAACGAAAAATACAGCATCACGCATCCATGAACATTTTGAAATAGCCAAACAAATTTCAAATTTTCCTCCTTTCCGTTAATGTGTATCCATATTTTGGGCGACATTGGATTTTCACGGGCATTCGGTTTAAACTATAAGTTTCACTAAAGCCTGAAAAGAAATACCTAAGAATTTGCCTTGAGAGACAACAAATATTTTAATCATATTTCGCTTATTTTATTGGACTGAGGAACTCTATGATTTCACTAAAATCAAACTTACATCCATTGTTGGCTCCAATAAAATTGGCTTTCTCCAATAGGAAATAATATATTGAATATTTTAAAATAGTTTCAGCCATGCGATGAATACGAGCATAGTTTGTGTGGTCGGGGAAAAGGCATGGGATATTTAATTACTTTGGATTTCCAATCATACTTTCAAAGAATGACCTTGTGTTAAATGTAAAGGCCCTTTGAAAATACGTAAATGTGTGAAATAGTACCAACAAAAGAATACAATGAAACTAACAGTTTCAGGCTTAACTTTGTGGAATTCCTTCATAGTGAGGGTGAAAGAATATAATGATATGATAATGATCAAGTATGTACATATACTTCCCCGAAAACAGCTGCAGTCGGAGGAGTGATGACACTAATGCAACTCCGTATGCAAATTCGCTAATGAAATTTTAGTCTTTTTAAATTCAAGACTTGTCTATTTATTCCTTAGTTAGAAGAAAAATGAAACGAGAATCCAATAAGATTTATCCAATGGAAAAACAAAAACTCACATAACTCAAAAGTGTATTAAACTATTGCGTTCGGTACAGATGTTGTTGAAGCATATTGAATTGTGCGAACATGTACGTACACAAACTGAAACAGTTAACTGTCGAGACTCGTTTTTCAGAGGACTCTTTTTTTCCCGTATTGAATCAAATATTTCACTTTAACGGATGCTATGTTCTGACCTACGTCTATCCCAAAAGTAATGCATACAAACTTCCTAAAACGAAACTGTCGAAAAACACAAATCAAAAGTTATCACGACGAAATATTGGTCCAAAATATAATCTTCATTAAATTCGTAATGTTAGTTCGCTCGCAAGATCAGACCACCCAATTCGGCTCTCATTAGTAAATGAAGTAACAGTAGTCTCCCGCTTACTAAAAATGGAACCTATCGGTTGTGTTTCCTGGAAAAATAGGATGAAATTAGCAATAAATATGGGAAATATTTTAATAAAGTCTCCCAGTTGTTCTGACATCGTGTTTTATGTACGTTACGACCATGCAATGTGGTTGAAGACAAAGACAAACTAAAAAGTTCCATTTGTACACAAAGACAGAATATTTTCCGTGAAAAAATCGTCATCTAATAATGAAAGGTGAGATATTTCAATATTTACACTATATCACAAATATTTTCGCCCACAAATTCACCCTCATGGACTTTGGCGTTTGTTTTCCATTCGATTCACTCCTGAAGGGAAATTACTACCCTAAGCCCTTCCTCGGAATGATTCGGCACGGTGACTTTTATGCCCTCTCCCGGACGGGAGATGAAAGTCCCGCGAACGCGAGGATCGCACCTCTGACCCTTCGTGCAGAAGAAAACGTCGGCCCACCCTGACGACCCCGATGGGCTTACTGGCGTAAAATAATAATACTTGATAGTCTCCCATCTAGAAGCCGTATCGGCGAGGCGGCCGCATTTGAAATCCTGCGCTGAAAATCTTGGGCGTAACGAAATTTGCGAGACGCCGCGAGTGAGAGGGAGAAACTGAGATATTTAACCAATTTAAGACCTTCCACGCTAAGGCAACCCGATGAAACATATACTTTTTTAGGGACGCGACGGGAGACGGGAGCATTAAATAAGCCAAGGAACTGGTCCCGCCGACGGAAAAGGAGCTGTGGACCACGATACAGAGGCTGCCCTCGGAACCACGACTCGTATTATGATATTTAATTTTGTGTTCATCTTCAAGACGATACGAAACTGTGTTGCTGACATTTGCAAACTGGAACTTTCGTTGCGATTATGAAGCTTCATTACAATCAAAACGCAGTGGTACATCGAATTCGATGAAGTCGATTGGGAAAAACTAGAACGGAAAGGAAAATTTAAAAATATCACCGAGTATTTATGCCTCACCTTAACAAGAGGAAGGTTAAAAAACTTTTGAAAATTTAAAAAAATATCACGGTTGATAAATCAACTCCTTGGTGCGCAATTTTAAATGATCTATTCGTCACAGCCGTAAAAAATCAGCGTTGAGGCAGCCTCATCTCCCGGGTAAAAATTCTTGCTCTCGCCGTAACCTGCGGTTGAACCTAGGAATACCATTCACACGTTACTTGAATGCCAATGATTTTCACGCTCATTCCATAAGAAATCAATCGGAACCCTAATTCCAGAGAAAGTATTGCCTGCCATAGCAATAAAAATTTCATGGAGGTAATCTTACAAAAGTCCTCACTGTCGACCTTGATGCACAGAGATTACGTAACGTTGAGATTAGACACGTTTAGTTTCTATTTTTTGAACGGCCTACTTATTTGATTTGTAGCACTCTAGAGACGACACATTTTGCGCCAGGAACTAGAATTTCTGGCCAATATATCATAGAAAGGTAACATCAGCATTCATTCCGAGAAGGGGCGTCTGTAAAATCCAAATCGCTCCCCAGAGTAGTAATCCGGGATGTGATAAACCTATGAGCTTTGACACATCCTTGTGACTCTCGCCGTAATTTGGGAATGAATTCGAAACGAGCTCAAGCCGTTATTGAGGACTGCATAAATCTAAGAGTTCAACTTACGTTCGACAAAGAAATAAACACTCACTTGGGGTTGTAAAATATCTCCCCTCGGGTGCATAAGAGCAGAGTGGCGGATTTTTTTTTTAAGTGTTCGGGTTGCACGAGCGAGGGGCGAGGCGCCGCGTCGACTCCTTGCACGAGACGTAATGAATGGGTTCGATAGTTCATCTCCAATGGAAATAAACACAAAGATATTTAGATGTTCGTTGTAAATCAGCTCAAAATGCGGCATTTGAACCTCGAAAATTTATAGCACTTAGTGTTACGTTTACATTGAAAAGCTAAATGCACTTCACAAAAAAGACGGAGTACTTAAATTGGCAATTTATCTTAAACGCCTAAATGACTTGCCTACTATCTCCAACGAGGAAGTAATCATCCTAACTGAAAGTGATGCAACCATCTCAAGTGGATATACGACCTGCCTCGAAACGTTTTACAGCCGGAGGGAAAATATATAGATATTCCCGGATGCAGCAAGAAACGGCCATAGAAAGACAGTTATTTCAAACTCCGCTACGACCGAACTCCTAATGGTGCCGTAAGTATTCTGCAATTTAAAAGACTCTTAGCACCTAAACCCTATTTCAAGACTTTTATTAACGACCTAATAAACAATGCAGGGAACTACGATATTTTGCCGTCAAATTAAAGAGATTTCGCATTGATATTTCTCAGTCACGAATAATGCCGCCAATCCACTAATTTAGAATCAAGTTCTAACATATTCACCAAAAAAATTCTATATTAGACCCGGGAGACATTTTTTCGGTACATTATCAATTAATAAGTTCCGTATAAAAGTGGAAATCATGAAATTTGCGAAAATAAAGTCAAAATAAATTTTTAAGTTATACATTAACGGAGACTAGAAGAAATCGTTGCAAAAAGGGCGAGTTTTTGTATGCTTTAGTCAATTAAAATATGAATTTTTAAAAAAGCTTTAAAAAAACTACAAACGAAAGGGGAGAGTTTTACGCAGAAAACATCTCTTTGCATTAGAGGATAAAATCTTCTCATTAACATCCTTGAAGTGCGTCACTCACCTAATATGCGAAACACAAAAATTTTCATGGGACAGGTACTTTTTTCCAGGAGAAAATTAATATTTTGTACAAAACACCACAAGAAATTTCGAGATAAGGGAACAAACTGGCATTAGTGAGATAAAAAGACCCAAAAGTGAACACAAACTTCCATAAATTGGAGAGAATTCTGTGAGTCTTTGAGAGGTTGGTTTGGTTAAGAGCTGCGAGCGTGACTTTTTCTACAAATGACGTCGTGACAGTGTTACATGGTGAAGAAAACGGAAACCTTTATGACCGGAACCAACACGAACGTGCGGAAAGTTGAAACCGCGGGGTTTGCTCTTCTGCCGTAAACGTAAAGCATCCGTTTTCAGGCTCGGGTTCAAATCTAGAGTCACACCTAAGCCAAGGAGAGGTTGGTAAATGTTTCCTCTGCCCATTTGTAGGCATGGTCTTTAGTGAAACGATCATCTGTTCAGTAACGGTTTATTCATTCAGGACTTGAACACATTAATTGATGGTAGGCCGTTTAACTATAAAACGGACTTTATTTTAGAAAGTTGAAGAAGTTTTTTGCTACGTTCTTATTCTGAGTAACCTTTCAATCAATTATATACCCGGAGGTATTTTTTTAGTACAGGTATACGACTACACAATGAAAAATCTGATATGGGTGATGATTGATTATACATATTATAAAATACAAATCAGTACGAAATAAAACTTAGAGCAGGACAATTTAATGAATGCAAAGAAAAGCAAAATTCATGACTGCCAAAGATGACGCAACTTACATTTATCACCCACAGCGATTTTGGATCGTGGGACTTGAATTTTGGTTCAATTTAGGCTATTTTCAAACTTACTTGACATTATCTTACATTCTTAGAAAAAAAACGAACGGAATTGTAGTTTTTTACATTACAGCTTTGCACTGCTAATGGTTGCCACATCAACAAAAACGGATTTCCCTATGATTCAATACTCAGGGTAAATAACGGACGGAACATGTGTTTCCTTGGAGATATTAATCCTCATTAGAGGGAACAAAATATATGGATTCTTCAATTTAGAAGAAGACAGAAATTTTAATGCCCGAATTGGGAATGTAGAGAAATTCAAACGATGAGAGTGATAGATCAGAAAAAAATCCTCATTCCCTTTTGCCAGAGGCCAAATATATACGGGATGAATACCTTTGTAAATTAAAAATAAAAATAAAAGTAAAATAAAATAAATAATGAAAATTGTACCTGAAACTCCAGCATTATGAAAAATAAAATAAAATTTCAAACGAAAAGACAATTCAACTCCGAAGCGTTTGTCATATTTTCCAAGGAAATTATTCTACTTCCTCCGGCTCCAAATTACTTGGAAAACCATCTGGGGCTAAATTGGGCGATTGCCATCTTCTTTGCCCCTTCCCTCCGGCTACGCGCCAGTCAAAGGGTTGCGGAATTCCTTTTCCGCTATTTGGAACATCTGCGTTGCAAGTGCGTCATCGTTTCCTGAGAGTGGGGAGTGGGAGCTATAATTTATCAAGAACTGACACTCACTCGCCCAGGATGCATTTTTCGGTACCACAGTGTACTTCAGCCTTGCTACAAAAAAGCGGAGGGCGAACCGATCAGAAACACGCCCACAGAGTGCGTACAAATCTAACAACTTAGCGCTGACGCGCTCGGCATTAGATTTTGAAAAACCCTTCCCTGCACCAGCGACTCGAAGAATTTACTGGCGCAAATTGCCTTCGGATCCGCGGGAGTTTGCTAGGAGCTAAACCCTCGCGCGGCGTCTCAACGTCCTACGCTCGTAATCGATTGAAACCGAGGTTTTTCCGAGGGATGGTGGGGGCGGGGCAAGAGGGAGGGGGAATTAGAAAAGCACGCACACCGCACGTCACGCTGCCCTCGGGAGGAGGATGCGAAGTTCTTTCCGTCGCCCATACCAAACTACCAGCCTTCCCCGCCCTACCCCTCGCCCACTCCACCCCAAATCCCTCTCCACACTCCATCGACCCTCTTTTCACTCCCATTTCCCTGCCCAAAGGGTAAACTTTTGATTATTATTTGTTTTTTTTATTTGACAGAGAGCTGAGGAGACTGCGCCATAAAGTGGTTTCATATGTACCTCAAAGCAAATACGATTGAGACTTCTGAACGGAGATTTCCCCTCTAAGATAAACGTCCATCCGGGAGAGCCACGCGATCAATCATCGCCGCGAAACATTTCTCTTCTCCCTCCCATACTCTACACACACAACCCCAACCATCCCCCTAAGCCCTGACAGTTTATTCCCTACAAATCTCCCGGGCAGCCAATGGGGAGAAAATCATACGTACGGCGGATACATAAGTGAAGATATAGCGAGAGCGGGACGGCCGGTAGGTGGAGCCCGCCCCGGAATTGTACAGTCAGCGTGCGTGTGTGTGCGTGTGGTCGCGTACGTGCGTAGGATATGAATAGGCGCCTCGAATAGGGTGCTCTATAATTTGTCCGGGGAGAGCGACTCATTACCGCGTCATTTCTGTACTGCCTAGCGCGTTTCCCACTTTCTAATAAATTACAGGATGAAAAGGACAGGGGAGATTTTTATCAGGTGGGTTTTTGAGTCAATTTATCGGCGTTTTGGCGTCCAAAAGGCCGGGTGAATAATTTTATTCCACGGGTCAAAACCACCGTGAATTATACGGAACAAGCGCATAACCTCAAACCACCCGGGCTTCGGGTTATCGAAAATATTGAAATGCGGTTTGCGCCACGAAAATATGAGATTATGAAGGGAAAAAAATGCCAAATGTTTTCTTTCACTTAAGTGCGTACCTTCTTTGGCATAAATTATCCCTGATCCCTGACCGCAGAGGAACTTGGGAGAGGAAAGAAACAATTTTCCACGTTATTATTTGATGAATGAGTTCAAATAAAAAAAAAGAACGGGAGGAAAAGATACATAGGAAGAGCGAACATGGAGAATAAGATTCGCTGATCAGCTGCGCAGACTTCCTACTGAAAATACCGCTTAAAAACCTACGCGGTATTGTAAGTTATGAGACGTTTTCATCAGCGATACCCGATAGTGCTGGAGTGGAGTGCAAAAAAGCAAATCCAGAGGACGCCGGCTCGAATCCCGCCGCGGGCGTGGAAGTCGTGCGGTGACGTGGTGGTTAAAATCTGCGGCAGCATCCGTGGCGCAAGATGAGCCGCCCGTCAGCTTATAATGAAGTAAGGTTTGACTTCGGAGGGTTTGACTAAAGAACTCGAATAAGAGAGGCACCATAACCGACTGAAGAGTGAATACCGATTGCCGCGGCTATTCTGACGGTAAATTTCCATCTGAGTCCCTTTTTATCCCCTAAGATCATGGCGATCATATCCTTAAAGCATCTAAGAACGTGAAACCATCCATTTCTCCTTCTTATTCCATTAAGGAGAAGAAATAATAAGGTATATTTGGACCAGAATTTTTACCGTGAAAAACGCATCTGATGGCTGGCATTTGCTTCTTATTTCCATAGAAAGTAAAAATAAATGCAAAGATTTCTTTAATTGCATAATTTAATAAGTTTTTAAAATAGATAACTAACCTTGTAAAACTTTTATTTCAATGCCCTTTTCAGAATTAATAAATCACTTAATCCTTCTGGAAAAATTCTTTCTGACCGCAAAGGAAGGATTTTAGGTGTTTATATAAATATATGCAAATAATATACATATTTATACATATTATATATATATATATATATATATATACACACATAACTACTTATGTACATCTTTATTGAGCGTAGTATTCAATGGGACAGGAACCATGAAGATAATGGAAGGTTTTGAAAGGTGCTTTCGAAAGCAATAGATGTTACCTATTTGGCAGACAAAGCGAACGATTTGGAAGAAAATTGGTATGTAGAAGGAAATGGATTTGACAGATCTTTAGGCATAAATAATTCGTGGAGAGTACAATAGAAAAATATTTAATGTCGACTTAAGAGGTGGGAAACAACGGGAAAATACTGACGTCTAAAAGGTACGTGAAGACGCATGAACTGTTTGGTTGAAGACATCATGAAATATGGAATAACTGAAGGCAAAGAAAATATGAAGAGAACAAAACGAATTAGGAATTAACTGGTCACAAAACAAATAATTTGGAGGACTAATAAATATTTCCCTAAATATATATCATACATTTTTTGCGGCATTGAGTTTTCCAATTTAACCTCGTCAGAAAATACCGATTCGCCTCATATATTTCAATAGTTGGATGGATGCCCATGGCCATGATTCAGTTAAATATATCAAATCAAAACGATAACTTAATCACCTGAGGATATAACTTATTTTTATTTATGGAGCTTATTGCTATCCAGTAAGAATTTCATTCTACCCATGGATATTCATCCCTGAGTGATGTCAACGTGGCTTTGAAGATAAGGAACACTTCTGGGATTGAAACTTCCTTCTCGAGATTGCCTCCCGGGAGTTATGATATTTGAAATGGAAAGGAAATAGACCCCAAGGTCATTAACTTATGAATATACTGCTGGTGGGACTGGAGGCTAACTGGCACGTCACACATGATTTTTAATATCTTCATCCGGCGCGTAAATAACAGTGGAGGCGGGACAATTGTGCTCGAGAGACTTGTGGGCCCCATAAACCTCACGGGGGATGTATTTGAGCCACGGGCCACCAGTGGAGAAAGAGGTGGTCATTCTTCCTGGCAAAAGAACAGTCATCGGCATCCGAGGCGATTTTTTCCTACGTGTGAGGCAAGTCTAACGTTCGAAACCCAGGGAAAGAATGCGGATTCGTGGGGACCTGAGTAATGAGGAAAAGTCGGGAGAAGAAAGGGGTAGAGGAGGCGGTAAATCTGGATCCACGGAGACGGTGACGTCCATGAGGCGGTCGGCCAGTCCATTATAGTTTTTGCAACCTTCACCCCTTGTGTCGCTCTTCACGCGCCATGAAAAGCTGTCGCGCGTTGAATGAGCCAAAGAAAAAGAAGGTCAACATCCAGACCACAACAACACTGTTCGCTCCCGCCGAACGAGCGTGGATTCTCGCAAAGGCTATCCGCACGATTCGCCGAAGAAATTACGCGCGACGTGAGCTCATTGGTCCCAAGGCGCTGCGTCGCATCTCTTCCTCGGAGCAGGAGGAGGAGGCGACATTCGAATTCTTAGTGATCCAGATTCCATCTGGCACCACGGAAGACGACCAGGAGATAGGAAGACAGCTTTTCTGGTGGAGGCAGAGGTCGAAACCGTGACGGCCTTCTCGTAACCGAGATGTCCCAAAATGCCATTTCATAGTTATATTCTTAAATGTTCAAAGATACGCTGATAGCGGATCTCCTTGGATACGAACTGTAGTAAATTACGAAGATTTACCCACAACTTATCGCAATGGACCCAATTAAGAGAGGGTTACTATCGACTGCTTCAGAAATGAGCCGAAATCTCCAACACCCATGCAAGGAAAGTCTCTGTCCCTAGTCTCTGTCACAAACGAAAATTTATTTCAGAATAAATCTAAATCAATTAAAATCATGGGTGGGTATGTTATTTTTTTGTAATATTTTAACCCAATTGAGTATTTCTAATTTCTCATACACAGCTGCCCATCCTTTGGGTAATGCGACAGAAAATAGTTATGATGAAGGGGAGATAGTTTTTCAGCCATAAAATATCGACGTACTAATCGTTTCACAGCCAGGGAAATATCTATTCAGCCAAATACATATAAGGCGTTCATGAAATGATGAGGTTCACTTTTTCCATTCACGGTTACCCTTTCCCAAAAATATGATTTTTTATACCTACGTATTAGAATATGTGTATACGTGTGTATATACGAGTATATATCTCGTATGAGTCTAAGCAATAATTTTCATTGTGGTCTAACCTGCTAATATATAAATCAGACTTTGAACCTATGGGTCTCAACGTCTTTGGGGATAATTTACATTTAAGATACTATCCACGAATGACCATCATTTTACAGATTAACTTTTTATGAGTGGCATTTTCCCCAGGAGTCGATATTGACTGTCTTCTTCGGTGGTCAAAGTTCTGGCACTCATTCAGGGTAAACCTCGAATCACACAAAAGTATCTGCCGGATCAGAATTCATGCGATAAAATAATATTTTCTCCGCTACCATTCCTCACGAAATACTCAAAATTTACTATCTCAATCTATCTAATAAATTAGATAAACTAATTCAATTTTAACACTATACTTAAATCATTCATTAGAGATTTGATACAAACACATTAAAGTACAGAACATCAACTAAGAAATAGAAAAAACGAGCACAACTGATAACGAAAGAATATTATTTAAATACATACAAAGTAATGCCATATACAGGTGTGTCTGTGCACCAGGTATACCTGTAGGTAGCTATGAAGAAATAAGCCTAGGAAAACAGACATCCGAAACAAAAGAAAACAGTGCTCAAAAATAAATTCAAAGACCAGGTAATACTGAATGCTAGACAGGGGAGAGATGCAAGAAAATTTTGCCAAAACGCTTGGACTATGCAATCACAACATGCTACGATATTTTTTCGCACTTTTACTCGTCAATATACGTTTAAAAGTGCGAAATGCATATTTTAATTCTCTGTGCTACGGTAATAAGGACTCTAGCCATTAAAATAAGAATCATATAAGTCATATCTCTGGTTTAAAATGAAGACTTCCCACCAAATCATTGCAAAAACTCGTTCCTTATATTGAAGGTACGAATCCACTCATGGATATACCTGAATCCTATGGCACAGGAAATATCCCGATTAAGTTTCACGCTGCTCAAGGAATTTACTGACGCATTAGCAGCTGGATCATGACCCGACTAGGCACAAAACATTTCGACATTCCCCGCAGGGGTACACGGATTATATAAAAAAGGTGTACTGATTCCATGGGAACGAAAAACTTTGGTAAAAAAAAGCACGTGTCGGGAATGGACCTCCATAACTTGCCCCCTCCGTCACGGTCAATTGTTCGCCAATTGCCGAATCGAAGCAAGGAATTTCGAGCCACCTCCCCGACCTCCACCTCTTATAAAAGAAGGCCGTCCTTGTGGGATCTCGGTTTTAAGAAGAGGACCGAAAGGAAAAAGGGGAGCAAAAAGGCGCGAGATAAATCCCCCCTTGGCCCTGGCCTTGGCAACCTCGCGGCTGAGGACGGACAGACGCATGGGGTGGAGAGGGGAGGGGGGTGTGTTGGTGGCTCCTTTTAACCCGCGGGGTGCGGGGGATGTGGAGGACGAGAATGAGAGGGGGGATTTTATAAGGCAGGAGGAGGGAGGGGAGGGGGGGAAAGTGGGAGACAGTGAAGGAGTGCGGCGAAAGGAGGGGGCGCGCGAGTGTGGGGGTGGGAGACTCGGGCGATTCACGATCTCCGAGAGAAGCTCCCCCCTCGCCTACCCCCTCCTGCCCTCCCCCCACGCCTACTCCCTCCTCCACGGGTGCTCACCCCGGTGACAAATGACAAAAGCCACCCCTCCCTGAATCTCCTCCCGCTCCCCTACCCGCCCACCCAACAGACACACACACACACACACATCGGACATCTTGTAAGTTTGGACAAGCCCGCGGATGGACAATATTTTACGCCGACCCGCACTGGGTGTTTTTTCTTCTTCTTCTAAAGAAGGAGGTCAAAAACCTCTCGGTGTGTTCGTGCGTGACCAATGCGAGTATGCGAACCCCTAAACGGAATAAATCGGGAGGGAGAGAGCGGGAGGAGGGTTGGAAGTGTGCGCGCTGTGGGAGTATATCCATAATTAAATACATAAATAAATACACGGGAATATTTGTGGGAATACGAGTTGGAGGAAATAAGTGGGGGAGTGAACAAAATGAATTGAGCGGATAGGGATAGATGGATGAACAGTTAAGCGTCCCTATATTCTGACGAAATCGAGGCCATCGCGTCCTCCTTTTCATTTGATACACCAGTTTAGAATTGTTAAGCATAATACGTGTGAAAGTATGGAAAGAGAAAAATATTCAAGTAGTACGTACCGCACACAATAGAGTTTGGACAAAAGTAAAGAATGGGAAATAATTGGGATTTAACTGACGGGAGGGATGAACCTGGAGGATCATGTTTTTGGATGAAACCCTATTGGAAAGCATGCAGAAAAACACTAAGGGAAATACTTGTGAGAGCCGTTACAGGCAGTCCATGCTATAGATACATTATTCAAAGACGAAAAAAGGACAAGAAACAACGACAATAGACAAAAATAAACACCGCACATTGCGGGAAACTACCCCTGAGCGAACGATGTCTACAGAATATAGGTACTGCTGGTAAGTTTTACCGGAAAGCAAGCTGTGGTGAGGGTGTTGTAGAAGAGTGTCGGTGTGGGAGGGTATGTTGGTTGGGTGGTGTGGGAGGGTATGTTGGTTGGGAGGTGGGGGGGGGAGGAAGGGAGATGGGGAAGGTTTTTCAAGAAGTGAAATGCGCTGAGGGATGGGATTGTCGAAAAAAGAATGTTCCCCTTCGACGGCCGTTGTTGCTGTCGTCGAGGGTTAAGGCTAGATTGAAGGGGGGAGGAGGAGGGGGGACCGGACGAGGGGGTTGAAAGGGCGTGGGTGGGGGAAAGGAAGACGGAAGTTCCTTCTTCTTCTCCGCCGCGTCCTTAATCCCAACCCTCTCACCCACCCACCCACCCACATTCCCACCGCACACGCACCCAATTCGCAGCAGCGGTCCCGGAGTTGACGTGGATGGGCCGACCTCCTACTCGATGACGCGCCCTATCAACTTTCATCCGAGCGAAAATACCAACGCGAGTTTTCTAAATTCGACCCGTCCCGCGCCCGCGGAGATGTAAAAGGGGACTTCTCTTTTAAGCGGTGCGGTTGATTGCCAATTAAAGTGACCGTCGCATTTCGCGGATGAGCGGAATGGCGACGATTCGACTGAGGAAGACGAGGATTCCCGTGATTTATAGGACCTTTAACTCCCCGGCAATAAACAGGCCCTCATGGTCGGTAGTTATCCTAATGGTGGCGGACGCTTACGACTTGAAAAGCATGCCTGAATCAAGCATATATAAAAGTTCTGACATAGCGGTCAAAGGAAACACTACATGCCCGAAGTCCAAGTGACACAGGCACTCGTAACATCCTTGTAACATGGATAATCGTAATTCCTAAGATTTTACAGAAGAAAAATAGCTGAGAGTGAAGGAGTTCATTGCTAATTTAAACATAAAATATTGCTCTATTGCTGTGTAAGAGGAGCTTGTCTTTTTTTTACAGCTCCTCTTCGATCCTTAAATATAAATTAAGTCATTTAACTGCAGATCGAGTAGAGTAATATTGCTGCTACTAATTTAAACAAGCTGCTTCAGCCAGTGGCGGGTCTTTTTGTATTAATTTATAATTCTGACATTTTCAGCTCTCTATTAGCTTTGACTAAGCGATTACATAATCAAACTCTCCCCACCCGTTTAAATTCGTGTAAAAACGGCGAAAGAATGACAATATTATTTAATATGTTCCCCGACGAAGTTGAACAGCTTCAGCTATTTAAGATACTAAATATGAGATCTATTACCCAAAATAAATCGACTAACTACCACGGCACTCCTCTCTATGTGTGATTAAAGACACCCGTTAAAAGCTGACATCTTTTAAGATAAGAAGACCATTTTGCTAAGCGATAAAAGTATGGTTAGTAATATCTACATTGAACGCTTTCAATCAGTGCGAAATTTTTCCATTCTAAAAATACGGACTTGGAGTACGATTAGGAGAATATCGATCGAAGGTTAGATCTGAGACGACTAAATACGGCTATTTTCCTACATCTGCCGTCCATACGATTTTAAAATCGACCGAAAATGTATAATTGATACTTTCATCCACGAACGAATCATCTTCCATGAAAAAAGGACACGTCTTGTACAATCGTTAATTGGTTCAAATCTGAGTAGTTAATATACTTTTGTAGCTCTGCACTCAATACACGTGCAATTGGGGGGGGGGCGCATTGTAATTCCTATAACGACTGCAACCCTGTTACAACTTATTTGATTGTCTTTCAATATTTTGTTGTTATATGATGATAATACCCCGACAGCGGTGGTAAGTGGGTGACGCTCCCTCCTACTAGTCAAAAGGTCGTTGAGTTCGAGCCTCGCCTCGGGCATGGGCGTTGTGTAAACTCGGGTGCTCTGGACCATGGCAATCAGATGATATGCCAAAAATGTCATGCCAAGAACCAAGCGTCGTACTTTGGAGACAAAAAATAGGAGCATAGTACATATCTATGTATTACTTCCATTCGCAACGGTGATTATGAATACTTTTTTACTGACACCGAATGTTAGAATAATCTGATCTTACACTAAACTACGGCGTAGTATAAAATAATACACTCGTGCTTCTAATATCGCAGTTTTATAAATAATTTAACAGTTTTCTATTGTTTATGTGATGCCTAGCCCCAACAACTTCTTCCAAACACCGTCGTCAGTTGAAGTAGGTCATATTTCGATAAACTGATGGAAAATAACCGATTAGATTTATTAAAACTCTTCACTATTGTGTCCCTTCGTCAAATCCGAGTAAAATATCGATATAACTCCACCAAAAAATGGACATGGCTTGCGTGGGAACGATTGCCTAAAATTCAGTGCCGTTTAAGCATCAGTTATCTTACCATAGTTTAAAAACTGTGTTGGTTTTAAAATGGTTTTCAAGTATAATTTCAAATTAAAAGCTACATGCCATTTTAACGTCTTCGTTATGGAGAAAGTTAGATTTATGAACATCATTTTTCTTGAAATAGCAGTCGTTAGTTATCTTCACTCCGTTGCGCACCCAGCGTCTCGGGACTGTAAGCTGTTTCGACATGGCGCGTTCATAGAATCACCATCTCCAACGTCTTAGAAAGCCACGAAGAGTACGTATGAATTTCAATTGGGCGGCATCTGGTTTAGAATGGTGTCCTACATGGGTCGATTAAAGTAAAATGAGTCATACTTTTGGATTCTAGTAAAATGGATTAGCACGTAGCCTGAGTTGGAAACATAAATTGTTCGCTTGCATGACTAAATTTTAGGAAACAGTCACGAATTCATTGGAGACTATCCTTTCATTTTGGTTATCCTTAACGTTGAAATTAAGGAATCAAACAAAATTGATGATATTTATGTTATTTATGCTGTGAGTATTTGATAACCCATGGCAAATTTAAATGAATGAAAAATTGTACAAAAAGATAAGTGCACGTCAAATGATGTTCAGATGAAAGACATATATCGGGTTGAATTCTATGTTCCCTGTTTTATGGGCTCCGGGGTGAGTTTAAAGACATTAAACTGTTATTCAAATCTGATACACCTGGCCTGGGCACAGGAAGAAAACTTCGGTACATTTACATCTAAAACGCGACTGATAATTGCGAGGGAACAACCGTAGTTCATTTGGCCCAGGAAGGGATCACAGTCTCCTCTATCATTCGCGACAGCTACTCCAAAACTATGACCACGCAGTTGAAGCAATTATGTTTCTAAAAAGGACGGAGACACCACGAGAAAAAAAACAATTAAAGGAGGTTCAATTACACCGGGACCTTTGCAACCAAAAATAAAAGAGCCGAGGAACGTGGGGGATCCGTCACTAAAACATAGCGAGGACTCGCCAGGAATGATGACTCCTAAAAACGTAAACGGGGTTAAAATGTGGTCAACGCGAAGAGTTTTTGTGACGACGGCGCGGAGCTGAGGCGGACGGGGACTGGGGTGGGGGAACACAATGGGGCAGCAGTAAGTCAAGGACTTGCTCGCTCACGTGCGATTTTATTTATTTATTTTTAATTTTCCTACCCGCTTGGAGGCGTTGTAATCCTCGCTCGGCCCGAAAATCCTACCGACCTCCCCACTCCTTCGCCCTTTTTGAGTTTTGCGCGAGTCCCGCATGCTCATGTGGTGCCTAGTGACTTATTACTTCGCCGCAACGTCTCCCCCGTCCCCTCGACGACCACTCCTGGACGCACCATTCTCCACCCCGCACCTCTCCCTTCATTATCTCATATCCACACACACACACACTAGCACATTCTCTCTCTCCTGCTCTCCCAATCCCCCCCTCTCCCTCCTGCTCCCTCCCTTCCTCTCTCTCTCTCTCTCCCTCTAACCCCCATCCCTCCTCTTCACTTACACTCCTCCTCGTACAAGGCGCGCGAAACGGTTAAAAGCATTGTTGTCTCGAGTTACAAAAATAAACTTCGCCTAAGTGCAGGAATGACAGCTTTTCCGAGGGACCGTGGGATTATGCATGTTATGCCGAGTCTCGTTTTGAACTCGGGGGTCGCTCGTTCGTGACCGGGTACTAGACTCGGCGGTGTGGACGCGTACTGCCGGATCGTGTTCCCCGCCCGCAGCCCGTTCCGTTACAGAGGAGCCGTCGAAGCGTAGGGCGTGACTGATGTCTTTGTAGAATTCGCTTACCTAAGTTAATCACGTATAACGCCGTTATTTCTTTTTCGCAAAAATTTGCAAAGCAAATTTTTTTACGCAAACGGAAAAGGAATTTTGACTTGTTCTTTGTTCCAAGAATCGGGTGCTTGAAAGACTTCGCTGTGAAATCCAGTCATATTGAAAAACGATGTAAAATTTGTGAGTGCGAATCAGCATAGGTATGAATGACAGTATCGATATGTTAACCTAAGTTTTTATTATTTTTCTCAAAGAAAGGACCTCCGTGCACGTTCCGCTGAGGTAAAATTTAAATAGTTGATTGATTTCATTGTCAACTTATTTCACTTTGCATAATTTGGAAGAACCTTGTGGCCTTAGGGTTATCATTTATAATCCTGATCAAAGACTTAACGACAACTTATTGTACACTGTCAGCTCATGAATCCATTGAAGTCCGTGAAAACCCAGACTAACTTAAGAACTTGAAAAAAACGCTTGAGAGATTCGAGAAAAGCATTGACTTAAAGTTCTCCCAAGTACAAGATGAATAATTACCCAACCAAAAAATCTATATGCCACTAGTATTAAAATTATCAGTAACTCGAACTAAAGGCACCTGCGCAGTACCAAATAGCATTCAGAGATCGAAGTGTGTAGCATCTCCTCAAAGTGATGGAGAAAATTCAGTCCTGACAAATAATACCTCTCAATAGGTGGCCCTTTTCGGTGATCTGCAGATACTTCTTTTTAATGAATTCCGAGGAAGTAATGGGATTATTTATTTAAAAAATGGCCAAAATGTACACCCATTACTGAGAAACGTGAACGTTAAAAAACTTTCCATTCGGTGGAGAAGGAGAGGAGAAGGAACGGGACGATAATTCACTCTTTAGTCAAACTGGGGATCGTAAGCCGCCACTTACTAGGGACCATGTTTCGCGTAGGGGATCCCGTTTTTAGATGTTTAGATGATTAATTTTCACCGCAAGTAATCAGTTGTTAAAGCTTTCACGAGAGCAAATAATTAAAACGTTTTCTAATAACTCCGTATAGTAAGATCTGGTGCTTTCCCGGCGTACGAGCTTGGTGAAGTTTTCTCGGGTCTTCAACCGGGTCAGGGGTTCCATGATGACCGACGTTTCGATGCTCGACTCGTGCATCGTCCTCAGGGATGATGACACACATCCCACCCCATCATCCCTGAGGACGATGCACGAGTCGAGCATCGAAACGTCGGTCATCATGGAACCCCTGACCCGGTTGAAGACCCGAGAAAACTTCACCAAACTCCGTATAGGATAAAATGCATTATTTTCACTTATTTATTCATAAATAATTTTCCGCCGAAAGAAGTATACTTGAAAGTAAAGAAAATAAGTATCTAATTGAAAAATTTAGAATGACTAGACAACGAAAGGTCTCTTAGATATAATACGAGATAAAAGTGTCCCTTAGATAATACTAGTACAGTGAGCACAACGTGGGAGGATGACACTTCTTGCCAAGCAGGCACGATAAATTAAATGTGTTATACATTTTTCTTATGGCAATATTTTACAAGCATTCCAGCTAAATCACATCTTAGGTGTGCGTTTTTTTACGGGGAATCTCAAAACAGTATTCAGGTTTAGATGATCGCTTCCATCACTTCCGAAAGAGATATAGTAAGTTCCTTTGGTAAGCACTTGACAAAGCCGTACTGGAGAGTATATCGGAGTTTATGGTACGCATGACACGCAAAATGTTGTAACTGGAAGGGTGAAAAATAGGGTTTTATACATTGATTCACTACGGTCACTTACAAGTGATAATACGAGTATTTGCTTCATTACTTTGCACCATATTATATTCTTGTATATCTTCCATATTACATAACCGTACGCTTATATTCCCATACCTCCTACGATAGAATATTTTTTAATGACATTTGCATAATGTCACGTAGACACGTTATGGATAAAAGCACAGAAAATATTTATTCTCACTCAGTTTTTGGAATCCACAATTTTGCAACGTACCTTTTACCTTGGGTCTCATGGGAAATAATCCCAAGGGAATATAACGCATGATGTTCTTAAGCAACTTCGGCCAAAACCGGCTCAGTCACACAAAAATGCGGTCCTCCGACGAAAATTCTGGAACGGCGCCGTTCGGGATAGAAGGAAAATGTTATTACGACAATGTCATTAATTACGCACAAACCTCAGGACGTGTCCCGACGATTGTCAAGGATATATTCGAAGGGAGGGAAAGCAAGGACTAACAAATGGCCAAACATCTCATTTCCGGCTCCCGAAAAATTTGTTTCGACAAGGGCTCCCGACTCGCTCGTTATCGAGAAACCAATAACAAGATTTGACTCAGGGCAGTCATCTCCCTCGCCTCGTTATAAAAAACACACGCGATCAAAGTCAACCGCACCTTTCAGGGTGGGCTTTTTCGTATCAATGTGAAGACTGCTGCGTTTGTTAGCTCACCGGGTATCTACATAAATCTTCAGTCAAACATAATTGAACAACATACCTTGTTGGCAGCCAAAACTGGCTTGCCCTTTGCAGTACTTCAGGATACGAGAACGAGAAATTGAAACAAGGCCAGGTTCACAGAGGATAATCCTTGGAAAAACGGGAGTCGTGGAGAGCGGGTCCAATCTTTTATAGCTTGGTTATCTAAATGCGAAGATGCGATGAAGTCGAAACAGGCGGGGAATTTCAAGTGGAAAACGTTACGTGAAAAAAGCAAAATATGCGCGATGTTCACAAAGGAGTTGCCGTTTAGGTAAATAGCATCATCTCTTGAATTACTTGTACCCAATTTGGCAAATGCTACGCGTTCTTCGAAATTTGCACCGAGTGTTGACATACTTTTGCCGTTTTGATCGATAGCGGTGATGAATTTAGATTTTCGATAATATGGACCCAGCCGTTAGAAGACAACATTATTATTGGCCTGTAGTCAGTTTTGCTGATCGCTTCTGAGGTTCTATTCTTAAAAAAAAGGTAAAACGGTTGTCATTATACCTATTAACCCCAAAAGAAGAGGGCAATTCCATTTGTTCAAGGACATGAAAGCTACTGTTACAGCATTTTTTTAAATACGCTTGAATTACTATAATAACTGTAATCAATGAGTTAATGGCCATATTGGTATTGAAGATCGATAGACCCTGCCATAAATCAATAGATTTCTTGTCGCAGAGTCATTTTCTCAACGAGACGGATACTAAACCTGTTGGCCTCTTCCTTATATATGGATGCCATGTTTTTCATGCTTCTTGGCATGAGCTGTAAACAACCTTTCTTAAAATTCACGCAAAGTACGTATCTACGAGTGAAGATTTGTCTTCATATGAACGTGAAATCAATTTAGGCACCTTTAAGTTAATTTCACGATAAAAGAGACTCAGCTGAATTGCACGCACAAACGAGTACAGTCATTCTACACTAATGTGATTCATAAACTCCGTTTGTGAGAACAATTCGTTAAAATTTCACGTCATCTCCTTATTCACGTTTACTCGGCGCTAACTTTCTTTCATGAACCGGCTTTAGTCTTGGTATTGAGTTAATTATTTAGCATTGGATACAATTATCCAGAGGTAAATAAGAGATTTAACATAAATATTTGTCACATGAGGCCACATATGGAGAGATGCGTTTAGAGACTGCATACGCCTCCCTAGCTTAGTTTGTTTCATTTGCCTTGCAATTTTCTTTCAGAAACTCACTATTTCACATTACTTCATCGTCTTAGACACCCGAAATTCCCGTATGTAACCTTTGGTTGGAATCATGAATAGCGTGACTATTTTATTTGACATAAATTAAATATATTTCCGTGCCAATCTAGGAATTGGTGGCCACTCTTTCATCTGTATAGTAGGTATATCTTAATAATTTATGAGAACCGAACAATACGCTAAAATATTTATGACCTAAGTCGTTCAAAGAATCATGGCATATCGTAAGGAAATAGGTACTGAAAAATTTATTTAATTATTTAAAAGTCAACATTTGAACTTCATATTGAAACTAATGGAAACAGCACCTTAATCAGATATGAGCAAGAGCCAAATATTTATGCCAAACAGAAATTCTGTCAGACCACATTCTTCGAATAGTTAAACTTATTCGATTCTTTTTTTAGTAATGAATAAAAAATGAAGAATCCAATATAAGTAGAGGGTAGGAGTGTATGTAAATAATTAAGAAAATATTCTTTGGCCATTTTTGCGCTTATAACTAATGGCTTCGTATTCCGTGTCCAAGGTTAATTTCTCAGCTGATATTCATGATGCATGAAATACATAATTTTTCCCTTTAATGTGCTGACAGGGACACACCGAACTGATGACCTAGTGGTTTAGAGAAGTTTAAACATAAAATCAATTCTGATTCAGAGAAAATGATGCGCAGGGAAAATATGTTATGCTCCAAATAACCTTGAAAGAAGATGATTGTCAATATCTGCAGGCATATTTAAAAAATAAAACTTAAAAATAGGTCGCTATTATCTTTTTTCCGAGTAATTTCTCCGCTTTTTATATTAATTCCGGCTAAACCTTCCTCATTCATCTTTACCATATTTTCGTACAGCTCCTGGCCTTTCGTGAAATTAACTATCACGCATGGATTGTTTGGTTCGACTTCCTTTCGTTCCCTATTAATACAACTTAAAAAGTTCCGAGTTTCATCCGCTTCTAGCAATAAAGGGACCTTCGCTTCTTCCTACGTCACTCGGATCCTTGTTGAACGAGCGTACCCTATTAATTCATTTTCATCTCTTCCGCAAAACAGACCAATTCTCCCGTCCGGAGAACAGAAAATGAAGACAAAGTTAATGAAGAATGGCGACTCGAGTTAATCAAACACCGCGCAAAAAATAAGCCGCGGAAGGCTTAAGATGGCAAGGAAGAAGAGGGAGTTTATATGGTGGCAAAAGGTGTGCGGTGAAAAATTAATGAGGCCGTGTCTTGAGGTGAAAGGGAGGGAGGAACGCGATTGGTTTGAAAGCGAGCTTCAAAAAGCGACTATAAGTGATCTGGACACAGAAACTTATCGCGAGGGGGTTGAATCGGGGGCGTCTTCGTCAGCGTCATCTCTCTCTCTCTCCCCGATCCCTCGACGTGTCCGAATGACCACGATCGGGGATCGCATGGAGAGGGGGGTGGAGGAGACGACGGGGGTATTGGCACGGGCAGGTGGATTGTCTCTCATCTCTAGGGAGAGGTCATTAGCCGCTCCGACGCCAGTGCAGAAAACGGGAGAAGGCGGGATAAAACAGATAGCAAACAAAAACTAGGAGGCGAGCGGACTCGACCACCGACTAACGAACGCCTCTTCCTCATGGCACTGCAGAGAGGGAGGGATGGAGAGAGAGAGAGGGCCAGAGGAGAGAGAAAAAAAGGAAGATCGGCAGTGAGAATGGAAAGGCCATTAAGCCCGAGAGCAACCTAAGGACCTCTGTCGCCAGCTCCGCGCTCTCGTTTAAGACTGGAAGTGCGCTGGATTAAGGGTGGAAATAAAGGGGACATAACTCACCCTGGCATACAAACGAAAGATCACAAGTTTAAATACCCAGGATTATTTTTTTCCCATCCCCCTCCGCCTTTTCCCTCGTTCTTTTGGTCGTAAAGGTCGAGAATTTCGCAGCAGACACAGCTGCTCAAGAAGAGTTTTCCGGTTGTCACTTTCGCTGTACACACTAGCGAGTAACTGACGTTTCTCTCGTATTTTATATGGTATGTTGTTTCTCTAGGTCGATGTCTCCTAAATGTAAAGTGTTCTGCTAAAACCTAAGAGTCCGTAGTGCGTGTTTCACTACCGCAGGGAGACGAGAATGCGACAACAGGTCGCCGTCAGAGCACTCATTAACAGGTCCCCATTTGTAATATGTCCGGAAATATACCTTAAAATGCTTCTTTAAATGATACATTTAAAAAAAAAGGTTTATTTTCGAAATGATCAAACAGACGAAATGTTGCTAATTTGACCATTTGCGACATTTAATTTACTTAATTCAATTCCTGTGCTTTTATAGCGATCCATTTTCTCGGCGGGACCCCGACTCTCCTCCACCTCGTCTTCCATTCAACAAATCCCCAGGAGAAGAAATATAGTACATCACCTCTGCCCGAACTTCACCTTATAGGTTAGTGTAATAGGTTGATATGGAACACCAAATAGGTGCTATTTGGTGTTCCGCGAGCTCTTTTTTGGTCCGGAAAAATGAAAAAGTAATTAGCAAAATTTGATTCCTCAACTCATCTTCGAACAAAAAACGTCCACTCGCGAGGGAACTTAGATCGCGTTGCGTTGTGCGGGATCCAGAGCTCACAGGCACCGTTCTGCAGGACGATTCATTTCCGACGCCTAGGCCTCACCGATGGATGACTGATGCGTTATGCAGGGGAAGATTTCCAAACAGACATACTTGACGCCTTGCCAAAAGCGATGAATTCATTTCCAAGTAGATGCAAAAAGGTGTACTTATGTGAAGAGGCTGACTTCACGGGGGCTTGAGTGGAGAACTCTAGCAAGCCAACCCTCTGATTGATAACTGCCGCCGATGATGATGACGCAAAACGATTCAGACCAAGCGTACGTGATTTATGAGCTAGAAGTAGGAAGAGCAACATACCATGAGATGGCACGGACGGTTGAGTTTATCAAGTTCTAACGCCACAGGGCGACCACGGTACCTCCTTCGCCTAAGCCCAAAAAATCTTGAAATGGACCAAATATTTTTTACACCGGTGAAATCTACTTGTATTTATTGTTTTTATACTCTAGTTAGTATGAATACTAATTCTGTTTTTGCTTACATAGGAATTTATCGTGAACTGTAAAATAGGGAAAACCTTTTCAAGTTACCAAGGGTTACAAGAGGCCGTGTAATGTTGGCCACGTGAGGCCAACATACGAGTAAGTTGTATTACCATCCTACTAATAACATGAGTTTTTAGAGTCTTTGATTAACATAAAATATCAAGGTGATAAATAGAAGAACATCTAAACGATTAAGAAAAATGAAAATGTTTGTCTTCTATGCCAACTCATTTCGCACCGGTGTATCTTAGGATACCCGATCGTCATCGCTCGGTGACGTGTGAAAGGGTAACCTCCTCTTGTGCACCCTTTCCCGTCGTTAATATTTGGATTTATTTTTATGTGACCATGAAAGTCATAGTAGTATTCAAAAGTATATCTTGTTATTTAGGAACGGGTTAAGCAAAGGAAACAATTAGTGAAGTCTTCGAGGGTTTTCCACCGGGTCAGGGTGTTAGCCGCCGACGTTCCGATGATTAACTCCTTCATCGTCCTAAGGGCGTTGATGAGGGCGATGAAGGAGTTAGTCATCGACACGTCGGCAGCTGACACCCTGACTCGGTGAAAAACTGAAGAATATTTCGCAGAAACCTTACTCCGGTAAAACATAAAATATTACGAAACATTTAGTAATTTTTTGCTTTCTCTGGCTTCCGTTTTTTTTAAATTTCGTGGTGAAATTTTTCTAAAATACCCATATTTCCAAAACTTTCAGTGAAAAACAAGTACCTACACTACTCACTAATTTTTCACATACAGAGAATGATTATTCAAAATGCTTAAATTCGAAAATCGTTCGAATTCCATCGCTAAATAACAAAGGAAATAATTAAAATTAGCTATTTGGATGCACATCAATAATCATTAGCGAGATGGTACCTCGACAAGTCCATAAGCAAAAGATAACCTTAATCAATTGGCCTGGAAAGTTTTCATGTGTCAAACCATAAATATGTGTTTATAAAATGCCTCAGCCCCAGGATAGACTCGATTTCATTCCGAATTCGAAAGTTTTAACTTAGCCGGCGAGGATCTGCCTTACTTTTATTTTGGTTTCTTTACGCTAGATGTCGTCCATATATCCTTTCTTAATCCATCTTTATTCATTACCCTTCCATTCATCCCTTTATTCATTTCCCTTCCATTCATCCCTTTATTCATTACCCTTATCCATCCCTTGTGGATAGAGGATTATTGGTGGAAGGTGGCTTCTTTATGACTGGGAATGTAAGAGATTAATTTTGAAGAAGTACATATATCATCCATGACGTTTAGGCAAGCGTGGTTATAGGTCTTGTCTATCTAGAGAGTTTTTTCTACAAAGGGTCAGAAGGTGCGAATAAATAACATTCTTCATGACGCTCTTTCTTCATTTTAATTAACTATTATGCTGAAGATATAACTTTATTCAAAACCTGTGAATCAGTCTGTTACGATTACAAATGAAATGCTCCATTCATCATTGTATTTAAAAAATGTTTGGCTTTTCAGGGTGATCCCGTTTCTTTGTTAGCATGTCATCTGGAAGTGGACCGGACGAACATGATTTTCAGGCGCCGAGATGCCCACAAGAAGAATGGAGGGGATTCCTGCCACCACGTCAAAGCAAGGGTTTACTCCAAAAATAATTAATAGGGGAAGTGTGGTGTTAGAAAACGTCTTTTTCATTTCAAGAGACTTCCAATGTTTTGTTATAATACGAACATAGTGGAGTTAAGGAATGAAAAATGTGAATGATTGGCACCAGTAAGTGACGAACTCCAACAATCTCAATAAGTGAAAGAGAGAAAGTCACATGTCGTGAGAGTTTGTAATACATGTCTTATTTATACCGGCGGCGGGGGCTACACACACAGGATCCTCCTTACTCCTGCTCATCTACCTTTGCATCCTCAAGGAGTCCTGCGTCAAGAAGCGACCGTAGTCCTCCGAGAATATTTTCAAAGCTCCTTGAATTTTTTGCTATTGTTCCGTAGCATTGAAAAACGAACATGAATGTGAGTGTGTGTATATATATATATATATACATATATAAACACACAGATATAGAATTTTTAAAACATTGAAACACAAAGAAAGGACGCTTACATATATGTGTGAGTATAACTACGCATGTGAGTGTCCGTTCTTTGCGTTTCTATGTCTTAAAAATTCTATATTTGTGGGTTTATATATTTAATATAGGTAAATACATATATATATATATATGTACCTATATACTCATATACATACGCATATATAAAAAATAATATATATATATATATATATATCTTTGAAATGGAACGTTCTCAGGCGACGCACAAACACACAAACCCATATATATATATATATATATATATATATATATATATATATTTTTTATTTTTCCTATAAAATAAACAGTAATCAACCCGAAGCTCGTGAATGTCCTTTTGTATGTGTTTCTACGTCTTTGTTGGCTCGTGCTATCTTGCTTCTTCGTTTAAATTATTATTCACATCCGTGAGACTCTTACAAGATAAATGCCTATATATGTATTACTACATATACACATACAGTATATATCTATATTTATATAATATTTAGATGCGTCATTGTGAATTGGCTTGGTGGATGATTGTGATAACATAAACACAATAGATATCAAAAAATAAAAGCATGGCCCAAAAACTCGCACTTTGAATTACTAAGGGCTAAAATATTTCACAAGGAAAAACCTTAACGTAGGTTGAGGGACAGATTGAAATGATGTAACGCGTGCAAGTATGTTAAAAGCATCCTCGAGTGAACCTCCCAGATGTGAAAAGCAAAAGCTTGCAACAGCAACCTGGTCTCAAGTGTTGCTACACCTGTTTCAACCGCTCCAAAAATAATTTGTGTAATCTGATGACTTAGCCATAAACATTTGCTTTCCAAGAACACCAAACCTCGAGTAACGGAGAACTTCGCACAGAATTGAAGGAAAGGGAAAGAGAGTGACTGAAGGGAGGGCTCGCCTCCCACAATCCAGATCACGATCGGCGTCCCAGCGAAATCTGGTCAACTTTAAGAATGCCACTACTATCTGAATACGATGTGAAAAGTATTTCAAAATAGGCATTTGTCATGGCGACGTGCCCTTTCGCTCTACCGCTGCACGTAAGAGGGGGCCTATAAGCACCTTTCCAGGGCTATTATTTCGCGAGTAACATGATTCCAGGCAGGTAAAATAGGCGAAATGCAACGGAAGAAAAGAGACCTAGCAGAAAGATCAAAACTGGCATGATACATGCATATGTGCATACATATAATTAAAAAATATATATATACACACACATGTAAGTTTATATATATATATATATATATAAACTTAGACAGTAACACACAGCAAGAGAACACATAAAAAGAACACTCACAATAATATCTTGATAATTTCGACGGACTCGAAATCCGTTTTCTTCGGAAGATAAGATATGACTCATATATATATATATATATATATATATATATATATATATATATATATATATACACATATACATCTCTACAAGGGTGGTCTGAAAAGTTCAGATTCAGAATATTTTAGAAAAAATGTCTTGTAGGTCGAAAATTTTTCAAACCACCCATGTATATACATGTGTGTGTGTATATATATATTTTTTTTTCTATGTATATGTGTGTGTGTGTATATTTTATTTGTGTATACATATATTTTTGTATATATATATATATACACACATATACATGCATATTAATTTTTGTTCTTATATAAATAACTGAAAAAAATCCTTCCAAGATGGCAGAAAGAAAATTTATTTGAAAATCCTAGGTAATGTGATATCACGAGCGGGAACAATTTATAGACTTGTTTCAAACACACGGCACGCGGTAACTCACAGCGATCTCACGCTCACACGAGCGTGTGGAAGCCACCGGGAGGCTCCGCACCCACGATAATGCTCCAGCCGGGTTTACCACTCCCTACGAAAAATTTTGAAAGAATCAAGCTCTGCCGACGACAGGCACGGCAAACGATTCCACGCCGCGTGCCACATCGATCACGCGGACCAATACGCTCACCGGTACACGGCCCAAGTAGCTCCCGACTCGCCCATGATTCTAAACTGGCGCACACGTATCTGCCCATTAATCTCCCTCGTCCCTCCCCAAAGCCCCTTTCCTCCCTCTCGACCGCCGGACTCCCGGCGTGCACCTCGGCGCGCGAAGGGCGTCTCGCGAGGGGGGATGGGAGGAGGAGGATTCGTACAGCCTTCCTTCCCCCGGCGGCCGGAAGAGCAGAATCAAGAGGGATGGAATCGGCGGCCAACACCCTTAGGGTGGGACGCCGGATGGAGAAGGGAGGGGAGACGGATTAGGGACGAAAACACGGGTAAGGAAGTTTAGTCGAGACGGAGGGGAGGGGGAGAACGAGGCTCACACGAAAAAAAAGCGAAACGACGAAAGTTTCCTTTGACTCGGCGCCATAGGGAACCTATTGTTTTTATTTTCTTCCTTTTATTATTCAAAGTGCACCGTCTCATTTCCATAGAAAAGCAAAAGCGTTTCGCAACGGGTGCCCCTCGAAACAAAAACTGCCTGCTGATTACGCCTGCATTCTCGGGCAGATTAGGGACGTAGAGATTTGCGAGGGGGGAGAGGCGCGGGACGATTCGCGCTGGCGCCGACGACTCCGCAGTGCTCGGAGCGGCTAGCAGAAAACATTCGATTCTCGAGCTCCGAAGACTATGGAGATCTGAGTGCAGGTGGAAGAATTCGGAACTCTTTTTCAAGGGTTTTGAAAGGGCGAGTGTGTATTACAAGGGGTATAACGAATACTAAACCAGTATTTAAGGTCGATTCCTTTTTTGGGCACCCTCAGCTTCACAAAAGCAGAGCAATTTTTTGAATCCCAGATCTTCATGGGAATCCACAGGTGGATCCCACGTGGAAGGAAAGGAAATACCAATTCAGCCCTCATGACTTTTACCCGTTTTTCGATTTCATAGGCCGTTATTCTTATTATTAGGCGAGCTATTCTACACCTATCGAAAGAACCTTCAGGTTGATTACTGAGGTGATTTTTTCTACCAATTTATACAAGATTCACCAATGAGGGTTCCGTCAAAGTTGTATCGAAATTGTTTCAGTAGATTACGATCTTAAGTATGTTTGTCCAAAAAACTCTTACGAAAGGATGCTGACTGAATAATAGTACGTGCGAGTAGGGAAAGGAAGAAAACAAAGGGGAAATGCAGGAAGACAATGGTGATGAAGAATGGTTGCGGCAGAATTTGGGACAGTGGGAAGGGGCAAGAGATCAGGGGTTGATATGGTCGTTGGGTTCACCTAATGAGGTAAGGCATGCTTATCCTATTTTACCGTAGCACAGGAACGTGTTATGTTCATTTCTTGCACATGATAAAATAACCAATTCAAATGTCAGTTATTATGTCTTCTTCCAAGCTTGAAATATATTAAGATCGAACATTAGCATTCTAGTATCACTTAGGTGTTCAACTTCAGAATCAATTTTACACTTAAAATAAGGCATGCATAAAGTTAAAATATTAATTGAGGAATACTCTACATATAAAAAATAGGCGAAAGAAAGTACAAAAAAAGGTTCAGTCAAATCGACGAAATCGGAGTATTTTTAGCCCCAGCGCTATCGCTCGCGCGTTACAGGTATTTTCCATGCCAGGGCTCCAGTCTTGGAAGCTCTCCATTTTGTTCGGGGCTGAATGACATTACTCTCCAGTCCCTATTTCAAGAAACTCTATAGCAATGACGCATGCATTTAATTCAGATTGACAAGACAACAGCCACCATTAAAAAAAACGCCAGAGAGTTCACCGATAAAATTCCTCTATGTAGTGTTGTTTCGCTTGATAACTTGTATTTCCTTGGAGTAATTAATGCGGTTTTTCATTTGCCCGAAAGTTGCACACCCGAGTAAAGTTCGCCCGAAGCTGGTGCCGTGAAGTAACAGATAAGGAAAACGAGTCCATTACGGTGAGTACGAGCTTTTAACACCAAACCCTATTTAGGCAGCCAATAAAAGATGAGAACGTTCGAAAGAAAGGCAATAAACGTGAAACCAAATGTACTAGACTGTGCTCCCATCCCACGACCATTGCGCCATACCGCCAAATTTCAATCACAGTGTGTGGCGGCCCATCATGAAACATTCAGGAGGACCGATGAGCTCTTGAATGGGATACGACGCCGGTCGACACACGGCTGGAATAATTCATTCGCTTGTATTGAGCAGCATGGAAAATGAGGGTGAAAGAATCTACACACAGATAATGTCTAAGCACAAATTCAAAGATAGGTTCATGCGCCCTCCGGCACTGATGTTTTTTTTTATCCGGGCGGAAGTGCTCCATAAACGTACACCTTAACCACTTTTAACGGAACCAGTTGAAAAAAGAAATGGTTCCTCAATGCTCTCCCAATCAATCCGGGTCGGAACGCACACATAAGCGCACGCGTTCGAAAGATACGTGCATGAGCACAATCGAAAGAATGGGAGCGGCGATCGAGGAATGGGCGACCGGCCTCACCGCCGCAAAGCATCCACTGAATCATCCCAACAGTCAATAAACGATAGTCTTTTTCTTTTCTTCACCCCACAAAGAACTTGTTTCAACCTCCCCATTCCACTGCCATTCGTAAGAAATGCCGTACTGTATATTTCGAGAGGCGTGTCAACAGCTAAGGTCATTAGAGCCTTATATCGAAGTGGGTGGGAGGTACGAGGAGGGAGAGGGACCCGAGAGGAGGAGGGGTGGGCGGAGGGTGGGGCAGGAATGGAAATCGGGAGGAAGAGAAGGGGGTGAAGGGAGGAGGAAGAATGGGGGAGGGGGCATAGGAAGAGGGTCGCCTTGGGGCACTCTTAAATGAAATGCACCAGATGGTAATGCGAGTGTCGTTAGTGACGGTGGCTGTTGGTAACCTCCCATCCTCATTATCATTACCTGGATGCCCTTGCTAATTAATCCAATTTTTGAGATTGATATCCTTTTCGATCGAATTAGTATCGGATTTTCTTCTCGGATGGGAGAGTAAAAATGTTCCTTCCAATCAGACAGCCACGTGGGTAGCCAATATTCCTTTCGTTTGTTCGCTTCTGCTTCAACACTTGGGGAGCGCTGCGCGTACAAGCACGGTGTACTAAAATCTAAAGGAAACTAAGTTCTGCAGGAAAAAAATAACTCCAATATGCATACGAGAATAGAGCACGATGATTTTTGCTGAATTAAGAGCGTGAACGCAATCCTGAATGGTCTCTTAACTCCTTGAAACACGAACTTTTTTCAAATACTGGAAAGAAATCCACACTTCCTGCGTTCGCCATAATGCGTGCTTGCATTCCGAGTACAAGTAAATCGAAGAGTTTCCAGTAATGGCGATTTCCCGTTTAAGAAATAAATTCGACCTCCTTCATATGTGAAAAAGACAAAATTCGACACGAAATCTAAGCATGGGAGGAATAACTAACTTCCTTAGGATTACTATTCAAGGGACCAGCATCCTTAGGAAGTGAGGCACACGATTAATATTTTATGTTGTTCATTCAGCCTTGGATCGAATATGCACTTAATAATTTATTGTTAAGACCGAAGTATTTCGCGGGAATCAGTTTCACATCCTTTCTTTCCCTTTTGTGCCACCCACTTGTTCGCGCCAGTTGACAGCTACCGTTATGGCGGCCTTGTTCAATAGGACAGAGGAGAAAAAGAAAGAAAGAGATGAGATTTGATTTATTTACCTGGATCGAGTGAAACTGTAGCCCTTTCACCTGCCTCATAACCGCTAAACTAAGGAAATCAGGTGACGTATGTGGAAATATTCCATGAGAAGAAAAATGGAATAATGTGCTGGGAGTGGATGAGAAAAAGACCGAAGAATTCCATATAATTCATGGAATTCACTACCAAATTCGCCAATTTTAAAGGAAATTTAGTACATGAGAACCTTAAATGTTTTTCAGAAGTAGTGGGTAAAAAAAACTACAGCATTTGGAGAAGACTGAAACCGGTTCGGGTGGTGTTAAAGTAGGACTGTTGATTACTGAAGTAAATGTTGAGTTAATTCAGGGAACAGAAAGCGTAGCGTTAATTCAGAAATGACATCCAAAGGTGAAATTACGGACATTTTTTCATAGGAATCCAGAGTAAGTTTCTTCCTTAAGAGGTGATCTGTCGTAAATAATTAAAAGAACACTTCACGTTCATCATTCAGTTTTTGTTCTAGTTTCGGATACATTCATATGTGGGTTATTAGATCTCGTGGAAGGTTTAATACTGCTATAAGTCGTCCTTAGCAACGATCTTTAGTAGAAACATTAGTATTCTAGTCCTCGCTACATTTATCTTGTTTTGAGGCTTCAAAATTTGAATCAGTTTAAGTTGATGTTAGAAGTTCCCAGACCAAAGGTAACGCAACATTTTTCTTCCGAATGGCCAGTAGAAAAATGTCTCAAACTTTGTTTTCTAGGATTCACATGTCTATTCCCAGTTGATATACTGCTCAAGCTTAGTCTATCTTTTTCTCTCCACTGTCGACGCGTAACATGGGGATTCAATTTCTATAGAAGTTCAGAGCTTTTTCCAAGCAAATGAAACGATGCACAATTGGGGAATGTTTTTTATTATTTTTTTCGAGAGGTAACTGGAATTTGAGGCAAAAGAAATTGGCGACATTGCCCACCCTTATAGTTCGAGTGAGCAGCAGGAAATAGATCCGATTTAGCTGAACATACGACTTCTCGCATGAGCACGGATCAATAACCTACCGAGCAACTACTACTCAAATTCTGATACGACAACTGGTCCATTGCGAAAAGAACAGGGCTCACAAAAAACGTTCCGTGTATTTTTTTTTTCAGAATGGTCCGTCTTTTCAATGAAGATAATACGAGGAATGTACATCTCCTATAACCGTACAATATTTGACATCTCCTCCAACGTATTTTCAAAAAATGAGAAGAATGTAAGTTTGCTTTGAACGCGAAGTGTAAGGTATTAGCATGAACATATTCTTTGACACGTTAACTGATGCTGTAGGCGAGGATAGTACTCCTCTCGTGTTTATCTCTTGTAAGCTCCACGGTACGTGAAATTCCTACGTTCACGCATGGGAAGACAGTACCATTCTATGTTTCCACCTCTGAATCCTAAAACCTCGATACACAGAAAATCAAATAGCTTGTGTTTATTTTGAAGTGGCCAAGTGTTTCGTATCACCTGAATCCGAAGACGGGGTCCCACGGTTAGCAGTCGAGCAGTATTACTACCCTACTCTATCATCCGAAGAGCTTGCTCACTCTTTGTGGGCACCATCATCAAATCGCCCAATAATATCACTTTAAAAGTTTCGTGGATATGGTGGAATATAAACACTTTCATTATATTTTGTTAGAAAACTTGTTCTTTCGAAATCCTATGAAGTGGTAGGACAAATGAGAACACACAAGCATGCAAAGAAGGTAGATTCTAAGCAATGGATATTAGCAGAATCTTTTTAGTATAAAATTTAACAGATAAACTTTGCACAGATTTCCATCTGAATGAATTCCAAAATATCTTATGAATTTCTTTTACTTTCAAGAACTACCGTTCAGGATTACTGAAATATTTCAATTTTGTCCTCTTCCTACATGTATATTTAACAGACAAAGTACTAAGCCTAGTTTATTTAGCGGCTTCCACAGTAAAAAAATGCTACTTAGTCATAACTCAATATTGTCGAATGGCAGGCTCTGTAATGTGGGAATAACAGAGATAAGCTGGAAGAAGATGAGGTAAATGGAAAAACTTACTAGCTAAGTTATCGCCATAATTACTATATCATTTCTCCATCATCATCATCTCCGATTACATGCCATAGCTAACTATAATCGCTCTATCTCCGCCACCGAATTCAGTCTCATGTGAGAAATGTTCTTATCTTCGAGAAGCTATGTACTTATATCGACTTGGCGATTGTCGTAGTAGGAAGTAGGAAATATCCTTAAAAAAACAGCGAGGTTTCGGATAAACGCGAAGCATTCCATCACGGGCTCCACTGAAGTAAGTAATTTAAAGCCCTTTAAATGAAACGTAATGGTCTCTTTCCTAATTCATTCCAGCGCTTTATCCGCCCTGAACAAATGTACGTACAAATGGGCGAACGGCCCCTCGGGATATGCCACAGCATTCCGCACATGGTTGCAGACAAAAAAAAAGCCTTCTCGTCAGGCAAGACACCAAGGACGATACCTTTCCGACGGCTGGGTTTTTCATTCACGGCTTCGAATTGGTGACTCAATTCAAATTTCTCCGACTCCTAATTGGCGCGTATGCGGGGAGCCGTCATGTTCTCCACACTCATCCAAGGTTCTGACACCTCGATACGGCCTGGAAAAGATTCGGACTAGAGTCTTCGGAGAAGATTCATTAATCCCCCGCAAAACGTTTTCGCCTTCATTTTTTTCAGCTCAATAACAATACCTTTTGTTTGCGAATAACTTACGTAATCTCCTTCGGACTGCTGAATCCACCGAAATGACTTTCTTCACCGTGGCGATCTCTATCATGCAGGTAATTGTTTTCTGGCGATGGCAGTATTATTTTATGTCTCGTGGTGAAACGCTAACCTAATCTTCGTGAATGAAATCTGAGTATGGTAAAGTGCAACAACGATAAAAATAAATTACACCGGTATTTATTTAGAAATATTACTGAAAAAAATGTGACCTTGTCCTTCCTAAAACAGCCAAGAGTGAAACTAAGCGGAGTCTTCTCAATGATGGACGAAGATAAAAACCTTTCCCAGGTGAAAAAGAAATTTAACTATCGTAGAAACTTATAAAACAAATTTATCAATAAGTCGAAGATACTAGAAATGTCTCCTTAGATGAGGACACTGTTTGTAAATATATTGACAATATTATTCATCACTTAACGAATTAAAATGCGCACTACACAAGCACTCCGGAATTGTGGAAAAATATAAATCAATAAGTCAATGCAATTAATATTGATAAAACTGAGGCAGAACGACTCAACAGCGACACACGGTGGATGGACGCGGCTCGAGCGTGATGCTTATAAGATTAACGAAAGATATGCGCTCGTATGACGCTCGCAGCAATACTTCCGCCCTTAGTCTTGGATACGTACACTATAAATGGATAAGGCACATAGAATCATTACTCTGAAGCATGTAACAGCGAAATAAATATTGTACACTAGGGGACACAAATATGCAACGTTTGAACAGCGGATTCTGACATATTATTTTTTGTCTTAAGCGTTCTATAGACTATTAAAACATACTGTTGCAGAATCATATCATTTCGAATGTACTCCGAGTTGACATATCATATTCTTAATTGAATTTCTATATCTAACTCCAATTTAAACCGTCAAAAGCAGCCCATTTCCACTAGCACGACTTTCATCCATATTTTGCCAGAGTATTCCAAGAGTCGCACATATACTTCTTAAGTTCTGGCTATTTAGCTGACGTATTTTATTTTTATATCAATCTTTACGTCCAAGTGGCAAGCGTACTAAGTTCGGTGAATATGAAATAACCGAATAACCTAACTGTTAGCAGGCATGTAACTTTTCTCTGCAATAGCCTCTCAACTACACCATAAGAAATATACGTGTACACTGCAGATTATGAGATATATATTATTTTCTTAGGTATACAAAATTACAGCTTAACTTTTTTTAATTCCCTAAAAACTACAATAAACTGGTAAACATCCAAATATTCCCAAAAATTAGATTGATTTTTTTTCAAGTTTTTTTGTACCCTGCAAGCCACCGATAGGGTGTGTAGAAGGAAGATCAATCTATTACCGAATAAACAATAATCATGTAGTACGAATATTACATTTCAACGCATTCTACGTAGAAACAGCACTTATGGAAATTTCAGTAAAATCGATTTCAAAAGCAGAGAGAGAGACAGAGCGAGAGACAAAAACAATGGATTCTTTGGCATAAAAAAACTCCCTCGGTTATCAGTCCAGATCAAAACTTCGACGATCGATATCAGAGGGCTGAAAAAAACGTAACTTTTGCTGGCTGCCGATAACCATCCCGCCTCCGCCCGCGGCCATAAAATACTGGCAGAGAGCCTCGTATTTTATTCTACACCCGAGCCCGTTACGACAAGTGGTCGATAGAGCAGCTCGCATGTCATTCATCGAAGGATTAACGTCATTTCTCGGCACGATTTGAATTGTGAATTGACCGAAAGTAGTTCTTTACATTCGTGTCACACGGCGTGACAAGAGTCAAGGTTGGGCGCTTTCCGCTCCCCGTTTACTGCACGCCTAGTTCGGAGTTCAGGCCAAAAAGGGTCGGATACTACCTCCCCCAGTCACTCTTGTGAATGTCACTGGCAAGCCAAATGAAAATGATCTTTCGAAAGACGACTAAAGAATGATGTCGGGTGGAAAGTACAATCATGTGGACCGAACAAACGAGAACAATGCGCAAAGCATGTATTATTGCCCTTTTCTTTCTCAAATTTAGTCCTGATACGCAAATATCAATGTTGGACCATGGTTATTTTCTTAATGTCAATTTATTTTTCTACAGCACGCAGGAATTTTCTCACTACATGACACATGCTAAGCACTGCTTTTCCCTTCAGTGCAATGGCCGTGTTTTTGTCGGTATGTACAACTTACAAAGCCATAAACGTTACTACTGGTCGACAGTTCCATTAAAGGACAGCGGTCGTTGAAATTACTATGCAGTGGATAGAAAGCAAACTCGGTATGGACTTCTATTACTTCAACTATTCACACTGCGAAAAAATACGCGACAATTCATCCCGTCCCATTCATCCCTCCTCAAATTCGAAATAAAGAAAGCCGAGCAGAAAACGTCGGTCAAGAATCACACCGGTAAGCTCATGGATGATTGCTTATTATTATTACTAATATTAATTACCAGTCAATAGTTCAGGGGTACGTTTTTGCCCAATAATGACAGGTTTCATAAATCCAATGTCTCTGTTGATTCCACATTTCGTAAAAACTTCGGCACAAAAATGAATTACAAGTTTTTGAGTCAACACAGTAGTTTCATCAAAGTTACAGTGAAGAAATTTTAATTAGTTATACATCCAAATGAAAGAGTGAAAATTGTACAAAAAAGCGATAGATTACATCATAGAGTAATATAAAGCATTGATTTTTTTTGTGTGATAATGAAGCACTTAGCGCAAGCCATAAATCAGGTTTGGTGACTTTCTTCATTCCAGGTTACCAACGATGATACTGACGAGAGCATTGTAATAAAACTGCAAGCCAACTGCTTTCAAAAAGTTATTGTAAATTGGTATGACAAATTACTTTCGAGCTACCGTTATGGAAGGTGAAACTTCACAAACGAAATATTTCATGAGATTTTGATGCGGTGGCAAGGTTTTTAGGGAATTAAAAACAGCGAGCGAATATAATTTTTGCTTCCCTCGCCATCCTGACATACGTAGTTGAGTTCGCTTCCCCTGACTTTAAACAAACTTTGGGGTGATGGCACAAATGATTTATACGATTCAAAAGCATCCGGGTTTTATTTCTTTTGCCTCTACTAATGGCAAATGCCTCTCAAACCTTCGGAGCCTCGCCGCGGTAGGCAGGCACCACATGCACGCACTTTGGGATGCGTCGGCCGAAGAAGTCGGGAGGAGTGGACGAAAAGGAATAGATAGCGTCCGTGGGGAGAGACGATGTAGATGGGGAAAGTTGGGGGAGGGGGAACTCGACGTATGAATTAGTGCTGTTTCATCAGGCTGGACTCAAGGCCGAGGCTTGATTAACCACCGCGGGCGGGGGCGCAGGAGAAATTTTAACGCCACGGCGGTGGATCGAATCCCGGCACTCGCAGCAAGAGAGACCCGCACGCCCTTAACTAACCCACCAATCCGGTTCCCAGCGCGGCGTCGAAGCGTTCCAAAAAGTCTCGAGAAGAAGCTGATTGATGCCATACTTGAGCGAATAAAATAAATCTCGCGCGCGTAATCTTCAAGCGCAAGAGATACGTCGGAACGAAATTTGTCACGCTTTGAAATGTACCGTTAATACACTTTCGGCGTGCTTTAAAATGAAAAGAACTGGCTTTCTCCTAAAGGATCAAGTCAACGTCCGGATCAGGGGTTCGGGCATTTGGAAATTTTGCGGTCCACGCAGCGATGACAGCTCTGATGATGAGCGACATCTCCGAATCCGAGTCGCGGCCTGGGCGGACATGGCTCATGTCAACGGCGCTCCACTTAGAGCCGATAAAATAATTTTAATGATCGGAAAGAAAGCGTGCAACGGGCCACTGTGTGCGCAAATTAAATAAAATCGTTTGTTTTGAGTGACAAATGAAACAATTAATATCGCAACTGCTCTAAAGCGCTTTTATTGCTTGAGACGGTGCTTTGTGGGAGTCCATACAGATGAAAGTAAATAGAAAAAATACTTTAACGCTTCATTGTGTAAAGAGATTTCATTCACAGTATGCTTCACTGCACCGGAGCATTTTTGAGGCACGATGTATCTAAAGATTCAGCGTTGAATTGCAGCATGTTGTAAAGAAAATACCTCATAAAATGAAACAATGCTCGATGGTGGTTCAGAAAATCGAGTCGAAAACGACCTCAATTGATTTATTTATTTAGGAACATGACAAAACTATTGACTCATGAAAATAAAAAATACTATAACCACCAAGAAGTTATAATTTTCACATGAAGATTTAATTTAATAAGTGAGTGCACATCTGGAAAGTAATGTGGTATAAGTGCTGCTCAGTTTAGGAAGAGTGGAAGTTAAAATTGCGGTCATTTGGTTTGCGCAGCTGCGATCACGAATTCAAGGACATCATATCTGGAATGAAAGGGGTAAAATCCAACTGTATGAGTCTGCGACGAGCTCAAAAAATTTTTCGTTAACCCTCATTAGAGAGAACACACAGAACAAAAAGCAATAAAAAAAGAAGATAGCAGGTTTTTTCAGTATTTACAGGATACATTGCGAGTTCTTGTGAGTGTATGTCTTTCATATAATGCTCAGGAGCCCTCGACAAATTAATGTCCCGTAGAGCCAGCCAGACATGGCTAGGGGAAAGGTCATTTTTACTGAAAAAGTTTCGCGATCTTCAATCTTGAGGAGTTCTTTCCGAGAGTATGGCACATGAGTAGAATGCATAAATTAATCCGCAAATGACACAACTACGTTGAGCAAGTTATCCAAGCAACTACTAAAAATATTTTTTTCTTATACCTCAGCAAGGTGAGATCGTTTCAAGCGTGCAATAAAATGTATGCAAGTTCAATTCGTTCTTCCAATGATCTCAGAATTAAAACGGGCGTTGACGTTTGACAGTGTTTTGTCGTGTGTATATCTATGTATTTATTTATTTACTTATAGACACACACACACATATGAGTGACAGCAAAGGGAATGTTTTCCGAAGGAAGGCTTGACTAAGAAAGTCGACAGTGTTAGAAAAAGTATGCAAAGGCAGAACTCTATAAATGTTTAACATTTCATTCCCTGAATCAGCGTCACATAACGCTTTGCTCAACTTTTTCGATCCGGCAAGAAAACGACCCGAAGGGAAATATCGAATAAAAGAATTTTGTACCAAATACATATATTCAAAATTATTTGACGTTAAGCTTATTCTGTACATGATTTGGTAAATGGAAAAACGGGAAACGTACTTTATATCTACTTGCTCGCTCTCATACGATCCAATTTTCATTATTTCAGCCCTGTTTCGAAGCAGAACCAGTCAGAACTTCGATAGAATAAACGGTACGAAGAGAAGTTTTAAAAATACAGGTTTGATAACGTATCACTACTCGTTTATGTAACGCTAATTGAAATTTAATGAGAGTAATGATATCTCGGTCAACCAGGAATCTTTTGTCAACCTCCGAATAAATTTTCATTCTTACAAAATGTAAAGATAGGAGCTGGAATGTGATTCACTCAGGGAAGAACGTAAATTTTACCGATTTGCAGTGGCAAAATGAACTTACACGCATCTACTTCTCACTTGAACCTATTTTTCTTCTTAAAACTCCACAAGGAGACCGAGTAGGACATGTGAAACAAAGTAAAAACGATGATGCACAAAAAAACAACGCAATTGCTCTGGAAAGGCCTCACTCTGAGTCATCGATTACTATGATTAATTACTAAAGGAGGTTACCTTCCAAGAGGCGGGCGAGAAATCCTCACGGGTAGTTGTCGAAATCTATATGTACTCCCAGAAGAACGAATTAAAGCCGAATATGCCTGCTAACTCTAAAGGGAATTTATATCCTGCACTATTCCGGGCAGGTATCTCTCATAAATAAAACCCTGATTCAATGAGGGACGGCTAAAGCATAACGTTTGCATGAGAGAGAGAGAGAGAGAAAGAGAGAGAAGTCGTACCCGAAGCAGGCGTGCCGATTAAATAACAGATAGGATTGAATATCATTATTGATGATAGTGAAATTCAGAGTAGACTGTGTGCAGGCTCAAATAAAAGGCGACGACCAAAACTCACCGCAAACTGTCGTAAACATCAAGGTTTTCAAAGCAACATTAGAAACCTGAGATTCGACGCGACTGAATATATTTTTGGGTTACGCCCGGTTACTTAGCGAATCAGAGAGCAACGGGATATGGATATTGTGCTTTAAATTATTCAGCTTTGAATGCGTCGACCGCAAAGATCGAGAGCCTCAGCACAACTGCCAGGGCACATGCTTACGGTTGTTTAATGAACACCCTTAATTCCAAGGAGAAACCAAGCGCAAGTAAAAAAAACAACGTTCATGAATAAAGCAATGCCTAAATGTAACAATCTCTTTTGGCGCGTCACTGTGGGTGGATTTTGGGCTACACTCGTCGTGAGCTCTCCACTATCGAGGACATCAAATCGGGATCATCGTGCATGAAATCGCACCCAGGGAAAAACGGGGGAATGAATTTTCCGAGTTTGGAATAGACTCCTACTGGGTTTATCAAATCCTTGCAGAGATCAAAGGGAGGAAATTTATTCGCGTGAAATGCGAAAAGCTAACGATCAAGATATCTTCACGTGACGAATCAATCCCCGTGAACTGGGAGAGCATTCGAGATATTCTTCCTCCGTGAGCCAATTGCTCTGCCGTTGCGAACCCCTCTGGATTCACCACCGCCGCGGGCACCGTGTGTGCATACTCTTGGCGTTGACTACCTACACCCATCGACGGTGAACCTACTGAAAACCTTCGCAAATTGAAACGTACGTTCATTTGAGCTACCTAATCGCGATGTGCGAAGGAAAGAATATCTCACAGCGGAGGCTTCCGCAATTTCTTTTACTTGATACACAAAATATTTTCTGTATTATAAGCGGCGTTATTTTAAATACTCGACGTTTCGCTTCTCTTACTCGGATCATGATAAGGAGAAATGGCACTCCCAGCAAGAGAAGTAAAACGTTGTGTGCTAAATAAAAGTCGCAGCCATTACCGAAAATACATAAAATAAAATTACAGGAAATTGTAAGTGGAACAGTTTTCATGATCTGAAGAGAGCAATCAATGCGAGAGAGCAAACGTTTTTGATGCTTCATGGATGAAACCTATCGGAGTAATTATAGACAACTCTACAGATCTAATTTCTTAGTTGTACGGTGGATATATTTCAGATCATGTGGATAGTAGATGCATGTGTACCTACATATCAACGGTTGGTATTCTCATTTCGCAATTCTTTATTTCAGCGACATAATTCGATCATTTTGAAGTAGATCGTCACGGAGAACGTTTTGAACAAATGAAAGAGGTCGAAAAATAAAAACTTCCCGTATTCCCGAGGTGATTTTGACAAGTGGTTCAGAAAAAAACAGCAGGAAAAAAATAACATGGGAAACACCAAGCGACGATGACTGGAAGGATAAAAATTATTCTATTTCGTGACCACGACGGGCTCATTAAAGATGTTGACCAAAGGACGGAGTGTGAGTGGTGTCGTGAGCCCAAGTCTCTATCCTCCGGATCGGTATGCGATCGATCAAGAAATTTCAATCGAACGCGACTCACGTCTCGAACGAAATGAATAAGCTCATGCTAATGAGCGGAGATTTTTACGGAAAATTAATTCTCTTCGCTCATTTGGTCCCTGGTGTTCAGCCACCATAAATTCGTAACAGTCTCTGGCGTTGTGTACTCTTATCCCCTTTGCCTTGCCCTCTCACTCTCATTCGCTAATTGTTCCGGGGCTTCTTGCTCGTAAATATTCAAACCCTCCGCCCAAGTTCGGCTCTACTTCGAGAGTGGAGGCAGATCCCGCAGAAATTCTTCCGCTTGAACCGTTCATTTGTTTTATATTCTATGTACTCCTACGTGAATTTGTCACTAGAGCGATTCTTAAAATTGATATTCATTTGATGTACTAGCGATGGCTTTAAAGTTAAACGTTTGAAAATGTCGAAGAGAATAATTTACTGAAGAATGTAAAATGAATGTTGAGCACTGGGGTTTCGCCCTTATTATCAGAGAGGAGATAAGTGCCGTAAAAAGTAATTAGTACCAGTCACAGTTAAGACTTTTATATTTGTGATCAGTTTCTTTTATCCTGGATTTATTACATTGTTTAAAGTGGCAAATTGAATTTATAAATAAAGAGTTTATTCTGATAAAATGGTAAAATGTATGAGTAATGATTTCAATTTGAGGGGAGGTTGCTACTATGGTTATTTACATAGTTACTATACATATTAGATGATGCGGCTATGATTTACATACGTCTGGAGAGAATTTTGCTCATTGATAAAATAAACCATAAATAGAGATTTAAAAAATTAAGACGTTATTTGCTATTAATTTATAATTCGTGAAACGTAATTGAATATTTTGAAGAAAGTTGGCTTAGAACTTTCTGTTTGGGCGTTGACGGTGCTGGTGCCTCCAAAAGCACAAAAAATCGCGTTGAAGCTGATTTTGCCTGAGAGGGACCAGATTGAAATAAAAAATTATGAATAATTTCAGGAAACCACGACTAGATTACAAGCAACATTTATTTTTGTTTATGGAGGGATTTCACGTACATAAAGACAGAAGCGTAATTCTTCTTAGAAACTCGGTTAATCTCAACACTGGTTATGATGCGCTATTTTTGGTGTGTAAATTTGCCAGAACACTTTCTATTTATTTCCTAGTTTAATTTCATTGCTAGACATCCATACTTCTACTTATACTATACTGCGAGTAGCCATAGGTACGCATGGCATGAAGAGTTAAGATACCAGCCACTAGAAAAATTTGTGGACGTGATCATGAAATTTAAAACGTAAATAGTTAATAAACGATTATTTGTTATATTTGATGTTTGACACTGCCATTATTCCGACTTTGTGAGGAAAAAAAGATTTCTTGCATCACTTATTTTGATATTTCATTTCTCTTTACATGCCAATAACGTCTCATCTCGGGGAATTAGAATAACATCATAGTCTTCAGCTTAAAATCCGTACTGGCTTCATTTTTCCAGACTTATCTTAAGAATTACCAAGTTGTGTGCATGTAACACCCTCCGATAACTAAGTAAGTCGCTTTTCTAATAATTTTAGGGCTCTTTCTGCTCGTTCGTCACATTTTATCGGGAGATAACTCCGACTTTGCTTAAGTATTACCTATTTACCTCGCATGTTTCATCTGGGTGTGGTTGAAATGAATTAGAGATGAGATTCAAATCTTCACAAATAGCTCCTATTCTTATCTTACCCATCCATGTATTTTCACACTATTTGTGTTAAGCAGACAAGCTTATTCAATAAATCATGGCAGATACCCCGCACATTATTTCCCCATGATAGCATTCAAAACTCAAGTACCTGAGTTCAAGTTATCTATCATTTCAATAGGCTCACTTAGTACTTTCCACTTAACCATCCAATCTCCCGAGTCTATAGGTTTAGAGAGCGTAAGATGCGAGAGATCTTACAATTCAGTATCCTTCAAGTAAAAATATTTTAAGGAATATATTCCGACGAAGAGATGATGTCATGAAAGTATTAAGGAGCAAAATGAGTGGCATACAGAAGGGAAAACAATTAATTCAATTACTTAGGATGGTCTTTAGCCCCAGTTCCCAAAACAGCGGAGATTTTTTTAGAGGGATGTTCCAAAATTGGCAGAAATGGATCTACAGATCTCACGGAAGTGCGGAAGGATGGACAGAAAACGTATCTGCGCGAAGGATCTATGAGCAACGACCTTTAAGGTATTTATTAGTGAAAATATTAAAAACCTAGGAAGAAGTGATCATCCTGAATTATGAGGAAATTTAATACCCAAGGTTTAAATTCACAAATTTGGATTTCAACTCAAATCAGAGCGACAAACATTTCATCACCGACCAAATGCCCACCGAAGAACAGGAAAAAAACTAGTTTCTTCCGTCCAATAACTATTTACTTGACGAAGCTTCGTTGGGACAGGGTCATAATAAAAATATTCCGAAACGTTTCAAGATGCCAGGGAGTTCATTAGAAAAGGGGATATCTGATCCGGGACTTCGCCGAACGCGACGACTTTCTGGAACTCTGCAATCTCGCGTCCATCGAGAGATTCCTTCCTTTGGTGGTGGGACCTTTAACATCATTCCACAACGCCGTCTCGTTTTTATTATTATCTTGACGGCCAATTTGCCTTCCCTATCTCCGCCGTGCCGCAACATGCGCACGGAACATTGGCGCGGCCTCAGCAGCCCCGAAAAACAGTAGTCGCGAGACATTCCTCATCCGAGTCAAAATACTTTTACGCAGGCACGCACCCGTGGGGCCACGAGAAGAATTTCTCCGGGATTAAGTTCCAATAATTACTACCCTCCTTTAACTTGTTTATTATCTAAATGAAGAAATAAATTGTCAAGAAGGCTGCTGGACCGGTTCGACGCTCCCGTGGAAGCAGAAGAGGACGCGGGAAGATGATCATTTCTCCTTTATTTTTCGATTCGACTCCTGTGGGATGGGTGCACCCAATATTGCGAGTATCTACCCACCAACCTGCGGTCACTTTCGTTTAAAATATTTTTTTTTTCAAATTTAATGCCGATCTCCAACTTTCCTCCTCCACTCTTCCCCACCCCCGGCTTATTATTGTCCGTTGCCCTGTGGGATCACGGGACGATTCCATGGGTAGGACGCCGCGCGCTTTTAACGTACCGTCAGCTCTTTTGAGAGAGAGAGTGGGGGGAGAATGAGGGGGAGTGCCACAACCGGCCCTTGAGGCCTCGGGAAGCCGAAGGGATGAGGATGGGGTTGGGTGGGGTGCGGTGGGGGGCGCAAGGGAGGACGGGAAAGGGTGGCGGGGGAGGGCGGAAAGGAAGACGAGAGAGAGTGGGGGGGTGGGGTGGCGGGAGGACACGGGGAAGTCTTAGAGGCAGTAGCCTTTACCACCACCGGTTTGACCGAAGAAGATTAAAACAACGAGACGAGACTTTTAACAGCGCACTCCGTGATGATGCGAGAGGAAGAGTTAAGAGCGGGAGAGGATGGGGAGAAATGAGGAGAGGAAGGGTGTGAGAGACAGGAGTGGGAGGAGGAGAGAGAGAGAGAGAGAGAGAGAGAGAGAGAGAGAGAGAGAGAGAGAGAGAGAGAGAGAGAGAGAGAGAGAGATAGGGAGCGACGAGGAGAGCAGAACAGAAAGAGAAATAGCTAAATAATTCATAGATAAATGACCACTCACTGCCTAAGGCTTATGATGGTTCCACATGGAAGAAGTTCCCATCCAATGTGCTGAGGTATTCAGGTGAGAGTCAATGCTCTTTCCATGGTGGTACCTCGCATGCACCTCGGTGAACTCAGCTGTTTAAGGATTCGGCCTGCCGCGAAATTCGAAGCACGTGAACGTATCATAGACGTGATAATGTTAGGAAGCACTGCCATTTGCCATTAATAATGAGCCCACCTAGCTACATTACACAATACACGTATTGGAAACGTTACCATTTCTGTTATTGTAGCAAAAAATTACCAGTTTTCAGTGAATCTATCAGCGAAAAAAATCTAGCATCTTAAAAATGTTCATAGTTTTGGAATTCTTTCTTTCGCAATACCGTAGGAGTGACTTCCAAAAATTCTTTCCGGAGACTATGAAAAGCAAAAAGGTATTTCACGCAACACCAGTAGTTTTGGGGATTTGCAATGCTTCAGAGTTTCGTTTTAATCGAGTTTTCATTCGCATATCGAATTTCACATTTAATTCAAATAGTAATAAGATATGAGGAGAGAGAAAGAGAGAGCGCGAACGCTGTCAGGAAACACAAAAGGAGAGGAAGAGGGTGAGACGGCGAAGGGCGGGACAGGTGGAGGGGGAGTGGAGGTGGGGGTGGAAAAGAGGCGAAAGAAAAAGGAGAAAAGAATGAAGAGGAGAGAGAGAGGGAGAAGAGGGATGGGGAGGAAGGGCCTTGAAAAGGTCGCCTCGCCGACGTAGACCGGACTCCATGAATAGTGGGCAGTACATATGTATTCCGTTCTGAGGTTCATCAACCGCTGAGGTCATTTCACATGGCAATTGCGTCGTATTATCACCCGGAAAGTAGGTGATGAGCAAGGAACAGCATCCATGCCCCAGGCTGGTGCATTTCGAACTCTCTAACCTTGGCGAGCATTTGGTTCAAAGTTAAATTATGTATATCCTATGCTGTTGTAGAGTAATTCATTATGTTTAACGTGAATGCAATAAGTGCTCACATAATAAATGATAGAAGGAGAAGAACTGAATGGTGTAATTCACTCGTGATGAAGTACCAGGTTCAATATTAGGCGTAACAACATTTTTTCTGAGGGAGTCACTGGCTCATGCGAAGTATTGGATAGTTAAATTAAAACCAATTAACTGTTTGTTGTTTAGTTTACAGACATTTTCAGGACTTCCAAAATTATATTTTTCCAAATGAAAATTTCAGTGCCGGAGACTGAAGATAGTAGAAAAAAGTAGTCGACTTCAGTATCAGTACGATATATGATCACAGCCAGACTGCAGAATAACAATGTCTGCTATTAAACTTCAAACGAACAATTTAACGATAAATTTTACGAACTATGAATGTAATTAAGTTGGAATTTATTTTTTCAATAATCATTTCCATGGTGTATTTCTTAAAAAGGATTTATATAATCTCAAAATATAAAAATTCAAAGAGTTGACGAGTACCACAAATTTTAGACGTTGTCTATGAACAAAAAGTGACGTTTTGATCCACTTACTATTCTAGATATTTCAGGCTTGCAGCAACTGTGATTCTCAAATTTTACAGTCCCCGCAAAACCATTCCGTACAGAAAGCAACAGTTTCAAATGTCAGCCTTTTTGAAGTTAACTTTTTCAAGGAACTGCATCCCCGTCCGCGGCGTTTAGGAGTAATATCTTAATCAAAGCTATTTAGCTGAAATAGATGGTCGAGGATCGGCGAGACCTTCGAGCATCTAGTTAGGTACAACTCTCAGCACGCTACACGAACAACGGTAATTGACCTGTAGGGTTGGTTTAAGTGTGTGTGGGTGAAGTTCAACTCGTTCATTCTTCGAGTAAATATATTGTCAAAATAAAACTAGTCGTATACCATATTAAAATGCTTTAAAGTAAGTTGTCTTTCTGTTAAAAAGTGATTTGGCACTGGTCTTTGAAGAAGGGAAGAATAAATTAAACTCAGCAAATGTTTTACACATAGGCATAACAATATATGAAGTAAAGTCTAAATTAATATAATATATGAAGTCTAAAATAATAAATATATGAAGTAAAGTATAAAAAGTAAAGGTGGGTGGAATTAATGGAATGTCATTCGCTACGTCTAATAATTTAGAGACACAAAGGCAGTTTTTGGGAACAGCTTTCTACTCCTACCCACTTACTCGTAAAACTTCACGAATTCAAAAAGGAAGACGTTAAATTTCGCATGTACCTATTACGCATTCATTGGGAAGCAGAGTAATTAAATCGTGCATCTGGGCAATTACTGGGAATTGGATGCCACTATACCCTTGCAGCATGCCTGCAGCACTTCCGTCATTATGTGTTAATGTTCGCGTGTCAAATTGCAAGATTATCAGCTTAGTGCCATACAAATTATTGCTGCTGAAGTTCAGTTACCCTGACGTCGAGGTATTCTCTTTTTCGGCGTTGCTTGGCGGCAGAAAGTACCATTTGGTCCACTGCATTGTCCACTGCGAGGGAGGCCAACCTGAGTGAGCTCTCGGTTCCCTTTCATTTCAAGTCATTGCCGGGACCCCCATTTCCTCGTTCCTTTCTTGATCTGATCACTTAGCAGCTCAGGAGGATGCAAACGAGCTCACCTGTCGGCAACAAAAAATTCTACCCGGGTTCCTTTCAGCCGTTTGCACCTCCGACAGATCGCACTTCACCATGACCATTAACTATCGGAATTCGCATTAAAAACTTTCGGCAGGAGGCTGGGCATTGACTTTGGCCAAAATTGAGTCCTTCCCAAAAGTCGTAACTTCGATGGCAACAGCGACGAATGTTGCGCAACCCGCGGCCGGAAATCATTCCGGAACTGCATTTTGAGAGGCGTTCCCGTTACGAGCGGCGCATCGAAATAATGCAGGGGCGCCTTTTCTGCTCCCGCCATAAAATTTAATCGAATTGAAGTCAGTCCTTGAACTTCACTTATCCGTTTTGCGAAACCATTTCCGCGTTCGCGGTGTAGTCATCTTTAACGTCACATCCGTTCCCGATGTGAAAGCTTGCCGAAATGACTCGGCCCTCCCCGATCCCATGGTAATTTGTGAAGTGAGCGAGGTGGATCTTCAAGGGATCGTTGGATGACTTACACACTTTCATTTGCGTTTCCATTCGACTCAAATGTTGTGCGATCTCATTAAGGGATGATCTTGTTGATGCCCTTGCCGGTAGAAATACAGAAATGTGTATATGAGCTTTGAGGACGTTGTGAAATGCTAAAATTAGTTTGATTCGTTTAAAACATAAAGTTTAGAAACATTTCGATCGTTAACCATTCAGTTTTACAAGCGATTAATTCAAAGGGGGAGATTTCGTTAAATAAAGGGAGGGAAAAAGATCAATCTGAAAGGTATAAAGAAAAATGCTCGGACAATACTGTGAGGAATATTATGAAAATATGCAATTTATTAGAAACGGTATTGAGGAGAATGGGCCAAATATAAGCCTCCCTTTTCAAATGAAACAATAATAAAAAAGAAAGAAATGATCTTCAAATCAGACTTTTAAATCGTGATTAATTAAAAATCTTGAAAGCTAATACGGCGTAAAAAGGTGTTAGAATAATAGACCTTAACATTAAAATTGCTTACATACTCGTATTTTTAACTAGTAATGTGTAACTAGTAGTTTCTTCAATAGTCAACTAGGAAATATTTACCAGTGCCAATATGTGAACATTGTAACTTTGCACTTCCTGTTAACCTTCCTACCGAGTGGTAATTGTTACCGAGAAGAATTTTTGTGACTAAGGTGGCTCTTAAACGGTTCTTTGTCACCCATGACGGCCTTGTTTGATATACTATGCAAGAGTAGATGATTCCCCCTTCTGTGTTAAGCGGTGCGCAGTTTCGTTGATCTACATGAAGATGTCTTGATCAAGTTACTCTTACCTGTGTGTTATTTAAAATGTTTATTTGAAGATTTCATCATTGAATTTCTATTTATGACAACTGCCTTTTAGTTTTGCCTATTCATTATCTCATCATTGATGTCTCCATCTAAATTGTATTATTAAAAAACCTCAGCTTAAAATGCACAATAAACATTAGAATCTTTATCCGTTAATTATTGGTAGGTAGCCAAGGGCTATGAACTATCCTCCTGCTACAGTTAACGTTAATAATAAATTACATTGTTGCTTGTATATTTCGGAAATGAACTGCGTTCGTATGAGATTAGCTTTGTCATAAATAGCAAAGGCATCATTAGTAAGCCATTAGTTCTCGGTACATTGGATTCGATATTAACAAAATCTGACATATTTAGTAAATTAGCAGATTTATCGCCGTATTTTCTCATAACTTTTCCCTACCTTGCGAGTACTGTTGGAATAAATGCAAAATTACAGGATATTTCCATATAAAACTTCTTATTTTTTTAAATCCAAACCTTTGGGGTACGACGTTCCTACTATCATGCAGCATGTGGTTCCTCAGTAACTTCCGGGGACTAGAAAATCACGAAGTTAGGGTTCAGCTGGGAGGTGTCGGATTTGTCATCACTCAAATTTCAATGATAGATCCCACGAGGGCTCTACTAACTCCGCCATCACGCCGAGCACCCATGACATAAATGCGATGGACATTTTTTTGGATCTAAAATACAATCCAACATCCACAACTCAAATTTTCTCTCCTTAATGACATCCGTCAGCGAACTTAATTCAGGTGAAAACTTTGAAGAAACTGAAACCTACAGCGAAAGTCAAAGAAAGTTTTGCAAAAATATAATAAAACGCACGGTTGGAGGGATCCTGACCTCTATAGAAAACGCTCCTTGGAGGAGAGGAGATGAAAGAGAATGCGAAATTTTTGGGTAATTACTTCAAAGGAAAGAGAGAAAGAGACGAGGATGTATTTGGGATGAGGGAGAAGGTTAGCACAAGGAACGAGAGGGAGTCGGAAAGTTAGTGAGAAGGCGGGACAAGGAAAGCGAGAAAGAGGAAGAGAGAAAGGGTCTTGGAGGGTGAGGGCTGGAAAAGAGTTGAGGGCTCGCAATGTGGCAACCCCTTTTCTCCCATCGGGAGGTCTCGCTTCATGCACCCGGTGCCTGCGTGACCGCCGGTGACGACCAAGTCGTAAATTAAAAAGTTCCCGCGGTATGCAAACGTCACTACGGTGTCCCCTCGCCCGGATCAGCTGAGGAGAGGGAAGGGACTCACATGTAAGCACCCTCGGTCCCCTCCCACCCCTTACAAAGGGCCCTTTTCGTGATAGGGCACCTTGAGGGTAGAGTGCCTAGGAGCAATGCGGCATCCCTCTCCAGGGGGTCGTCCCTCGTGAAGTGGGCCACCTTTCCCTCTGCGCCCTTCGGTGATTTTTGTAGTCCTCGCGGAGATATACGACTCCTCAAGCCCCATTACCATAACCAGCTACATATCACTCTAAATTGCTCTCTTTATTAGTCAATTGAGATAAAACTATTATTTGTTGCTAGCTTATTTAAACATCGTGACGAAGTCTTTAGTAGTAGAGAAGAAACGTTTGTGGAAGCCCACTCCAGACGCGAAAAACCATATATTTATTTTTTCTATGCTGATTGATTATGATGAAAGTATCATGATACGCAACAATGGACCAAATGAAAATGCGTTCATATGAAATAATAAACTTAAATTTATTTCCTACTCTAAAGGCGAATGTACGAAAAATATTTTATTTGTACTGGTATTCGCTAAATAAATGCCTACATAAGCTTTGTTTCGCGATCTTCACGTAAATATTATTTTGCTTTGTGAAAACTTTCTAAAGACTCCATTTTCCTTGTCTAATACCCAATTGAAGAATAATTACAAGAAGGATTTTCGATTTCAAAATTGCTTTTCTCCACATACTATACACACACTATATCCCCAATTTTCGTGAGATGTAACTGATGCGGATAATAAGGATATTTTTTCTCTCCACCGGCTCAAAATAATCACCTGATTATCATTTCTTCTCATCGAAAAGAAAGACATTTTGCAACAGGGCCTAACCTTAAATTCAGAGGAACCCAACGGACGTCAAATTCGGAATGTGTGAAGTATCTTTCAGAACCATGGAAGTGATCTCGAACCAACAAAGTAATTCAAGGTCTGAAGAATGTTTAAGTGAATGAAATAAACACCAAATTGTAAAGACACCTCATGAACAACAGTAGTCGTGAATATATGAAGATGATATGAAGAAAATATGAAGATTTAGTAAAATTTACTGAAAGTAGTGAAGTTTTCAAGCACGAAAGAATATTTACGTCTCCCGAGTTTTTCTCTTGAAATTCATAATTTATAATATGATAAGGATTAAATGTTGGTATTCAGTGAGAAATAACACCTTCCTCATTTAACCCATCCTTCTTCGTTAATTGTTTGATTGATAAGCATTTTTCCTAGCTTTGGCATGATGTGTCAGATAAACTTTCCATTTACTGCTTTTTTTAACAGTACAATTTAGATTATGTAACTTTCCTTCAATTATTTCATTGAAACACTGTTTATCACAAGAATTGGTTTTCGGTAGCTGTTGCGAATACAGTATTTTCGCGGCTTGAAGTTTCGCAACCGCTGTGGGTCGCATCATGAGGAGCAATGATAATTTTCCCCATAAACATCTTGCAAATTATCACTACTCCTGACGATGCGACCTGCAACAGTTGCGAAACCACGAGCAGCGACAAAGTTAAATCCGCAGCAACTACCAAAAACATCAACGTTGCGTAAACTTGCGTCACCTAATATTATTCAGCTTACAATAATTTATCATTTGATGATTTCAATGCTGACCACGTTCATTAATGGGTTGAATATAGAAGGACAATGATACCCCGGAAGTCGAAGAACTTCAATCAAATACTACTCAAATACAATTCTCCCATTAAGGCATTTACTATGAAGTGATTATTGAAATATGTCAGAAGCGCTCATTTAAGCATGACGCCGACAGAGACTGGAGAAAATTGCTGATTAGAGAGATTATACCTTGAAGAACTATCTTTAGTTTAAGCTATTTTTGTTCAGCCTAATGTCCATCCATGACGAAGATTTAAAATCAAAATTAATGGATTTTCATTTTCATGGCAGGTGCATTTCTGGAATTGTATCTCAAATTATTACATAACCTCAGGCAATACCACTATTGTTACAGCTAGCGTATTGAGCGCGAAATAAATTTTATGTGACTGGAAATTTATTAAATTCAGTTTGGTAAAATTCAGGATTCAAGTATTTAAAATACATACATTAAATCTTTTCCAGAAGCTGTACTTAGGACATTTTTAATGTACGGGATTAGTTTTCACATAGAAGATGGAGGTTTTTAGGTAAAGTTAGTGTACATTATGATGATGAGCTCTTAATTGAGCATTTACATAACTATTGACTATTTAAATGTAAAAGATTCCTCTCTAGGAAGATGTAAGGGTTATAATGGTTTTAGAACCACTCAGTTGTTTTCTTGTCGACCCGTACGAGTGTAAATGCTAGGGCGGACGGCGATCCTTCATTGCCGACTGCGTAGAAGGGTGTCCTTTAGTTTCTTTGGTCTTCCAGAGGCCTTGATGGTAAAGCGAACCAGACGGCCCATTCCGTGGCTTGACATCACCCCTATCCGCTAAGGCTGTCACTCACTCCAGGACGAAAAACCCCACGGAGGCATTGAGATTCGCGCATCTGCGCGAAGGACCCTGTTTATAATTTCATATAAGCGTTGACACCGGAGATTACAAACTCTTTATGAGCCCATAACGAGAAATAAGCGTAATGCAATGAGAACGTCACGCCCCATTCGAAAACTTTGCAATTCAAAACGGTTGACGCCGAAATTAGGTGAACGCTACCTGCTCGGAGATTTTTTTGATCCTTTGCCAAAATAAATTTCTCGGGGTAGAATTTTTTTCGACAGCCGAATTCATTTGCAAGCACTTTTGTACAGAGAAACCTAATACATCAATGTTCACGAAAGCACTTATAGTTTTTCAATCCCGAGCCCTTAAGTTACATACAAATGTCAAAACGATTTGAGGAGCATGGGTAAGTAAAGAATGGAAAGATACGAACTTATTTTGGCTAAAATTAGCATACAAAAATATTCCGACACATGTCGCAGAAATAAGGACGAGTACAAATTAACAGTAAAATTCTCCCTAAGAGTAATACTTGGAGAATGCCTAAGAGAAGACCGGAAGCTTAACCTTTTTAAAGCGTGAGTGTCCTTTTACATGTTTTATAGTTACACTTTTGTGTTCTATTGTGCCGTCCAAGTGTTATATTTCTCTCGTGAGTACTTCTACATCATTTATATACACACAAACACACATACTATATATATCTCATAAGACGGCCGAAACATACGGTACTATACGAAAAATTATCAAGGCTCGGAAGAATAGCTAAGGAAAGCCTGTTTGAAATAATGTAGGACAGCAGCGAGAGAGGAGAATTACCGAAGAACTTTGAGAAAAGAGAGATACCAAGAAAACCAGGACCGAGAGATGAGATGGACAAAAATTAAGTCTATTGTCACATGAGATCTAAGAACTAACACAAACAAACATCCTATGAACTGACGGAATATTTGAAGACGAACGGTCGGAAAACCAATTTGTATTCAGGAAGAACAGAGGTCGTAATACTATCAGGATACTGTAAGAGAAACGGATTCACGTTAAAAGTCACTGAATGGACGTGGAATTCGTAGATTTGGAGAAAGATTCTGACAATGTTGAGGGGAAGACTAGAACAATAGAAGCAAAAATAAATGAGTAAAGACAACCTCTCATCCATTCAACAGATACAGGGTTCGTCCGGAAAATAAGTGTCATTGTCTCATTGTTTTTTTTTGACAAAAGGGGAGTCGTCCACTACGAATTTGTACCTGAACGACAAACTGTAAATGTTGCATTTTACGTCCAAGTGCTCGACAGGCTTCGAAAACGAGTCGCCCGCGTCCGGCCAGCGATCAAAAACATCTGGCGGCTGCATCACGGCAATGCGCCGTCTCACACCGCGCTTGTCGTGTCGGACTTCTCGGCCAAGCACGGCGTGGCAACGCTGCCGCACCCGCCCTACAGCCCTGACTTGGCACCACCGGACTTCTTTCTGTTCCCGAAGATAAAGAGGAGTTTGAAAGGAACGCGATACGGGACTTTGGACGCCGTCAAAGAGGCCGTGACGATGTGTCTTCGGAAGGTTCCCGATGATGCCTTCGCGGGAGCGTTCCAGGAATGGGAACGCCGCTGGAACAAGTGTATCGACTCACAAGGGTCCTATTTTGAGGAATATTAGCTTAAGATATGTAAAAGTGTAATAAATTTTTTTTCCTGAGCTCAGTACACTTATTTTCCGGACGAACCCTGTATTCAAAATTCAATGGAAGTAGCACGAGGAAAGGCTTTCATTTAAAGAGACTAATTTCAGCAACAAAATGGATACATTTATTCAATCCGAAATTCAACAGTTGAGCTATCCATGCAAACACAGTATTTATAGACACTGCACAAAATACTATTAAGGTTTTCTTGGGGTAAGACAGAAGAAAAAAGTATTGTGTCCGACTGCACTGTTACACTTGTCGACGGATCACCTGTGGCTTTCAATATTTATCACTACTTATCCGTTGTGCTAGTTTCTAATGAGGAACGATAAGGTGGGAGTGGTCGTCCAAGCCAACAGGGAATAGTAGCAGCATTAGTCTGCTCCCAAAGATTTATGGCATGGCATGACGTTCGTGATAGTGTGAAGCCATTCGCACCGTATGGAGCGTTCGCCTGTGGAGACGCAATTTACATTTACGAGAGCCATAAAAGCGTAAAGTTTAAAGGAGGGTGTAACTGCCACAAATTTTTAGGATTTTGCCCTTTCGAAATGTGAAAGAGAACAATATTGCACGTCAAGGAAAACCAACAATAAAGGGAACTTTCGGGAGTCAATGATGTTTGCTGTCAGCTTATATCCTTCAATACACTTCCAAACCAATAATTCACGCTGGATGAATCCCTAGTTTCCTCATACCGTGACAACGATAGGTGGCTATTATTTCGTCAGAATCTACTCACAACGAATATACTTTTCCTTTGCGATGTGCCTCTAGATGAGAATACTAGCTTAATTTTGGTATAGACTTTCTGGGCACTGCTCGTAGCGTTTGACCTCGGCCATAAACATTCATTCCTCAACGCACGATGCGTGGTACACATCCAGATAAAAAAGAGCACAGATGAAGCTAAACTCAATTCGCAGACACGATCCTGCGGCCTGTGGCATGCATTGTAAAAGCCACGTAAAACATCTTAATTGAGATAGGAAGCATACGAGCCATTGTGAGTGACAATTTTGACGACTTAATAATTTTATCTATTTGAACAGCAGTTTCGTTCATCGTGGCCTTCAAACGTGCGAGTAAATGCTTAATACCGCTCCTACATAGCAGAGAGAAACCGGTGTCGACAGAATTAGTTATTTCCTCAAGCAAAATATTAGGGAGACGTGAGATTTTGTTACTGCTAAGCCAGAAGAATGAATATTTGTTCACCGTATGGCGGGATTTCGTGTTTGAGTGTGTATTTTGCCAATGTGGCTCGTCTCTTCTTCTGGCTACGCGTGCCATGAAACGCACTGTTCCGATCCTTTATGATGTTGTATGATTGCTAACCTCTACTGTCCTTTCCTCTTGTTTATGTGCTGTTTATTTCTCCTTTGGTGGGTGTTACAGCTCCTCTTGGCCAAGTAATCGGAGCACTTGGGCGCTTGAAAACATCGCAGATCTCAATGTAAATTAGGTTCTCTCGAATAAAAAATTAATTAAATCATAGCTCAAGTGGTTAGAGCATCCGCCCGCCAAGTGGAGAGATCCGGTGTTCAAGTCCCGGTCGAGGAAAATATTTTTACATTAGTGGTCTCCTTGATTCCGCCTTCCCCACCTCTCCTGTGTTCGTCCTTTACGTGTGTTCCTTTCCCATTTCCTTATATCTATTTCTATGTGAATGAATATTTGTCCGCCGGGATTGGCGGGATTACGTGTTTGAATGTATGTTTCGTGTTTATATATATATATATATATATATATATATATATATATATATATATTATATATGTATAAAACACAGTAATCAACCCGAAGGTCGGTTTAGTAGGTGATGGTAGAGCTCACCCATCTACTAAGCCCGACAGCGTGTGAATATTCACACATCAGGGTAGGGGGGGCAATTCCTTTCCCTGTGCCGGTTATGGTTTCCCAGGAAGATCTGGTACCCGAAAAATCAACTAGCTTGGGTGGAGCTGCAGGTGCCCAGAGTGCCTTACCCGGGAATCGAACCCGGGACCCTCAGTAGTCCAACGCTCTACCCACTGGACTACCGCGACCCTATATATATATATATATATATAAATAATATATTTATATATATAAAAATATATATTTATATATATCATCCCTGTATATCATATCATGCGTATACACATATACATGAAATTGAAGAAAAAAATTTCTCTTTACCTCTAATCAAATCTAAAAGAAACTCCCAGATTGAACAAATGCCAACCATTTCCTGTAAACCATCGGTTATGCCCAAAGAGCACTTGTAGATATCTATGAAAGTTCAAATAGAACATTTGATAATTTTTACAAATCGAATACGCATCATTTTGATTTCAATTCATAATTTGTTTCTTTTACGAAATTAGATTCTACGACCTCGTCTAGTCACAAAGACAGATGAGAGCTACGTATCTTCTTTCAGACATTTGTAAGAAAATTCCGAGAAAAAGATAATTCCCATATTTACATTATTCGTCTAATTTCACTCGTACATGCCTAATTTTCGCACTTATCTCACGCCGACAGTGATCAATGGTGTCCTAATAGATGCAACCTGGACGAATACTTAACAACGTGATGGTCGTATGCTTACGTACCGGAGATGTCCTCGCAAGAACTAACCTCTTAACTGGTAATACCATTCTAATTTTCGTACTTATCACTTCTCCCCGACACCGGTGACGAGTAACCAAACCTCTATGACGCTGTTAGGTTTAATCCGATAGGCTTCTTCGAATGCATCATTAAATAATCAGGATTTCAATCCGTTTGAAAAGCTTCGCCAAACATTTTAACGTTCCTGTGTACCAAATTGAAAGTTAATTAAACACAAAGAGCAGAAATTTTACGAGTGGTCGAGAACATATATGCAAAGACACAAGTCCACTTTATCGGGAGACATGCCCGGAGTTACACTTCGCTGGATCTTTACAAAATATGAAGTATGGTTCCTCTACACAAGACCAGGTCTCATTGAGAAATTAATCAACCAATGTAAAACATATATTTTCTGACCAATATTCTGACAGTGAGTAAAACATGCTGCCCTTTGAAATATTAAAGAAAGATCTTTGTTTTGAAAATGGCATCGGTTTAACACTCCCCATTATGTTCTAATTGGGAAAATATTCACTCTACTTCTACGTTCAAGACAGTTATTTCGAAACAATCACATGAGAAATTTGTTCTTTCTGCAGATCCTGATACGAGACTAGATTTTGCATTTCATAATAAAAATGAACGATCCCTTACCATGGATTGTAACTCAAAAGTGCTAAATGTAATAAATTTAATCTTATTTAGACATTTATTTCACTCAATATTTGTCTATTTCATGCTCGTTTCTGAGTTTAAATGAAATCAAAGAGCGGAATAAAATTTTTATCATTTTTTCACGACTCTTCTTGACGTAGGGCGAGATAAAAGAGAGCAAAGGGTAGGAGGAATGGAGCCCGAGTGGTACGAGGAACTCCTTGCTTGGCTCTGCAATTTAGACTTTCCACCACGAAGTCGGATGAGACATCCATCCGAGGCAGAGAGAAGGGGGAGAGAAGGGAAGCGAGCAAAGTTTCGGGAGAGGGAGGGCGTTTGAGAAAAGCAGGGGAGGGGAGTGTCGGAATCTCTGCGGGTAGAAGCACCCGAATGCTGACCGCACCGGCCTCACCTTTGGCGGACGGGGCTGATACGGGAGGAGGGACGAACTCCCCCGGGACGGGAGGAGAGAAAAACGATAAGTGAATAAAATGTGGCTGGAGGAGGGACTTGACGCCTTTTCCTCTCGCTTTCTCCCTCTCTCCTCTTTCATAAAGTGAAAAGGACGTTCTCCAAGTTTCTTTTTCTCTTTTCTCCACTTAACGCACCTATCACTTATGGTGCTGTAGGTTGCCGCATGTAAAGGGCCTGTCGGTTCTCAGGAGTTCAGTAAAGCAGTTCGGTGCGAGTACCATTAATTCTGAATATAATTGAATAATTAAATAAAGGTTCATATTACCGCTGAGTAGGGACGTCGTAGTTCAGGGTTAGGGCGTTGGATTACTGAAAGGAGGGCCCGGGTTTGATTCCCGACGACACCTCTGGGCATCCTCGGCTGCATACGAGCCAACCGTTACCACTAAATTTCGGCAGAATTTGGAGCTGTGTGATTTTTCGTGTAACGGAATTTCCTGTAACATCATCGGTGGCACATGGAAAAGATTAGGTCCCAATACCCTCAGGTGTGACATTTACACGCCGTTGGGTTTAGTAATGGGTGAACTCTACCAACATCTACCAAACCGACCTTCAGGTTAATTTATCGTGCTTCATGTTTATGGTTATTACCACTAAATTTCAATCATGGAAACTTTTTTCCACAGGTTTGACTATCATAAAACATTGACACGTTACACAAGCTATGAATTTTAAATTTCCCGATGGATTTTAATGCCAATATCAAATAATACAATATTTAAAAGAGTAAAGAGTTAGTATATTTTAAAACACATAAATTGTGTGTGTTTTTGTATTTTATTTGGAAAAACGAAATTAAGAGGAAATATGAATTCATTGTTTTAATTCTTCAGCATACATAGCAACCTCTGTCTTTAATGCGAAGGCCAGCTACAGACTTGAAATCACAAACCATCTCATTCTAAATGTCGCTGCTAAAAGTTTATCGTCTGCAGGGCAAGATGGCCATTTTATTCATTCTGTGTTGCCTGCGATTTTAAAAAAATGTTGAGATCGCCAAAATGACCCAATTGGGGATGAACCATTAGTGGATAGAGACCGCGGTCAGATTTAAACCCGGGACTCTCCGGCCAGTACCAGACCTGTTCCACCAGCCAAGCTACATCACCCAGTTAAGTGCATCTCATACGCATTTTCCTTACTCCCTCTTAATATTACTACCGATGAATATGGTCGGCAATCTGAGAAAACAAGCTAATTTTTACCCGCTAATCTAACTATACTATTATCCTGCAATACAACACTAAAGGGTGCGGTGAAGATGTTCGATACCGAATCATTGGAGAAAGTTGGAAATCGGACGTAAAATTGAGAACGCAATAGCTAATACTTTATTTTAAAATTGCCAGTATTTTTGTGGTCATTTCTTCCCAAGTCGAATGCGAAATGTGAAGTGAAAATGCGAATTCTTCGGAGGAAAAAGGATTTCTTGAATCGGTTTGTGCGACAGTCAGTTTTCCGTATCTTTCTAAACTATGACCTTGCCTACCAATCCACGTGTGGTAAGAATAATTGACAGAGCACCAGCATTAGTCTCTTGATTCATTTTTAACTAGCAGATTAATATCGGTACGGGACGTCACGATCGGCTCCCATTCCTTATTTCTCAAAGAAAGTAGGAGAAGAACTTTCGTTCGGAAAATATCAATGTTTCGGGAGTCTTATCGTCATATTTTTCTTAAAATGTAATTATTCTCCGCATTTATCAGTCACATCAGTTCAGATGCATCAGTTGCATTCTTGTCTCGCAGATGAGAAATCGCGTCTACTGTTGGATTTTACTTCCGATTAATTCTCCATGATCCATTTGATGGCATTCTGATCTACATAGGTTCTTCCTTTATAGTGTTCCTCTATTCATTTAGTACAACTCAGAATTAAAACCTCCCTTCGCAGGGCCTATTATGCTCCAGGCACACTCCAGGTGAGGCCTAAAAAATGCGAAATCCCCCCCCCCCCCCGTGAACACGTTTACCCGCGCCTGAGCATGCAGGGTGTTACGCTCTCACGCACGCGGGATGATGATGACCACCTTACTCACCCCTCCCTTCCACCCGAAAAATCCCCCCCCCCGCCTGCCTTTGCGACCCCTCCTCCCGCCCCACACTCCTTTCGCATCCCCCTATCTCATTCCACCCCCACTCCCTCTCTCTCGGGAGCACGGCGCATTCACTACTCCCTCCCTCAAGGACGCCTTGTGGCCCCCGAAGAGATGCAAAATGGCTTTTGAGAAGGGGGAGTGGGTGAAGAAAGGAGCGGGGGCGGCGGCTGGTATGAGAACGGTGGGCGAGTGGGTGGGGAGGGAGGGAGGGAAGGATTCCGCGGCCTACCCGCCGGCCCAGTGTCGGGTGGTGAGTGTCGTGAAGGCGGAGGGAGGGAGGGAGGCAAATGGGGGTTTCATGGGGAATGGGAGATGAAACGCACCGCGTTACGGAGGAGGCGGCTCGAGATTTGACACTCCCACACGCACACGTGGGCGGGGGACGGAGGTAGCCTGAGTCCTAGGCGAGGAGGGGAGCTTTCCGGGAACGACCACCTTCCCTCATCCCTCCCCCCACGCAACCCCTTTCGTTTCCGACAAGAGAGAGAAAATATCATTTATGCAGATATATATAAAAACATATATAAATAAATAAATATATATATATATATATATATATATATATATATATATATATAATATATACACACACATTCAAACACGTAATCCCGCCATACAGCAAACAAATATTCATTCACATAGAATGAAAATTATGACAAAGTTGAAAAAATGAATTGAAAAATTTTCAGAAAAAATGTCTTGTATCTTTGTTAGGTCGGAAACATTTCAGACCACCAACGTATTTCTATGTGTACACACAAGCTAGATGGACAGTTTCTTCCCCTTCTATTGGCGAATTTCAATTTTTTCTTTTTCAAGATTTTTCTATTATATATGTATCAAGATTTTTCAAGATTTTCTATTATATACATCCTGAAATTTCATCACCAATAAGGAAATCTCAGCAATGTGGCGATTTAGAACGATCAAAATGGTGCGACACACAGGATACAAAAAAGAGAAAAAACGCTCCTTTGACATATGTTTCGGTGGACCGTGTAACCAGACCTCACTATGAAAAGACTCATCTCTCGATCATTTGTGTTTGGAGTGTCATATTATTGTGACGATGAACATTATATTCATAACTATATTTCCACCATATATATAGCTTTGTAATGCTAATGTCATTTTTCTAAGTTGGGTTGTCCTGTAAATCTGTGACTGTAGTATGACGGTATATATATGAGCGTTTTTATCTTCCTGGAAAGTCCCACGGAAGTCGACACTATAAAAGTGTTTATTATGTGTATGTATATGTAAATATATATATATATATATACATATATATATATATATATATATACACACATACATACATACAAACACGCACACAAACCCTCACACGCAGGCGCGCACACAAAGGCACGTGCATATATAGATATAAAGCAGAAGGAAATCGCCACCCTCTCCATCATCCCTGCCTCGAGAATGGCATCATTAGACCGATCCTCGCATATTATATTTCCACCTTTCCTGGGGGAGATTTAGGATGTGTGTATGTGTGGGTACGGTGGGTGTAAGGTTGGGGGGGTGGTGGATCATTTGCATAATTTCGCGTTCCACGGAGGTGTGCGTCAACTGTTGAGGTCATTAGCGCCGGCGGGGTGGCGTGGATGCGTTGGCCGATAGGGGGTGGGAAAAGAGGAAAGGGATGAAGGAGAAAGGCGGCCGGAAAGGGTGAAGGGCTCACCGTCCGGATTAAGGCCGAGACTGTAAAAAACACACCCGCAAGCACGGAGGGAGAAAAATATTTACTTTAGACGGAGCGATAAACTACTGGTGCACTTTGCCAGGTGGATGAAGACCTTTGGAATTTGAATGCCCGGGTATCGTCGGACGGAGGCGAGATTATATCCTCGAAGAATCAACTCATATATTTGACAGTTTTACCCCTGAATGCTTGAGAGGAAGAAGATTATCGAGGATGTAATTTATTCTCCAACATGCAACCCAAATCAGAACTCACCACGGGAAACCTAAGTGGTCAGCAACGGAAACCCTATTAGAAGCGGGTATCGAATCGGTCGGGAGAATGTCAGAAAAAGTTATTCAGCCAAACTCTAAATACTAATAACAGAATTCTAACGTTTGTATTATTAATTATCCATCTAAGAAAAAAAGCCTTGTGAGGAAGGTCGCAGTCACATTCGAGCTAAATGCTTCGATTTTGATATGACATACTTATCTATAGCATGTCCTGTTACCACATTACTAATGGTTACTTTCAGCTCATCACTTACCAGGGTTACTCGCCTTACCCTCCAGTAACAGTTGAAATAAAATATTTACTTTCTTAATACAGAATTAATAATAAAATATTCCGACAGTGTGGTCGTCGCAACAAATGTATTTGATGTATTGTTATAATATGAAAATAATACTTAGCGCTCCTCACTTTAGTATCACGTAAGTTTATCAAGGAATCAACTTGATTCAGCATGAAATACAGTGTTAACAATGTTGAACATTTGAACATTTTTTTTCAAATTTTCCACTCATTGTCGCCCATATTTATTCACGTGAGATGTCTCAAGGATACAGCCAGGGAGGGATTCTTGGTCTTTCGCTGAATAGAAAAGAATTCCATCGTCTGTTCTCGATCATAGTTTCCTTCCAAAGAGCTGGAGGGGGATCGACTAACCTTCCAGGTCTCTTCAAAAGAGTTGAAATCAGCCATTTCGTTCCAGTATCATCGACCATGAATTTTGGGCTTGACAAAGTGACATAGGCTGCGACCTACGCATAAACGCCATTGATTCACACCGTGAATCACTCTTTTACGTGCGAAACGGCGCACGAGTCACCTCGGTCCGGGCGCGCGCCCGAATCCTGCCTCCCACGCGACGACGAGCCGCGCGCGGGAAAGCATGCCAATTAGACGCGGAGGGCGGTCCTTGGGAACACCGGCCCCGCAACCGCCACGGCCAGACCACGCGCTCCCGGTCGCCGAAAATGTGATAGCATTACACTGTTGCGTTCGGTCCGTCACCTCTATTCTCCCTCCCTCCCGCGAGCCCTCCCACATGCGAAAGAGTCACAAAACGAATTTGGACGCGACTCCTCCCTCATGTGTCCCCTTTGGGAACGAACGAACACTTCTTTTCTCGGCCTCGAATCCTTTTGTGCGAAACGTCAGGGCTCATTAAAGGCGGCATGGGGACTGAACCGTGAACGGGTCCACGACCCGAGAGATCACGAGTCCATTTTTTTTCATTACCACTCCGCATCGCCCATTGATCTCGACCACTCTGAACGGAGTCGTTAAGGGATTACGGCGGCGGACGGGAGGGGAGAAAGAGTCGAGTGGGGAGGAGGAGAGCAAAAAAGGGGTCGAACTAGACACGGGGTGGGGTTGTGGAATGGATGATCGTCGAGGACGGGTGGGCGCTGTAGGGCACGATATTCTGAGAAGACGACTCACCCCTGCTCCTGGGCGATCTTGATGTGCCACCAGGGGATCTTGGCGGAGGAGGCGACGGCGAGGAGGCCGGCGAGGAGCACGGCGATCGCCGCGGGGATGTGACGGCGAGAGCCGCCGACGCGGAGGGCACGGCCTCCGCCGATCACTGCTGCTGCGTCCATGGTCGGGTCCGCTCTAAAGATGAAGCGCCTTCCCCCGAGAGCTCTCGGCGAGGGTCACAGGGGAGGGCGGATGGAGGAGAGGGCGGGAGGGGGAGGAAGGGGAGAGGGGGGAGGGGGTTGGGTGGCGTGGGAGAGAGAAAGGGAAGGAGAGAGAGAGGTATGGAGGGAGGGTAGGTGCGGTGCGAGGCAGGGTGAGGAGTTAGTGAGAGCGAAGAGTGGGCCTCGTGGTCCGGAATAACAGCCTGTCTCGAATCGCAAAAAGATATATCTGTCGGAGAGGGCCTCTTCAGGTGAGCAATGGCTCCTGGAAGGGTTGGTGTGGGCGTTAACCGAAAGCCTTGTTTATTTATTTGTTCGCTCTTCTCCACCTCTTCTTATTTTCATTCCCCGGTCTTTAACTTTGGGGTTCTTTTTTGTTTCGGGGGAAGAGGAGGGTTGGAGCGGGACACGAAAGCGGAGGGAGGGAGCACGGGATTATGGAAAGGGTTCTCGGGGGTGAGGGTCTCTTGAGGAGATGGAGGGTGTTGCCCGCGGGGAGGAGGAAGGGGTTTGGGAGGGCCGAGGAGAAGGGAGAGTGCAGGCGAAGAATATTAAAGCCGGTAGGAGTTTTTGGTGGCTGGGGTGTGTGGGGAAGGGGTGGGTGTGGGAGGAAGCCGTGTTGGGAAGACGGGGCGTTGCCTTACATCCCTCCGTTCTCGGACACCACCAAACACCCCTGCTACTCCCCCCCGTGGCATAAGTGAAGTAGCCCGGCCCATTTCGTAGCGAAGCCCCTATCTCCTTTATATATGTATGTATATATTTTTTTTATTTGCACTTATTTTGCATTGCGAATCCTCCACGTTCTCTCCCCTCCTCCATCACTACCCGCCACCGTAGGGGAGGCGACCGGGTGCTAACGGGTTTATAGGCGTCGTCAGAGGCGCGATGAACGCCCTTCCATTCCCCTACCCCACGCTACCCTCCCGCTCTCTCTCCACGAAAATGTTTTATATCCACGTGGGGGAAGGAGATCAATCTCTGACCGCGGCTGCGAGGAATTTTTCTCCTCCGAAAAATCAGATCTTTTGTCGTAGGGATAAGCGGAACGGGGAAGGGGTGGTTTAGAAGGGCGGCGGTGGGGATAGGAGTTGTGGGCTGGGGGATGGGGGTGCGGATTTTGACACCGGAGTGGAATTAATATTACTCGTGAAGCGCCGGAGGTTTACTCCAGCCGTCGGATTCGATTACGGTCCCCCTCGGAGACGTGCTATCTTCAGGAGGGTAGCAGGGAAGCAGAGGAGACGTTCAACTTGGGATGAGTGCCTTTCGCTTAAAGAAAACACGCTTAATCATTTTCAGCGGTAAGGTACTTGTGTTGGGGAATCAAGAACCGTCAGAAAGAAATTCCAACGGCCTAAGGTTGATGTTCCTAATTTTATTCAACCAAAGTATTTTCGCTGGGGAAAGTTACTCCCGAAATTTACTAGTATTTTCTGTGTAAAGAAATATAAAGGAGTGCCTAATAGGTAATGATGGCAGGAAAACTATTTTTCAGAATAATAAACGATATTTCACCATCGTAACATCCTATTGCATAGAAAGTCTAAGCTAGTCTTAAAAACAATTCCGAAGGCTAACTGTTCGTTGCTACCAAAGAGAAAAGATGTATTGCAAACAAACCAGAGATATCTAAATCAAATCAATAAAAATATTATCTTAACCTTTCAACAAACCTGCCTAAAAGGAGCGACCAAAAAATTGTACTTGTTTAAAACTACGTATTTTAAGCATTTTTCAAATAAACACACTGTGTGCAAATGTGTGTGTGTTTATGTCTGTGATATATATATATATATATATGATACATATAATTAAAATTAAATAAATAAATATACATAGATATATATAGAAAATTATAATCGTTACATTAATAAATTTAAGGATCCAATCATAGAAAAATATTTACGCATAATTTTAATTTGTAATTACAGTTTGTATGGCATTTGTGACCAATTCAGCTTCAACTGTTCTTTATTTACATCATCAAATTCCATTGTGTAGCAAGGGGATATAACGTTAATTAATTTCGAGTGAAACCCCGAGAAATGAAAAAAGGGCAAAATCATCAAATCGAATTGATGACGGGGGTTCATATCAAATAACACAGGCCAACAGTGGTTTTGGTGCCGGAGCTTTTAATGCTGATTTAAAGAACAATTGGGGTGCTGAATCCAATTATGACACTAGTTTTTTCCTATCAGCTATAGTTTTCAAGATATAGATATGTTGTTACTTACGTAAAAAAATCTTCTACATGATGATATGGGAATATTATATTAATAATTATCTCATTGGCCTACAATATAGAAATATACATAAAACTTATTGACAGTTTATTGAAAATAAAAGGAACACCGCAGAGTGGTTATAAATTAGTATACTTATAGATTTATTTAACTTTGAAAATTATTTTCCGGAATATATCAAATATTAAAACAACTAATCGTAAGATGTGCCATATCTAAAAAAGTAGAGCTGTTAAATAAAAACGGATTTCATATTTGGATTCAGCTCTACAAATATAGTTACAATCATCACAAAGATTCCCGGCACAAAAACAAATTTTTTTTTGTAGGCCTGTGCAATCAATAGAGTTATATCAACAAGAAAACGTCACATCAACATGTCATTTATTGACGAGTTATAAATTAGATATTGGATTTATAGCTGTTTTACATTAAACCGTTGAGTTGTTGAGTATTCTCCAGATAATAACTAACAAGTGGGGATTATGGGAAATTTTAATAGCCCCGAGGAAGCATTAAGCATTGACCGATGTCTCACGACCAGAAAAACGAGCTCTATCCCTTCTGTTGACCCATAGCTAAATGCGCCAAAATATTCCGCCCTCAAATATTTAGAGAATAAGTTAATGGAGCACTTAAACGTATAAAATTGTTGGCTCACACAGACCTCATTTCCTAAGAAAACGATACTATTTTACAATTAAAAATGTTGAACGAGAGATTGACTCCTTAAGCACATTTTAAACAAATTTTAATTAAACATTAAAGATCTCGTTCAGATTTAACGGCATTAATAAGTTAGAGAGTATTAGCGAAACCTCAATAAAGAAACTTACAACGTATCTACGCTGTCTTATGTCAATGTGAAGATGGAACTAATAACATTTGGAGTGTATGTCATGCACACCTCGTCGCTTTAGGCAGGGAATGCTAGGTTAATAATGTTTTTAATGAAAGAATGTCGAAAATATCACTGAATTCATATATCCATACAGGTACATTCTTACAATTAAACTTTGGATACTAGACGTAAGGTTATACCACACTCCAGTTAAAAATGCAATTTCATCATCGACAAATAATTTTTTCTCGTGCCGACATATTAAAATAAAAACGCCGCATATACATAACGGAAAACGCAATAGAATACAAGAATGAAAATCACTTTGGTAAATCCACACAAACAACTTATTTTTCCGACATAGGTTACGAAAACGTATAAATAGTTTCAAATGTGCTACTTTAAAATGAATACGTGATAAAAACTGATGGACCTTTTTGTACACTGAATCAAGTTCCTCTTTCATTATTCTGCATAATGAAGTTCTACAAAGTAACGTCGAATGACCTTAAGTGGGAGAAGGATAACTGTCACATTTAATTAAGTTTTATTGACGGAGCTAATTTCATCTCTTATCCTTCGTCTTGAAATTCCATCGATTTTATTGGATGGTAGGGGTACAATATACCTAATTACTTTCCAAAGGTAATTTTGCGAGAATACGTTCAAGTTAGCTGTGAAATCTAGCTCTCTGACTAACCATGTGAGATATAAAATTCATAAGGTGGGGGTAAGGTCCTCACCTATGATATATTCGAAAGAATAATTATAATATAGGTGATTAAAATAATATCCAGGAACAAGAAAACATTCATACACACTGAACATACTCGGCGACGAAATTTGTTCGTAGCGAAAAACACACTGAAGAGAGAGAGAGAGGGGTGGGGGAAGAAAGAATAATTAATGCACACTGGCTCATCTTTCTCATGTTCTCACTAGTTCTAAGAATTCGGAACACTATACGGATCCTTTTTTTTCATGGTAATAAATCTCAAGTAATCCACACTCAAATGTTGCAACGGCTTACTTTTGTTGACCCGTAATATCAACAAGAGAGACGACAAAAAATTAGTACACCATGGATCCAAAGTCGGACCTCTCGTTTATTTGCGAATTCTGAGAAGATTTATTCATATTTCTCCAGGCCAAGGTAATGTACTCCTAAATTATGTAGGAAAGGGTTATAACCTCTGTTTTGCACGCTCAATATATTATTTATTTCTATTAAATCTCGAGTCTTCCAGGAAATAATGAACATAAAGGACTTATATGGTGCCATTTCGAACGAAAATATTTCACACGAGTTTCTCAGAAGCATACTGTGCGTTATAGCGTGGAATAAATGGCATACGAGATAGGATGTGGTATGAATTCAGGAAGTTACTCGGTCCTTGGAGGCCCTAAAACGAAGGTTATGTAGGAAGTGCACCAGTTGTGGATGATCTAACAATTCCGGGAAATGACGCGAAAGGCCTTCATTTCTGGAACCCCGATGCCTCATAGAATAAGGCTAAGGATGAGATGTCTCAGTTCCTTTGCGGCCGCTGAGGGGAAGTTATGAAAAAAAGGCATAAAACGTGACATCAGGCTTTACCTTGACATATTCATCCATGATCGGAAAGAACAGAAAATAAACATTTTCCAATTCACCAAATTGACAAATAATGCTTGAATATGACGAGGTGTTGACCGTTGACGATGAAAAAGCTTCACGAGAGGAATTAGATTTTTTATCAGTCCACTGTAAAATCGACCATAATGGTGAATCAATGCAAAATCCTGTAAATTCAAAATGAAAACTATAAAAGTCAGAAATGATAGGGTATGGGCATGCGCAATAAAATGTACAAAATGAACTAGACGACCACGGAATATCGGAATGGTAGGTATTCTGTCTGGTATAGACGGATGTCTTCGAATTTAGTAGGGCGAGACAGACTTAAAAAGATATTTTCTCCTGAATTCGTGGAGTAAGTTCTTGCTTTTATACGCATCGTAAGGAATTCCGTGTTGGAGAAGGCCCGGATTCAATCGACTAAGGTTTAAATATCGCAAATTGCGAAATCAAAATCCGTCGCAAAATGTTATTCAGTGCTGCAACCTAAAAATTACAACTAACCACCAGGTCATAATAATCGCCTCTTGTGTAATAAAACTATCAATAGTGATGTGTAGATCAATTAAAGCAAGAAGCAGACATTTATGGAGCCCTGCGGAAGGAGTTACGAAAATATTAATAGCAGAAGATGGAAACTGTGATTTTTTGCATGGAATATTGGGATTTTTTATCTCCATCGTTTTTCTACTCTAGATCTACCGAAAGAGAGGCTTACAAACATAATTTACACATAGAAATAATGAAACTGCTTTCCTTTTACACAGATAAGGAAAACATAGACAAAAATAATGATAAAAGTGCCTCTAGACGAGGAGCAAAGGCTGTTTTTCATGCTCTCCGTGCGCGGGGAAAACATTTATTGTGTTCGCCACACTGTTATCATCTCACCCCATCGCACGCTTGCTAGGCAACGTAGCTCTACAGCCACACTTTCCCGAAACTCGCCTGGATTTCCGTTCTGATTCCAACCTGGGCTTCGATTAGGAAGAAAAATCCGATTTATGGACCAACCAATTTTGGAGGTACCACCTAATTAATCGTACGTGACCTTATTTGTGGATCCCACGGCGTCGTTCATGGAGATTATAATAATATAAATGTTAAGTTTCTCACCTAAATTCTTCATCTGTTTTGCACCTACTCCAACTCCATGGCATTCGCACAATTTCCTCAAGAACCAATTATTACGATCACTTAATCATTAAGACCTATATTAACCTCATTGCAAAGTGCCTCAAATGGGTGCGTTCGTTTGGAAAAGGGGCGAACAACCTGAACTAAATCCTTCAACTCAATTTGCGAAAAAAGAAGAGAGAGAAATGGATAAAGTTTTTATGATCCCTTCACCCTGACAAAATTCACGACCATCATAGAAATTAATTCGTCCCTGTTACCATTGTAGAAGCTGAAGATTTAAAAATATGTATTATTTTTTTCTGGTTTCTCTTCTCTTAACCTTTTCTTGGACGGTTGACATTTCAAAAATTTCCGAGGCATATGGTGGACTACTGCATGGCAGCAGTAAATTTGATGTTAACTATTTCTGTTGTCTGCTGACCAGTTATGACAAATTTATGGATTACACTTCCGCATTTACAAATCCAAGAACTGTCTCATGAAATGAAATATGTGTATTTTCGGACGCATGCGATGATTTTGTTTTCTTCCTCCTGGGGATGATATATTCTCAAAATATTTATCTCCCTCGGAAATGACAAATCCTCTAACTGTACGTATGCTCTCCTCGGAGATTATGTCTCCTCAAAAAGTGTAGAAATATAATCAAAAGTGTAAATGTAATCAACATGGATCTGTAATCGAATTAAAACGATGTGCTTCAGATCTCATTTATAGTTTCCAGGCAACCTCCTCGTTAAGAGTCCAATAACTAGAGAAAACAAACTAGAATTATTTACGCAAGAAATTTAAAATAGTGATTATCATTTAAATATATAACATGATCATAGCGGCGATAATCATGCGGATTCTGAAACAGGCTGAGAAATATCCTATCTTTAGCTTTTTTTGTCCACTGTGAATATAAATTACGCCATAGAAGTCGTTCACGGGACCTAGGAATACTCTCACATACTAAACTAAAAATAAACATGTTCATGAAACGACAACGGAGGGTCGCAATGCGTCTCTCGTTGTGAATCGAAAGAGTGATGATTTTGACGCAATGGTCGTCAACCTGAAGGCCAGTTCGATCATTGAGATGGTAGAACTCTCCGTGTGACTAACAATAAGCCTCAATAGCGGCGTGTGAAATCGCCTGCGGAGGAGCCAGAGAGGAGGAAGCAGCACCTTCCTCCGCCATTGTTTTCCAGATAAATTTGGCAAGTACCCGCAAAAGAGAAGGCACACGGCCTGAATAGAGCTAAAGCGACCCGAAGACAAAAGCAGGACGTGAAGCAGCCATTCCCCGAACGGTTACCTAAGCCACAATGTCTACTCAGTCACCACACCAACAGTGTTAACTTTACCAATGGTATAATTTCGGTGCATAGCGTATTCATTAGTCCATCCAATTCTACCAATGGTTTTCACGTGAATTGTTTGCGGCTTGAATTTGTGGAATTACTTTACGTACTGTTTGAGAGATGCAGAGATAAATTTCAAAATACATTTATTTAGACACGACCATTATGGTTTTGATATTGGGCATCATCAGTTAATAATTCCATTTTATTTCTTCCGGCACATAAAACGAATTGTAAAGAGGTAGTTGATAATTACGTAGCATTCTTGTCTTCATCAGTAGTTCAATCCTAGGATTGGTTTACTGCAGCCCTCCATTCTACTCTATTTGATGTCAATTCCCTCAATCCTTGATACCTTCTCTGTCTTATGTCCTTCTCAATTTGCCCTATGTACATATTTGTCCTCTTGGTCTTCCTCGTGGAATCTTCCCTTCTATTATATTCCTAATTAATCCATTGTGCCTCAATGTGTGTCCAATCCATCTGTTCCTTCTTTGCCGTAGAGTTCTCTATATGGTCCTATCTTCTTCTGCTCTTCTACATACTTCCTCGTTCCTCACTTTGTTTTCCAGTTAATCTTCAGCATTCTCCTCCAGCCATGTTTCAAAGGCTTTTATTCTTCGCTGGTCGACTTTTCCAAACCGAAACCATAGAGTGCCATGCTCCACACGGAAGTCGTGACGAATTGTTTCCTTGTTTCCAGCCTTAGGTTCTTGGAACATATTAATTGCCTCTACTTCAGTAATGCGTTCTTAGCTTGGGCTATTCTTTGCTTGATGTCGGTCGATCTTCTTCCATCGCATGTTATCCTGCTGCCCAGGCAGATGAAGGATTCCACTTGTTCTAGTTTCACCCCTCGAATTGTGATATCTGTATTCAGTTTCTCTCTTCCGCACACAAGGATTTTGGTTTGTCTTCTTGTTGATGTTCATATTATATTCCCCCAATACTTGATCCATAGCACTTAAAGTCGGTTGCAGGTCCTCTCATGTTTCCGCCATTACTGCGATGTCATCTGCAAACTGGAGCATGTTGATTTATTCTCCATTTACCTCGACTCCTTTGATACCCAATTCTTGTGTTTATTTTATTGCCTCTTCCAGGTCTACGTTGAATATTGCTGGCGAAAGGTTGCATCCTTGTCTTACTCCTTTGTTTATTTTGGCTTCTAGTTTTCTTCCATTTTGCGTTTGCTTTGTTGTAACCTGATTCTTATAGAGGTTATGGATAATTCTTCTATCGTTTTAGTCCAATCCAAGCGCTTCTACTATCTCCAGCATCTATTTCCATTCGACGTCGTCGAAGGTCTTCTCCAAGTCCACGAATGCCACATATAGTAATGGCTTATTTACGTGTCTCATTTTTTCGGCCAGAACTCTCAAGCTGAGAATTGCCTCTCTTGCCCCTCTGTTTTACCTGAATCAGAATTGCTTTTCTGAGAGTTGTCCTTTTATCCTTCCTTCTATTCTTCGGTTAATTATCCGAGTAAGGATTTTTGGTGCTTGAGTAATCAGGCTCAATGTTCTATGTTCTTCGTATTTATCTGTTTTCGGTTTCTTCGAAATTGCAATCATTATACTTTTCTCGAAGTTTTCTGGTATCTTTCCACTGACGTACTTATATTTGATTATTCTATAGAAGGCATCCTTAGCTTTGACCCCGAATGACTTGATTATTTCTCCCTTTTATTTTGTCAACTTCTGGTGCCTTGCGGTTACTCAAGTCCGCCACGGCTCTCTCGAATTCGCTTCTTAATAACTGTGTACCCCGATCTTCTTTACCCATCATGGTTTCATCTTTAATTAAGCTTAATTAAAGATCCTTGTCTTAGTCTAAGTAAAATGGAATTACTCTTAAGTTTTCCTCATCACTATTGCCGTGGAGATAAACCAGAAGGTTGTTTTTGATAAGTAAGGGTAGAACTCACCTCGAATATATCCCTAGGATTAGGGTTTTTGAAATTAACATGGTAATTTTAGGAACACTAGGGACTTTTTGCGTCAAATGCGGTTTCCCACTTACAATAAGTTCAGATTTCTAAAAAAATCACTCCGCTTGCAATTTTAGCCGGGTCAAAAACCGCGGGGAGGCCGTAAATATGTGGAATTCAACGGCATTAAAGGTGTATTAGTCTTCCTTTTGTAAGAACACTAAATTTTTCCACAATAAAATTTTTGTATACAGAGTTTACGACCGGTTTCGACGGATATCGTCATCAGCTGGCCCCACACGACGATGACGATATTCGTCGGAACCGGTCGTGTACTCTGTATGGAATAATTTTAATGATGAAAAATAGAGTATTTTTATAAAAAAAGATAAACATAACAGTATCATCACCTGGATTTAACCTAGACCCCTCCAGTTAGTAAACGGACGTACCTTCTCTAAACTTCTATGTTACAACATTAGTTTTGAAACGATCAAATTAAGTAAACTATTTTTAGAATGTCCATATGGTTATTTTACGTCACTCTAAAAACACTAAAGATGAGATGATCACGATTATTTTTTGTATTTCAAGTAACAAAAGCATTAGCTGATTAATGTAGTATCGTAATTTGAGATGCGAATAATTTAATATACCCATGTAATAAGTTTTAGAGAAAAAGGATCCATACTAAAAAGGAAACCAGTATAAAATAATGACTTTGCTTCAATTGAAAATGGTATCCGTTGATCATATTTCATACAAAAAGTTTATCTTTCAAAAACGGATAGATATTCAGGCGTAAATCAGAATGATAGGTTCGTGTGAGAACCTGCACTAAATTTTGCGTAAAATACGATAGGCTACATGTTATTGGATAAACAAAAGAATCATGAATATCGAACAAGAAATGTCGGATGGGTCCAAAGGATAGGGAAATTGGACATTCAATCAAAAAACTTTTGCAAATATTATTTTGCAGATATTAGCGCAAACTAGAAAATACGATACAGTATTCTGTATTCGTCCATTCGCTCTCGTGTACTCGTCCACAAAAAGTAAAACAACATGCTATTGAAAATTTTTTATTCGCCAAAATATGACCAGTTAAATTTCAATAATTTTGATCACATCTCCCACCAAAGCAGCAATCAAACCAAAGACTGATTCACGCATTTGGAAAATATATTTTTTCAACATTATGGCAGGGGTGTGTGGAAGAATCTTTATTTGTAGCTTCCCATAAAATTATTATGCACAGAAAATCACGCTGCTTGAACTTCCAGACGATGAGAGGGAGTGCGAGACATCATCCGAATGTGAACCCACCACCCTTCGGTCAGCAACCGGGTTCTTGGTCTTCAAGTGATGGCGAAAAGTCGGGGGCCTATTTCTTTGGCTCGCTTTTATATTTTATTAAATGACCAAAATATTTTAACTTTTAGTCAAAATAATATCTAACATGTCAAAGAAATCATGCACGGATGACCCAGCAGGTCAGTTTGCAATTCATGCGCTTACCCCAGCGGTAATTAGGAACGCACTCACTCTAGGACTAATTGCTAGGGCGGGTGAGTATTGATGGGTTTGTACGGGGCAGGTGAAAGAGATACACACACACAGAGGGAAATGATCCCGTGCGGGGGGAACCGCCGCCGCGGGAAGGGCTGGGAGGAGGGGGTGCGGGTGGGTCCACGGCCGCAACGAAACCCTCCCACGACGAACGTGCCATTCCGGAGAGTCCTCGCCGGGGGGAGTGCCACCCAAGGGAGAAGTGAGCACCCCTCCCCTCCTACATCCGACCCGCGAACGAACGATCGACACACACGCACGGGCACGAGGGAATCGAGCCCCTCTCGCCCCGCGCGTGGAGCGCACCGCGGGCGATCGGGTTTTCGGGACGGGGCGCTGTACGAGGAAGTGGGGGACATAAATAAGAAGGCAAGGGCGACGCTCAAGTTTCACACCCACCCCCCTCCCCCATAATGGAAACATCAACCATTACTATTTGATCCAGGGAACCTCGGCATTCTCCCCTTCCCGTCTCCAAAAATAAGCAAACCGAATGAAAATGTATAAGTCGAGGGATTAAAAAAAACCCATCTTTTTTCTCTTAATTTGGAAAATTTTAATGGATAACCCTGCGAAAGAGAAATTTGTTAAAATGGAACCTGGAAACGAAAATTAAAACGAAGTTTTACGATATATATTTTGAAAGAAACGAAAAAGCTTAATTGAAAAAAATCTTCGCGAAAAGAGAGAACGCTACCAAATATCGATGGGTTATGAGCCAAAGGCGTTATGTAAATAGCATCTTATTTTGATTTGGAAGTATTTACTACAAATATTGTATCAAGGCGTCTGTATTTACGATGCAATACATAAATGTCTAAAGATCTTGTTATTGAGGAATTTAAAGTTTTTTTTAACGGTTTTAAAGGAATTTTCACAGATAAATCACTAGCGAAAGTTAAATACTCATCATCACCGGTCCTCATCATTAGGACTGATTAAATGCAGCCCTCAACTCAATTTTGATATTAGTGATTCAAAGAGTAAAAGTAACAATTTGATATTCTTTTAGATAAATTCAGAAGAACTTTTAGGCGATAATTTAAGGATTATTTTTCAAAGTCTGTAAATCAGAATGACCACCCTTTTCATGAATTCATTTTCCAAACTTTTTCCCGATTATTCCAATGAAAATTCCTCCTTATTCCCCCATTTTTTTCTCCAAGGGTTTAATATTTGATTCATTACTTTCTATGGAGCATGTCTCGTCGCTTCGCGTGGCACTGAAGTTGGCCAGAAATACGGGTATAGTTTCGATTTTTGGAAAGACCTCCACGAGAGATTCCCAGGATCTAACACCAACTGGTCTCAAGATTAAAATAAACATCATTCTCAACAGAATTACAGAGTACTACATCATAATCTCGATTCACAATAAAAATTCCGCATTTTAAAAATAAATTGGACATCTTTCCACATTTATTCCTGATTTTTTATAAGCAATGGTGTAATTCCTGGGCTTTTCCCGATTTTCTCGAACGATTGATTAACCTAAATATAAAATTTATGAGCCACTTATGAATCAATTGAGAGCACAAAGAATTAACTAAAGCCCTGCAACAACAACCAGGAGACTGAAATGATATGGAGAGAGAGGCCTCTTGAGTTTGAATCTATGCAAAGAATTTAACAATAGGGTATTTTTTTTCTCTAATACATGTATTCTACAACTTCTACAAGTCTTTCAAAATGGTGGAACTTGAATCATTCCATATCATTAGAGATTGAGTACTGTCGAGGAAATATGAGTATGCGAATAAAACGTATTACATTAAGAGGCGATGGAGGAGGGAATGAATTAAAAGCACGACGAATCGTTAAGCAAGGGTAAAAGAAGATAGAGACACCCAAGTAGATGTGGTGATGGGTTTAAACCCGGACACAACTTACAAACCAGGCAGGCGATGATACCCAGTAATATCCTCACTATATCTACCTTTCAGCTTGAAATTTTCGACCTCCAATGAAGAAAGTGTAAAATTTTCTTGGGAAATTAATCAGCAATCGAGGCAAATAAACATCAGACAGACATGCAGGGTTTCAAATGGACGGAGGTCATAGGCGAGGAGGAAGTTAAATCCATGGACGGCAACGGTTGAACACCTGCAAACTGATGATACTGTCGCACTCAAGTACACGATTTTTGGGTCTTGTCATAGAATCAATGATCGCATTAAAATGCTCATCACATAGGTGAAAATAAAATTTCATTTGGCGTTCACAGGAGTTCATATTTTTCTTCTTCTGCTAAAGTGAAATTTTTAGCATATTCGTCTACATTACACTCTATACGAGTACGAACGATGTCTGCCCGGTGTGGCTCCGTTACATTAGGTATATCGACAGACGAAACAGAGGATGCTGATTGGTTATGTCATTTATTATTTAATATTTGCTTATGCTTACTAAAAGTTAAAAAAAGTACACCAATGATACCATTGGCGATTATTTAAGATGGGGAGAGTCATATCATACGGATTTAAGAACGTAATTCAAGAACAGCCCCACAAAAAAACAATAAAGGTCGTTCACTTTAAGCATTATAATCTTGGTTCTTCGTAAACAGATCAATAAATGGTGTAAATTCTTGTGATTGATCAACTTTAATATTATCACGTGCACACACTAATACAAATTCTACTTAGTTACCTTTGTGCTACAATTAATTTAATGGAAAATAATATAAACTTGAACGTTAGACAAACCTCTCAATCGACAACATCTGAAAGTGTCGCTTTAAAATTTCTCAAACGCAAAATGCTTGACTGTGGCTACCTACAAAAAGTAACGTGAGCGCGTCGAACGACGAATGGCCAAGGCTACCGAAGACCCAGGGGCTAACTGATCTTTCCCTAGCCCAAAATTATTTATATTCCTTGGAACGCGAGGTCTCACCGTCTTAACGACATTAAGTTACTTCCCCATCTCTCCTTGTCAATGTCAAATCCCCTAATGAAAGCGGCTCATTCGCAACGGTAGCTTTCGCCTGGAGGAACCTGAGAAGGCTGTTGAGAGGAGGCTGTTCCTAGTGGATCATGCCAACTTGAGGGGAGAACGGGGGGAGGGTAGGGAGGGGTTGAGGCATGGAAAAAGGAGAGAGAGAGAGACGGCCGAGGCCTCATCTTCCTCGCTAAACAGGGGTCGTGGGTTCGTGTCACGATGGAGAGCGATGGAGAGCTTTTTAACCTTTATAAATCATCCCCGCCACTTGTTTCAAAACCGTGACGCCTTTCCAGTAGCATCCGGAGAGTGGCAGAAAGTTGACCCGTGGAAACTAATAAATCCTCGGTGAGAGCCGCGTCCTCCTCAAATATTAATCATATTTCACTCCCGCCTGTCATGCTGCTTGATGATTAAAAAATTTACTCGTCTCTCAGCACGCTATGAGGTGCGGGAATAAATCCAAGAGGTGAAAACCTGGGGTTACCTTGGAAAATGGAAGAGCTAATAATCTCTTTGTGAGAACTCTTTAAATAATTGAGGATTATTAATGGCGGTAACTCCTACGATGACCGCACTGAGGTCGCTCATGGATTGTGTACAGTAATGGGGAAATTACAGCCTTAGCGGACCGGATGCGGTCCACTAAGCGCATGACTCCCTCTCGCGGAGGGTGTCACGAAGTGGTCCGCCTATCGAAATATACCCACTTTCGCACGCCCCTTAAAAAACAAAGTATACGTGCGCGCTTATTACGATATGACCCACCTGTTAAAATGCACACATACACCCAATCCCCACGCTAGGAAGATCCCAAAGCGGAAAACCCTTCGTCCGAAGTCATATTTTAAGTGGGCCTGAGGAATTCACGTAAAAGTTACAGCGTAAGAAAGTCTGAAAGTCAGTGTAGGAAAGTCTTGTACCTCTTAATCGTGACTTGATCTTCCCCATAACATTGTCACACTTGGATGGTAAATCCCACTCTTTTCAAATGTCGAAGTGCCCATCAATTTTGATTGGCTGTAAAGGGTAATTGGGTTACACCACTTGTGTGATTTCACACACTTTTATACGGGGGAGAGGAGAAATCTTTTCCCCTCTCACGACCGACACATTTTCGCGGGTGGATTTCAGTGCGAGCACGGGAAATTAATTCCACTTCAAGCCGGAATTGTGCGCCACTCTCCGCTCTAGAAATAAAAGTTCTCTCAGACTGGTCGAAATGAGGGTACGATTTCCTCTGAGCAAAAAGTTAACACATTAAATATTCGATAGTAAATTAGAGTAAACACAAATTTAGAATGAGATTAATGCCGCGACACAAATAATGTTACCTTGGCATATTTGACTGTGGCAATTTCCCTTATGTCGCCCCAATCTACATATCATGGAAAATGTTTGATTGCGTAGACAGTACGTTGACGATCTACCCATTAAAAAGTTAAGCAATATAATTTTACATCTATTGGTTACATGTTAAATTAAACACACGATTTTCAGTATTTATGTCACCTACTCTTTATTTCTGCATGTAAGATTTTTAGAGCGAAATTATCAGCAAGAGAACCCGTAGTTTTAAATGTTTTGTTCACTGATAATTCCATCTAGTGCCTATTAAAAATTTACAAATACATTATGTATGAAAGGAAGAAAAAGTCTAAAGGTGATAATCGAATAGTTTTGTAACTTTGATCTATATAAAAAATATGATTAAGAATTTTGGTTCCATTTACAAACCATTTAACGAGTAAACTTTGAAAACAATTGACCTCGAAAATATGAACGGAGGGCAATATGAGTAAAAAAAAGGTAAAAATCCTCATAAACGAGTACTTTGATATAGCTACGGTACTCTACGTATAATTTCGTCAGGAGATATGACAGCCTTCCAGCGAATAAAATGAAAAACACGAATGGGTACACATGATTGCATTACATATTCATTTAAAATACCTGACGTAAAATCATGCGTCATTTATCTCTGCGTAAAATTTGAATATATTTTCAGCAGGCTCTTAAGTTAAGGATTAAATATTTTGATATTATTCCGATTTAATTGCTAGGGACGATTCAAAGGTAGCTAGGAAACATTCTCATTTTTCCCCACACTATTCCAAACTATATCAATAATTCGTTCACGAAATTATTCAGAAGATCTTCGGAGTCAACCCTCATTCCACGCTCTAAGGAAAAAGCTGGTCAAGTTGATGCTGATTTCTATTATCATTTACTCGTGGGTTTTGCAAAACGCAACTTTACGGAACTATGCAAATGCCTCTCGAATTTCCAATAGAGATCCCGCTGGATAGCAAAGACAGGGGGAAATGCTTCTCCAATTTTCTTTCTCCCCCTTAATCTCTCTCAGAGCGATCTCAAAATGCAACATAATGGGCTACGCCGGATTACGAAGAGAAAACCTAACGTCATGCTCTCCATCTCCACGGTCATCTAGAAGAGAGATACGCGGGGAGGAAATAAAAGAGCGAGTGTATGGACTGCAAGTGAGGCTCGCTTGCGAAGAAACCGAGACGCAAAGTGCCACTCCACCCTGGGAGGAGCTACGAGAGACCCTTTTGATGAGACTGCGATGTCGTAAGGAGACAATTAACACGCCGCGGATATACCAATGGACACGCCACGAGAGGCTCGTCATCGTAACATCCGAGAGAAGGGAAGGCCTGTTGGAAAAAAACGAAACTAAGAGATGTGTGAGTGTCCTTTTACTCTTCTCCCGAACGGAACGCGATAAATGAAATTCCGTGACGGGGAGGGTAGAACTCGATGCGCACAGTCACACCACATACGGGGGGGTTCCTCTTCTTTTTTCTTCTACGAAAGTAATATTCATTTACTAGTAGATCCATTTGCGAATGAACGATTAAAAGTTATACTTTAAAACGTCTTCTTTACTTAATCATCTGAGCCTAAACCATGCGGATAATAGCAGAATCACGCTTGCTTAGCAAAAACGTCCAAGAGGTCACTGAAAACTGCACATACTATACGTGCGCAGGAACTTCACTGTATGTTCAGAGACAAAACAATTCTAAATTAATACGTATTCATCATTTTATTTTAAATGTGAAAAAGTCACTCACATGAAAAACAACAAACCAGGATCCTTTTAGAATTTGTTGAACGGGACAGATCATATCTTTTGTATGACCACACGAATTGCTGCAATTTTAGTCCATAATAACGAATGGTACAGACCTATCCGAATTAAAATTGGAAAATTTCTAATCCACGAAATAGAAGCTAATTGACTAATGACCAGGGTAACATCCATATAGTTTGCAAAAATTCGTCATTTTTAAGTGCATAATAAATTGCCGAAAGATGACTTTATTACAGGTATATCATTATTTCCTTTTTGAGAGTGAAGAAATTCCTGGTGTAAAATTTTATTCCGTATTTTAACAGTTTTTCTCCCATATTTTTGTTTAGAAATATTTCATTTTGCTTAGAGACCTTACGCATTGTTTCTGAACCTTCATAGTTACTTCCCCTTGATTCTATTAATGAAATTTACTGACTTAAATTTTGTAAATACCGTTTTATTACTTTTTCTCTGCTCTTTCATGGAAATTAGGTTTAAATAGCTACAAAACGAGTACAATATCCTATAAAATAAATACTTGCTGAAATCTTACTTCCTTTATGTGAAAATATTTTAATATTTTTTTTTTAACTTTGAAATTTTCACATTCCTAACGGTCAAATAATTTTATCATGGTTTTAATTCTGATAAGCAAACTTGCAGTAGTTTCCATTCACACCAAACAAAAAGTTAATGCATTTACAAACCAGGGAAATAAAGGCGACTCTATTCCTTCAAGATTTCGCAACGAAGGTTATCATCGCTAAAAAATATCAAAATTTTAGAAATTTTTACGTTATTGTAACACTCACAAATACAAACTACTTAGTATAGAGTTGTGAACATGAAGACAAATAATAAATTGAATTTTACTGGAAAGCCAAACTTCATTTGAATCGATGTCAACAGATATTAATCTTAGCAAACTTATGTCCATACGTAAGTACAAACAATTCGAGGCCGAAACTGCGGTCTTTGTCTAAAAGATGAATGCACAAAGAGACCTCAAGTTAAAGGCTAAAAGGATTTGATAAAAAAAGATAAGAAAGAAACAAGTTGAAAGGATTCGATATGAAGAACCGTCGCATGACAGCTGACCTGTTGAAGCCTACATTGATCCTTCTGCGATAACATCTGAATCCGACGATGTAAAACCTGAACAAAAGTGAAAAACTAGACTAAAATACCCATATTAATTGCAAAAAATACTTTAAATGCTTGCTCCCAAAAATGCTGCATCATTGATTCTAGTACTCATCTTTTTCATTACAGTAATGAGAAAAAAATTCTGACAAGGACAATATTTCCAAACGCATTTTCAAAAATGCGAAGTCATTATATGATCTTTTTCACAGTTTCTGTACGTAAAAATATCCTTAACTAAAAATCTGTGAATATTTTTATGCTTTTAAGTGCTCTTTATAAACGACGCACAAGAGTCTTGCAAAAAAAGAACATTATGTTCTTGTTTGCTGTATATTTAGTAAACTGTGAATAAATAGGTTAGGGACATTCTCGTACACTTGGCTAGTTAAAAAGAGATAAAACGCCACAAATTGTGACTAATGAAGGAGGGAAAAATTGGAGATAAAACAGAAAAAGGCGAACTGGGTCGTCAAAGAACGATAATCATTATGCATGTGTGATTTTACTGAAGCATATCTACTTTTAATTTAGTGCGTAGGCATGGCTAAATATTTGGACCAATATAAACTGCATTTAAAAGGTAATTTGGCATGAAAATATAAATAGTTCCCTTACTCGTATGGATAATTGACGTAACATTGTAATTGTAGTAATTTGAAGAAAGCTCTTATAAGAAGGTATGACGAGGAGAGATGTTGCATATGTATGAGTACTGATTTGAACTGTTGCTCTTGAGAAAGCCTCCTTGCCTAGCGCAATTCTTCTCCTTACGTCCCTACCACTTTGACCGTATTGGTCCAAAACACTTCCGAGATATGTAAACTGCTCTACCTGCTCTATTCTTTCCCCGCCTATTTTAATATTTAGCTTAGCCTTTTTCTTTCTGGAAAATCGCATAACCTTTGTTTTATTAATATTGATTCTCATCCCATATTTATCGCACTGAACCTCCAATTCACTCAGCAATGCTTGCAACCCCTTGGCTGACTGAGCAACTAATGCTTGGTCATCAGCAAACCTAACCGATTTTACGAATTCCCCTCCGACTTTCATTCCTACCTCCAGTTCTTCCCATGCCTCTTTAATAATTTCCTCCACATATACGTTGAACAGCACCGGTGACAATGGGCAACCCTGCCTTACACCTCTTCCTAACACTGCCCATCCGGACTCTCCGTTCCCCAATCGCACCTGAGCAGTCGGAGACATGTACAGGTTGCGGATCAGTCTCCTGTCCCTCCAATCCATTCCTATTTTCTGCAATACACGCATTAACTTTTCCCAATTCACTCTATCAAACGCTTTTTCGAAATCTACAAAACAGGCAAAACCGTCCCGATTGTAATCTATATTCCTCTCGATTAGTGATCTCATTACTGCAATGGCATCACGCGTGCCTCTTCCTTTCCTAAACCAAAACTGATCATCCCCTAAGTAATCATTTGCCTCACTCTCTATCCTTTTGTTGATGATCCTGAGAATAACTTTAGCTGCGTGGGATATCAAACTTATTGTCCTGTAATCCTCACATGACGTAACCTTTGCCTTTTTTGGAATAGGAACTAACACCGATCTCACAAAATCTTCCGGCCAGATTCCTTCCTCATAGATACTACGAATCAGTCCATATATGGCTTTCTTCCCACATTTTCCTAACCATTTCAACATTTCTACAGGAATGTTGTCCACCCCCACAGCCTTATTTGCTTTCATCTCCTTTAATGCCCTTTCTATTTCATCGTCGAGTATGCCTGGACCTAAGCAATCTTCGTCTATGTCATGTTCCTTTTCTTTGTCTAACCTTGTCGGCCTAAATTCTTTGCCATACAGTGTTTCTATATATTCCTTCCATCTCTCTTGGATTTTATTTGGTTCAATTATTATCTTACCCTACTTATCTTTAACTGTTAGCACAGATCTCCCCTTCTTACTTCCCAATAATAACTTAACCTTGCTGTGTAGCGCAACAATTTCACCCTTACTCTGTAAACTTTCCATATCCTCGCATTGCGTTTTCCACCATTCTTCTTTTGATTTATTTGCAGCCCGTCTCAATTTATTGTTTAACTCTTTGTACTTCATTTTGCCTAACTCTGTGTTTACATTTTTCCATTTTCTTCTCTCATCCATCATTGCAACCATCTCATCCGTGACCCGGGTTTCCTTATCCTTTTCCCATTAATGGTTCCTGTAGTGTCTTTTGCTGCGTTTGATATCCCTTTCGTGATACATTCCCATTTTTCTTCGATAGTACTCAGTTCTTTACCGTCATCCATTATTTTCTCTACAGCCTGCTGATACTCCTTCCTCGTTAATCCATTTAATGCTTCTTAATTCCATTTCCTAACCCACCGCCCTTGTCTTATCTTCTTGAAACGAACGTTACATTTCATAACAACTAAATTGTGGTCAGAGTCCGCATTCGCTCCTGGGAAACTGTGCGAATTTATCACACTGTTCCTAAACCTGTGCCTAACCATAATATAATCTAACTGATACCTTTCTGAGTCACCTGGAATTTTCCATGTATACCTACGCCTTTTGTGGTGTCTAAACCGTGTGTTAGTGATGACTAACCCCTGTCTACTGCAGAATTCAATTGCTTTCTCCCCGCGTTCATTCCTCGTGCATAACCCATAGTCCCCCACCTCACCACCATCTCTTCCTTCGCCTACCGTCGCATTCCAATTCCCCATCACTATCAAATGTTTCCCTGCAGGAACACTCGCGATGACATCCTCTAACTCATCGTACATCCTATCGACTTCTTCCTCCTTGTGGTTGCTCGGTGGCATGTATACCTGAACAATGATCAAGTTCCTCGGCTCTGCTTTAATCTCTACGAGTAAAATTCTATCAGTTGCTTGCTCTATGTTGACTACGCGTCTTCCTACTCCTTTATTTAAAATTACGGTAACCCCTCGTTGGCTCTCGTCCCCGCCACTGTATATCACTCTATAATTGTCACTCCAGTAATCCCCGCTATCCTTCCATCTCACCTCGCAGAGACCTAAAACATCTATATTACCTCTTTCCATCTCTCGCTTAATATTTTCTAATTTGCCTCTCCTCAACATTGTGCTGACGTTCCAGGTTCCTATTCTAACTACTTTCGTCTTCTTCTGAGTCTTCTGTCCCGCTGCAGTTATTTCTTCCCTGCAAGGGTTTCGTGGAATGACGACCGCGGAAGCCTTGCCTCTTCCGCTGCCGGGCACGACACACGGCCTCTTGGGCCGAGTCCCGTAGTTGCCAGGACTCATATTATCTATAGTGCCCATCATAATAACCAATATGGCCGAAAAATAGAGGAAGTACCTATAATAAACAGCGGGTTATATTTGAAGCACCTAATAATCGTTAAAAATGTGTCCACAGATACAATTGAAAACATAAGACCTTAAAAGTGGAATTACGTAAATCTTGAACATAATAATGGCCTATGGTAATTTTATTTAAATACTGCCAAATCCTTTATCATTGCATATCCAGCGGTTATATTCCGGATTCCATGGAATCATATCGAGTCCAAATTAAAATAAAAAATGGTGTTGGCCTGAACAATAAGCGGAATTCCTCTTGCAAAATATAGTTTTCTCTTATTCGATCAGTATTGAAAATACTATTTGCGAAGCTCGTATGGTCATTTAAGTTACAAAATGAATTGGCGAAACGTGAATTCAATGTATTCAACGATTTTATATCGTCGAATGCTCTGTATGCAAAATCTTCTAAGATGTCCAGGCAAAGAGGCCATGGCAGGCGAATCGATTATGTTGTCCCGTGCCTTCCAAGACTTCTTGCATCTGCGATCTCCATTAAGTCAGAGTGCTGAATAAGAAATCGTATCGGCAGGAAACCTTCGCGAACGTTAGTGGCTGGTGATGCCCCACTCGGGAAGTAGACTCTGCTGTCGGATGCTGAAGAATGCGTTGTACCGATCGTGTCATTCCACGTAGTCCCGCACTTTCCGAGTAAATTGAAGGTTGCGGACATACACGAAAATGCGACCATGTCATAATTCTCTGTGGTGATGTTAATCTTATGAATAAAAAACTCCTGGGAATATTGAGTGTATAGGGTACCGTAAATACCGAGGCTGTATTTCTATTAAGTAAGGATTGACATAGGATATTACTAAAATAGAAAAAGGGAAAATAATTGGGCCTAACAATTTTCATTAGAAAATTCATCATACACAACAAGAATTAAATTTTAAGCTGCAAAAATTTCTGTGAATTAAAAGCATGTTAGAGTTAACTGTAAGGGTAATAATAATTAATAAAGGTTAGGTTTATATTTGCAGCAATTCATAAAGTTACAGGATATCGATTATGCACAGCAAAATTAAATTTCCTCTTTAAGAAATCACATCCAAATGAATTTACAAAAAAAAACGATATATTTTGCGAATAAATTACGTTTTAAGTTCATTTGAAAAGTGCCATCTATTTACACTTTATTTAAAAATTCTGCAAATATAATGTGGGGGGGAGGGGCAAAATGTAAAATTCAGACGCAATAACTCATAATTAGGAACGTCATTGGGATTGTTAGCTAAATTAAAAGCTCTTCTTTTCTTTTGTTCCTTTGTAAATCTTTTTTGTAATGGTGTAAAAACGCTAACAGCCGCACTCTGGACTAGAGACCATAAATTTAATATTTGTGTGAAAAATGCAGAATTTATAATTCAAAATGTAACATTTTCTGCGAGCAATCAAGGCGCAGAATATATACCAACGATGTCACTCGAAAGACAGTCATTTAGACTGGGTAGACCAGTTTGTTGCCGTTGTAATCAATATACTATCTATTGCAAACACAACCGACAGTTCGTCTCGCACACGTACGGTACAAGTTGAAAGCTGGTTACTGTTGAGGAAGCAAAGCCGTTTTTAAAAGTTAGTTACATCTTTTGAATCACATCACTTCCCGGTGAGTGCCTAAAATTATCCTAATAAGTTATTTCAATAACCCGAGCAGGATGTAAAATATCCCATTTCTACACATCCTAGCGAGTTTTTAATTTCACTGAAATGTGTTGACTTGAAAACCAAATTGTCCCGTTTTGTTTTCCCCATTAAATTTGAGGCAATACGTTAAGCAAACTGCAGGATGAACATAGTAAGAAAACTCAGATCTTAGCAGCATCGATTTCTATTATTTTTTATATAAAAATTAATAACCACTCCAAATGAAATAGGAGCCCACCTGGAGATCAACACTGCATGGTATTCACATGAAATACAAATAAATATTTACAAGAATAGATATTAAACTTGTAGGTTTGACATTGGACATTTTTCCCTTCTTCCAACAGAACGTTCTCAGTCTTCAGGCACTTCGTCACACAGGGTGCCGAATCGACAACGATTGCAACGAAATACTCTCTTTCAATCATAGGCGTTGATTGTGTCCATTGCAGCATTATCTTAATTGATGCCGCGTCAAGTACAGCTGATGACGCCAATAGCGCATTGAGTTCAGCGGATGACAGAAGTGCGAAGCAAAATGTTTGAAAACACAGCTGCTGATTCTGTCCGTCATTTCGTCACGATAAACACACGCGTATTAACCTTGAGCATCCTCATTATTCGCTAGCTTTTTCTCTATTTCCAAATATCCAGGGATAAGATGCATGGTCGGAGTAACCTCCGGGATAAGGAGTCTACTCCTATTTATATGTAGACGTAAAGGTTACTCGAGTAAAGTAAAAGTTACTAAGCAGTGAATAGGAAAAATAAGATCCGACAAGAAGACAAGTAAGACTTTTAATGCCGTTATGAGGCAAAGTCATTATAATCCAAAGCAAAACCGAAATCAAAATGAAATTTTCAAAATGGAAGCCTCAAATTTCCATACGTTTTCAAAAACTGTGAAGTAAGAAGAAGTACCATCCATAATGATGACGCAAAATCGGATATTTTAGGAAATAACGAAGCAAAAGGGGTAGGTCATGGGGATTGCAAATCTGATGGCTTTAGGATCATGCATAGCCATAAAGATTGCACGGGCAACATTGGAGTAGCAATTATTTTGAGAAAAATATATACGAGGAATAATATATATATATATATTCAATTCAAGCAGGTTCAGGGTATTTTAATGCTACGGCCTTTGGAGTCGCATTTATCTTACATTTCTAAGCTGTGTATCTCACATTACATTATCACCAGAGTGAAGGAGTAAAAGAGGAAGCGTGTATACTTTGTATGCGTCTTTACCAAAAAATCCAATTTAATTAGGTATATACTGATACAGATCTATTTATTATTAAGGTAATTTAAGTGAAAAAAGAAAAGAAGGTCCTGCGACGAAGGCCAAAAGAAAAATTTCAAAGACCAAATAAAAGGGCAAAGTTAACAGTACAGTAATAGTAACGGTTAATCCAAGGGTAACAGTACTTATATCGGATAAGGGATGATTGGGTTGTACTCAGACCATCTTTAGACTGAAAGGCAAATAAATGAACTTCATTCAATTTACACTTCTATATGCCCGTAATAAGATCCACGATCACACAATTTATATTTCAAATGTATTTATAGTTTAGATCCTCTTTCATTGAATAAGTGCGCATAGAAAGTACGAAAACCGCAACGTACTGCAATAATCTGTCTTCTTTTGAAGACATTTCAAGATAACCTTGCGGGTGGGAATCGTTTTAATTTACTTTTATTTAAACGACAAAGATATTCCAGCAATATTTCACCTTAAGTGATAATTCATATACAGTGAGTGGATTACCAAGTAGATTTTTAATAATTCATAAGTAAAATACTATAAATATTTTAATTAATCGACGTATATATGTGACGATAAAAAGTTAATATCTTTGTAGTTGACGGAAATATGTGGAACCTTATTTTATATGATCCGAAATTTTCGTCAATATTTATCGATCATATCCAACTCACCTTTGCTAATTATCTTCTACCATATCGATTTCAGTCCAAGTAAATCCACTTTCGCATCGATGAATCGGCCGGATCAATTCAAATATCACGGTCAATATGAACATTTAGCAAGGTCCGATATACATATATAAAACTAGCAGGAAAATGAAAGGGAACCAAGAACATAGTACGTCCGAGATCACGATTTTTTCTCTCTTTCCAACATACACGAGTTGCATCACCAACATGTCTTTCCTTTGTTTACCTTCCACCACAAATGGAACAGCTGGCAGCGGGACGGACATATGGGTTCGTGGATTATGGCCGAGAGGACTTCGGCTGTCGCTCTCGTGTGATTAGAAGTTCAAGTTGTAGGTCAGCTTCATCTGTGGATCTACGGTTCTGTTCTCATTCTCGAAATTTTCCTCGTACTCCTTTTTCTCTTTAGTCTTTTCCTTTCCTACTCCCCTATCAGATGGTTATGCACAACAGAGAATGATCCTTTGAACTCCGAGAATAAAAATGAAAAATGATTACCCTTTGACCTTCGCTATTCTGAGGACATTGGGAATATTTCCTCGCCCTCCCTTCAACCCTCGGCATAAATTTTACATTGACTCTTAGGAGCTGGTCTCCTCTTTCAGTCACTCCCTACGCATTCCCGGCAAACCTTACAACTAGATTTGGAAATATTTATTGAAAAGAACATAGCTATTCTATATATTTGATCGAAGATGTCCCGAACAGTTACGAGCACGACATCATTGTTTGCTCGCTTAGTACGTAAATTACGCCTAGTGGTCAGGAAAATTTTGAAAATTGAGATTGGTTCAGTTATATTTAAGTGTTTCCAATATTTTGAAGAAATAGAACATGCCTCTACGAAAATTCAAATAAAAACACCTATTCTAAAATTTCAAGAAACCTGTAACAGTAACTTTAACGGAGTCACCCGCTGTGTGCATTATAATGCAACCATTCAGAGAGTAAAAATCATTCGCCTTGACCGGGATTCGAACCCGGATATCGAGGGATCCGGGTTCGAATCCCGGTCAAGGCGAATGATTTTTACTCTCTGAAATGGTTACCTATTCTAAATGGAAAGTCATAGTGTTCCCTCCGTGGTTCCTTAAAATCATGGCTTCCAACGAAATACGTATCATAGGGAAGCCAAAGAGGATGGAAGGGAAGCAGCTCAGGAAACTATGACAAAACAAAAATACTGAAAGGTACGGGACAGATGGCAGAGCTGCTACAAACCAATCCCTAGGGTTGATAACCCATGATTATCATAGAATGCAAATTTTCGCCCTCCCATTTAAAGTTTGTCATCCACTCTTCTTTCGGTTAAAGTAAAAAGACAGCTCAATCATCACTATTAATTAATACATACACCACCAACAAACCCGAGTGACTTCAACTGTGTTAATAAGAAAAAGTAAATGCAATACACTACTTAGGAATAAATCATAATAGGTACTTACCATCGTCACATGTCTTCAAGAAATACCATCTTCCAAGTACAACCACTCTTTCCAAACTCGCAGCTGCAAGACGTTGTGGTCTAAAAAATTAAAAAAACTGGTCAATAATAAATTAGGATCGACGGATAGAACACCAAAGGATATTTCAAGTGAAATTTTCCGGTAACCTAATAATACATATCAAAAAGCAAAAGGGCAACGGATAGAGAATCAGAACGGGTGGTGAAGTAAGCAAAGTCACTCGTTATCATATCAGCTTTTTGCCGCCAACGCGGAGAAAATGTCAAGAGAGGCATGAAAAGTGCTTGGGATGCGATCGAAAGCAGAGGAGCCGGTTGAGTGTACGTGATTTGCGTATGATCAAGCTTTCGTTAGCCAGACACAACATTCATCGCAAATAGTAAGTGAAACACATGATTTTAAGTTCATTTTCGAATATTATACGGACCAAACATTCGACTCGACATGTTATTTTCAATGTCTTGAAAATGTCTCAAAAATTGCATAACGAGTACAAGGACGGTGAAGTAAAACTGTGTGAAAATTAAATGTTTTTTCATTTGATCAATGTAAGATGGGCATCAACCATTTTCACAAAGTGACGCCTGCCACTCTCAATTATAGTCTGTCGTCCACGGAACTGCACTCATCGTTGAGCGTATTGCATAACTTGTGTGAGAGGCTGGGGAAGAATATATATCATAACAAAATAATAAGTGATGAGATTCTTAAGTCATACGAAATCTAAACTAAACATCAACGCAGAAGGGCGTAGAAGTAGAGCAGATATGACACTTGTCTGGGAACCATTTGATACGAAAATTGGCAAATTAGTAAGGACATCAAGAAATGATTCACGCTAGATAAAGAATCGATTACGCCGAGAGGGGAATGAAAGGGATTTTTAGTCAAAGATTGACAGAAAACATCGGTAAAATCTTGTTGCATAATTCTGAAATTTGGAAATTTCAAAGATTTACGTTTCATAGAAATGGTGAAAATAAAATGAACGTAAAGAAAGATAAACGTAATGTGATTAACGTTTTGTTATACGTTATGCGACAAGCATTGTGAAGGAAGAAGGAATGCTCGCGTTATTGAGTAGTGACGATAAGCGTAAATTGAAGGCTGCGGAGAAGTGAGCATAGAGAACAATGGAGGAGATAAGATAGCAAAGAAAACAATACATACATGAAAGGAAAAATAAGTAATAGATTCGGTAGGGGCAGAGAAAAGAAAGTTCTTGACTGAAATTCAAAGGCAGGAAAAATGGATGAAGGAGATAATGAAAAGCAATAAGATGTTGAATATTGTGAAAGGAGAATGTTGGGTGAGTGGGATCGAGGGAGGAAAAGGTGTTTTTTTTAGAGAGGCATAGATAATGATTTAGAGAATTATTAAAAACAATTAAAATGTTTAAAATGCTAAACAGTACTTGAAGATGTTGCAGTTATTATCGGCTTCTTCGAGTTGCTGTATATCACACAGAATTTTGAACGATCTAGGAGTGTCGCTAAAAGCTAACTTCTAAAAGCTCCAGTATGTTAAAACAGAAGGGATGCTCAAACGGTTGAACGCAAGAATCACGCTGGTTTCGTGACTAATGTAACTGCTGCAGTTTCATGTCTTAGATCTACATACGTTTTACTTTCCATAACAATCCTCACTTCTGTGCCACGTAGAGTTCCTAAATTGCACCACTGACACGAAACGGCGAGTCCTCAGCCGACTCCAGCTAAGGACAGGCTAACGTCGACCCCTTGTGTTCCCCCATTTTTCCAATTTGTCCAAATAAGCCCTTAATATCACCCATTTTCGCCGACTACGTAAATTAGATATCCTGCGTTTGCCACAATTGGTAACAACTTTGAACGAAGGTTTTTATAACGTTTATAGTTGATGCTAGTAGCCTTGGGGGTTACTGCGTCATCATTTGGGGCATTTTTGTCTAAGCGTATGTGTCCATTTTAGGTCGCATAATCAGGAACACTCTACACTATTATTTTCATTCTCAAAAGTGTTCTGATGATGCACCCTAAGATGGACGCGGAAGCTTAGGCAAAAATGTCCATAATGGCAACGCAACAAACCCTCAAATAAACTTATTCCAATCGGTACCAACTATTAGAGTGTTATTTTCAGACCTCTTGTTTTGAAAATGTTTAAAATCGATAGCCAAAGAGTCATTGAGAAAGCTCATAGTTTGCGCCGAAAAGAATAATGCGTGTAATTTGAGTGAAATGTTTCCTAAAAAAATACAAACAAATCTCGTCATAGGGAAATTAATCTTGACGTTTCGATGTGATTACGAATGAATATTCTTGAACGGATAAATTTCACATTTCATTCGGTTTATTCCGTACATATGGGCCCAGCATTTAGGTTTCTTTGTTAAGAGTGCTTCCAGCTTAGGCACTCAATTGGCTGTTGCATCAGAGACTAACAGTCTCATTGTGGAACGTTACTCAACGAGATGGTGCTAGCGTGGGTGGAAAAATGCAGATAGAATCAGCGCAACGATCTCTGTCGATCGTCACTGCCAATTGGGATGACGGGACCAATCGCATTGATGGAAAGTCCAATACACCCGTTGGGATGTGTTTTGAGGTGAGGCGACAGGCATCCCTTGATCGAACGAGCGGCCAGGGTGCCATTACGGAGATAGAGTGTCGCTTTCCTTTTCCGCTCTCTCTAAAAGTGCATGCTAAACGGCGAGCAACTCAGGCGAGCTGTCCTCTATTAGGGTCATCTGCTCTTGATTGACCGAGGAAAATGATGATTAACGTGGCATTAAATCAAGGGGATTCCGTTTCTGGCTGTCAAAATTAGGTCTGCGAAAATCCTACCTTGAAGTATTGGGAAAAGATTCCGTTATCAAATATGATAGAATTGAGGAAGCTTTAGGTTATGACAATTTCAAGTTGAAGTATTAAGATAAGAAATAAATTCATGTGTATCATAAACGAACATCAGAATTCAGTATTATCAGTATATTCAGTCACGAATCATCAGTACTCTTTGGTACGAAACAAGTTGAATTATTCAGTATGCGAAAGAAATCAAAGATTTACAAGTTATCATTACCTTAGTTAAAAATACTTCTATATGATAGTAAAAAAGTGCCTTACCATGTCTCAAACGAAGTGGATTTTAATGCATCACATGAATAATTCCAAGCTATTTGTTAATATTATCGAGTGACTACCATTCACATACATCAGCAGATATTTCACTGCACGGTTTCCCTTCATCATTTGTCATTAAATCACATAAAATTATACATAACCCCATGCATTCAACTATAGACATCAATCATTATCTTCTTCTCTGAAGGCTATTTTGGTTTGACTGTATAATTAGGCTCTGAAAGTGCAGTGACCAATATATCAAATGTCTGGCACATTTACATATTTTCACCGTCTGCTGCAACTCCCGGGAAATGCGCAGATGCTAGAAACCCACATAATGAAAATTATACTATTCATAAGGGTTACCACAGCCCTTGAAGCAGACCAGACTGAGTATTCCCGCTGCTAGGTTTATCAAATAGCAGTAGTGGCAAACCCCATATAGTTCGATTTCGTGTCCCTCTTCTGTCTCCTTAAGTCTACTATGGAATTTGTAAACCTTTAGACTTGCATATTAAGTGAGCTTATCATCAGGAATTTAGCTACCATTTATTGCACAAAAAACCAGTTTTCTGGAGTATGATATTCCGTAAGTACCTTTTCATATGTTATACGTTACACAAGGACTGAATCCTAATGAGATCTGAAAAGAAAGTTTTCGACTGAGGTGGAAATCTTCTCTGGCCGTCAATCAGTTAGAAACAGTTTCATTCCACTGAGAACGCATCGCAGGATTTGCACCAAAGTTATTTAAATTTAAGGCGTATATAAAATATTTCCCTGCACTAGATTTCCTCTGGTGATGTTCAATATTTCTAAAAGATATTCCTCTTTATGGAGAATTTTCACCCAATAGAAATAAGCAACACACTGTATTGCATAAAAATCTAAGCATTTTTTTACAATTTTCATGAAAGTGTTACGCGGCTGATTTCCTCAAAATATTACTTTAACATATGCCAAATTAATCAATTGTCACCCTGAATTTGGATGATGATGTTGATCTTATGAGGTTCGTGATAGTTATAAACCTGTTCGTTTTCTTATTTTTAAAGATTTCATTCAGAGTTTTGGTATATTTTGGATATTTTTATTTCTTTAGTTAGTGAAAAATCCAACTTCTTCAATTCATACCTTGGAGAGCACCAAGCAAACTATTGTTAAAGAATGAAACAACTTCCCAGAATCACTTGTACATGAAGTGAACCATTTCAATGCACTGCAGGATGCTGGACTACGAAGTTTTAACCTTGAATAAACCAATATTATCTTCCATATTAATGAATGCATTTAAATATACAAGGAACGTAGCTACGGTCGTGAATCAATGTAAACAAAAAATGCCGTGATACTTGACTCAAGTTTACGGTCTCGGCATTTTTTGTTTACATTAATGTATGAACATTGGAAATATACTATATTTCTATACCAAACACTTTTTTCAAATTGATCATTGTATGCCGAAGCAGAATAATCCAATATTATATTTTTTTAGGCAGTAATGTGGATTCATTTGCTTTCATGAAGTTGCGTGATTTAATAATTTAATACTTCATTCTATCTTTTAGCCAAGTTTATGAACTGTTTTTATACCGCTGATCGATATGGAATTCATAGTTCACTAGTGGCGAACACATTATATTCTCAGCGCCCTCAATTGGGCGGACGAGCAATATGTACTTATGGACGAGGATATAACCACAATAGCAAACTTCCAAGGCAGTTAGGGCAACGTTCGTGAATCCCTGTTGATCAGCTAAATGGGTGACCGTAAAAGATGGTCAACAGCACACACTTTGAGCAAGTTTGAAAACTCGCATACGAGGATAATGAGAACCCGCTCATAGAGGTCTCTGGCCACCTCTAATGCATAGGAAAGGCTTAAGGGACAAGGCTGCAAATTTGGAAAATAGATATTTAGCAAACGGGTGGGCTTTAGCTAACCACCCCGAAGACGAGTTCCAAGGCGGATGGCACGGTAGGCTATGACTTTCCGGTAGGGAACCATGTTACATGAGCATGAATTGATGGAGCTCCCCCCTTCTTATTTACCGGTTTTGCTTTATCTGTTATGGAATTGATTAATTTTTATCCACTCCATTTTCGTCGTATAACAAGGAACTATTTTATTGGGTGAAATTAACACTTGCTTTGTACCACGCTTTCCACCAGCATATACGAGACCTTACTTTTGGGATTATCGTCGAATATTAATTGGCATATTTTTTCGAGATTTTTAGTTAACGTTTTCCCTTTTCCCTCCCCTATCATCTCGTATCCCTTACAAATCACCTATTGCTTGCACCCGCTGCCACACACCTTTTTTGGTGGACCGCAGGGTATTTACGTAGACGTAAAGAGGTCGAAGGCGTTTTTTTTGCAGTGGGTGCACCCTCTGCAACACCAGCCACTCAATGGGTTTTCATCACCCCAGCACGTATTCTGCGAGACACATGTGGCCAAAGTTTTTAACACATCTTGCAAAATCGCTTTCCGTTGCACATCGTCAACGTTCGTAAAATGTTTTAATGCATACCTGTATGTCGTACATTGTCTATTTTATGTTTTTCCTATTCCTGCTAAAGACAACAATTTCTTACACCTCTGGGAACTGTACCATTAAAAAAGTTTTTAAAATATCTCCTGCAGTGGCTGTTGAACCCAAATTATGGATCTACATGTCTTCGTAAAAGTTTTAAAACTAAACTAATTAAAAAGTGACTAAATAACTAAAAATAAAAAAAAACCATATCAATAAAGAAGCAACAGCTTTCACTTTAAGTAGTGAATTAAAATGACGCAACGCTTTAATTTCATAATATATAAGCTCATAGGATTTATACAGATTGTGTGACTTGTGTAAAACTTGGTAAGCCATCACAGTATTTCGGCTCACCCCTTTCCTTTTGCTTTGATTATGAATTTCTCCACTTGGTATTCCCGCTGTAAATACTGGAAGACAACACCACTGCCAATAATATCCTCCTAGTAAATAACGTCGACCGAAGCCTCAATTTATCCAGGTCAAATATAAAACAGTACGTGTTTTGCAAAATTTTCGTCGGCCAACACAGTTTACATTTAGGTAGGCTTATTTTAATTAATGGACGACTAATTACAATCAATGGATGAATAATGAGAATGAAAAGATGAATTAACCTAAAACAATTTATATGATGCGCCTGGCACGAATAATTGAGTGTTTCACTGTATTCTCAAGAGGCGTCAGACAATTTCTATGCATAATTTCATACATTTTTAAAATGGTTTCTATTCATCTTTAAATTCATATAAACATCGGGTTAATGTTTTGTATCTGCTACACATCAAATACGATAAATAAGTTATATTGTCATGAAGCGATATAAAAACACGAGAGGTCGAACGCCATGACTTCGTTTACAGTTCTCCAGAATAGCGACTGTCTATCACAGAACGACAGCACTATTAATGCGGTTAAGTAATAAAAAGCTCACAGTTAGCAAACCCGAAGTCTGATTTGATAAGTGAGGGTAGAACTCTCCTAGTACTGAGCCAAACGGAGTGTGAATTTCACACATCACTCTAGGGGGTAAATTTTTTAGGAGGAAATGAACCCAGGCCCTTCAGTCATTATTCCAAAGCTCTACTCATTGGACTAGCGCGTCTTCCTATTTAAGGTATAGTATGGTCCCAAAAAACTCTAATTCTTCTCAAGGAATAGATTTAAATAATTCATTTTTAAGAGACAATTGAATGAAAATTCATTTGGAGATCAAATTTTGTCGCATACGATTAAAATTTCCAGCAAGCTTCCTTCGTATAATTAGGATAATATGAGCATGTGCGATCTTTTCTATGAGTTACGGCAGCAGATCAATAATGTACCTCGTCAAAGTGACATAGCAAAAAAAATCCATTCTTTTTAGCTTCCTTCAATGCGTTAAGCGGACAGTATTGAACCGATTCGTAGAATCAATTTATTTTATAAAATTTCACTGTCAACGACATCGATCACTTATAAAATTATTAGTACCAATAATTGCCAAAGACCACACTTGATATTCATTCCTCTCAAAGTTTAGGGCTGGTATTTTCGACTAAAACTTACAGATCGAATTTTCGGATGTTTGTCAGCCATTGATATCAGTCGTGGTATAAGGAAGGTGAACTACTTTGAGAAATAATTGAGAAATATTCAAGCATGCAAAATATGCTTTAGCTAATCAGCCACGAGATCAAATATATGTTATTCATTAATATTTGATGTTCAATATAAATTGATTCAATCCTCACAATGAGACGTATTATGTAGATGTGTTGTCGAAGGCTAACAATGGCTATCACCATTCCATTATGATTGACCATCAACAACGCGTATACTTAATTTTATTTCCATTTGGTCAACAATCGAGGTCTCTTTAACATTTAAAACGGTTTAATAAAAAATGTTCATGGCGTTCAAGATTGCGAATCTGTTTCTGTCGTTTGTTATGAACACTGACACGAGTGAATATCAGGATAGTTAATATTTCCTATGAAACAATTTAAACAGCATTCTCAACCGATCATATCTTCAAGATGATTGGGGTAACGCTCTTAATATTTACCAAGATCACAGGAGCGCACTCTGACATCTCGGCAATAAACTCTTGGCTTAGCCTCCGGGCAGCTAGACGTCTTTGCGAAACAGGAAAGCTTGGTATACATGGGTAAGCCTCGCATTAATTATAAAAATGTGAAAGTGCTTTGATAAACGTTCATTCAAGCGAAATTAAACTCAAGTTCACTGAGCGCACCGTGATTTACTAGAGTTTTAATGAACGTAAAAAGAAAAGCTAAAGCCATAGCCCACATCGCCTTTAACGCGGTTTACTGATAATCCCTACTTCATCTAAGTTTTAGTCATAGTCCAGTGACCCTTCCTCCGATCTGATAAGCGCCAGGCCAATGGTGTCAAAGTAATCATGTTGCTTCGGGATTTAATCAATCGAAAATTTCGAAATTGGGTAAAATGTTAGGAAAAGCGACATGAAAACATTCTCCACTAAAAAAAATTAGCGGCATTTTCTTATACCCATACATGAGTATTGTCGTTATATCTGTTCCGATAACAATTAATAACGTAAAAAATCAAACCAAGTGTCATTTTAGAGTCATCGTTGTGCCCAGGACCTCCTGGATACACCATCTTACGATACACCTGCGAAAGGCATATTTCATTGCTGGGAATTGAATCATCTGATCATGAAAGAGAGTTTTAATCAATTAATGTATATTAAATTCAGATTAAACATGTTTGATGCTACACACATTTCGTTGGAGAATTTAGATTTTAAGCTTTATTTATATTTCACCTCAATACTTTCAGAAAGAAAGAGGTTTATTTTACAGGTTAATGAAAATCCTCCTTACGATAAAATTACCTTTCTATGAATAGTGATTCGCAGCTCCTCATGGTTGCTGCCATAATTAGCGAGCGTGAAATGAGCGCGATTAAATTCCATATGAAATGTTTAAATTACGGGACACACTGCTTTCAGTAATTTCTACATCGTAACTAGATGTTGCAACGACACAGATAATACGCAATGATAGTGACCAAATTATCACTCTACCCGAAGATAGTTATCATACTTTCATATCGAACATAGAAATAAATACTGTATCACCCTGTGCTCGCATATATAGTTATTATATATCATTAAAATAAGTATCCTCCTCTCCCACGGGAAAACATCGGAAAAGGCACGTTATGTGGGAAGCACAAGCTACTCATAGGGACAAGTGCCAGTTAATGGCTAGGAGGCTGCAAAACTTTCCATGGATCCATTGCAAAAAGAGATACGTGCCTTTCTTTCTCATTTCCTTTACCGGTGCTATAACGAGGAAACAGCCAAGATGAAAGCGATTGAGCGATCATGATTGCGTGAAAAACGTCGGGGAATAGATGGAATGGGATAAAGGGAGATAGGCATCTCAGCACGTGGGCTATTATGATTCACCACTTCTTCCAGATTACGACGCTAGAGACCTCGTAATCTCCCTTACGTCAGCTCAATCGCTTAAGAGTCGACACCGGCGCTTATCCACGGCGGAATCTCTTGGTTTAAACCCTTTCCGCGGGGGAGGCACGGCGCCTCTCTCACACCGCCAGGGCCCCCTCGGCCGCCGCCGTCTCCGAGAGCCTTCCCTCACCGACCTGCATTAAACGCGCGATTCATTGCCCGCGAAGCGGACGGAGATCCCCGCAATCATTAATGTGGGCGAGAGGGGGACAGGAAAAGGCGCGCGCTCTCTCTCTCTCTCCCTTCCAGGGGAGAAGGTTGGCGATCATTAGTCTCTCTGATGCTGGCGAAGGGCAGCTGGATATACGTACGTGGACAAGGGTTGCACTGTACTTGTATTGTGTTCCACTTTAATATGATTCTATTTTATTAAACATTTTCATATTATTCCCGATTTCACTTTACAAACATGCAACAAAAACCTCAGTAATCAATCGAAAGGCTAGCTTGATAGTTAGGGACAGAGCTAATTTAATACCAGGCCCAATGGAGAGTGAAATTCACAGAATCGGGGGAGTAGGGCCGGGGGGGGGGTTCTTTTCTCTGTGCCGCCTGCACTTTACCAGGAAGATTTGGGATCTGGTAACAACTATGCAACACAGTAATGACTACACAAAAACTTTGAAGCTCGAAGAAAATATTCGGGGCGGTAGGAGTGTCACGAAACAAAATTAGATATCATCGCAAAATGCCGGAGGTGACTGACATCCATGCTGAACGTAGGAGCGTGATGGCGAAACCCCTTTTACTAAAAGGAAAACTCAATGGTGGCTAAAACCATATGTATGTTACAAAAATGACGATCTCAGAAATTTACTTATTACACCTTCGGAATAATTAAAATTAGGCAAAACTACTCCCGTTGAGTGGAATTCGAAACCATTATTCAGAATGCAATGCGGCCGAAAGAGTTAAATGCAGATGGACCAAAGACTTAAGTTCCAACACGAGTATTCAAAGATAGAGGAACTGTAAATCACATTTATTTAGGCTGTGCCCTATTTTCTGGCCACCGCACTTAACTATCCGCGACTTGAAGAACTTTCTTAGCAAATTTTTAGCATTACATATTTATTCTTGGTCGCGTTATTTTTCACCCAAAAACCATGAAATAGTACTTTCAGATGATCTTCAGACAACGTAATACGTATAATCAGACGAGAAAGAATATAATTAACGTGACGGACCGGAGATTACAATTAGTAACTCTCACGGCGCCACCGAGCAGAAAAGTAGCTACGATAAAAGAACCTACGAAAATGTCCCATATGGGGCACTCGAATAACGTAATGGCTGGTGAATATCTCTGAATTAACAAAAGTTTCAAGTAACAGTATGAACATTCAAATGAAAAATGATATAAATAAGTTTTGGTTTCATGGGTCTTAGCTTTATAACTCTTTTTTATATGTTTTTTTATGAACGCTTCCTTTCCTATTTGGCGCATTTAACTATGACGGAAATTGGTTACGATTTGCGCTCTACTCGCAAATACTCTATTAATATTGTATTAGAAATACGAGGAAATGAGAAAATCAAAAGTACTCGCTACTATTTTTTCTGAAAATGTCTCTCTCATTCAATCATATTTTTATAAAATTGATTCAATTAGATGGTTGCAATTAGCCAATCGTTCACTCACAAAGTTCGTTAGAACAGTCAAAATTGATAATATTGATTGAATGATTATCTATGGCCAAATAAACCGTGATATAACTAGTACTGTGTCTACAAAATACCCCGTAAGTCATCCCAAGGGCGGGTTTCTACATGCCTACCTATAGCTACGTTCCTACTGTGGCTACTGTATGTAAAGCTACAAGGGTGGTCTGAAAAGTATCCGACCTAACAAAGAAATTTTTTTCTGAGATCGGAAACTATTCAGACCACCCATGTACTTCCCTACTATGTGCACATCGATTATACTATCATAATTATTTGTATTTTACCAATTAGGATGAGCTTTAGATAGACACGCAAACCGAACAACGATGCATTTCTCTGCCTCTCCTAATAAAACACAACCTAACTTCGGAGACTACAATATCTTCCTTAAATCCGCATACTTACTTCTTCCATTCATTCCGTCCACCATGTCTATCCTAACCTACCCCTTCCTCGCTTGGCCTCACGTTCTCCTCTTTATTACAGCCTTCAACATCCCGTCGCTAATCAAACTTGCTCTTCATCCATCTTTCCTGCTTCCTTTGGATTTCCACTGCCATTTCAAAAAAGCAGTATTATCATCGTTTGACTGTACACGTACATAAGACAATATTCCTAAGGACATACGTTATCTTAGGACACTCTTTCATACTGGGACAAAGATCAATTATCAATTGATCAATTTTTATTTTCAATATAATTGTATAGTAATTTGATCATTCGTTTCCGTTAAATTTATAAATGTACCCAGCAAAAATCATAGAATGCTTTCAACCTATCTTTACACCTATGGGAGAAACATTCCTACCTTCGGCCAAGAAATGTTATTTCTGCCAGGAAATGAAAGCGACAATGACATTCAGTTGGAGAGATTTCCTCATCATAACATTGAAGAAGAAAGAAAAACACAAAATGGCAATGCCTAGTGATTATTTATGAGTTGGCTTTGAAATGTCTTATATATTTATTATCTATTAATATTTATTTATTTCAAGGAAAACTGGAAGGATTACATTCTATTGTTTCAGGCTTCACTTCGTGGAAGTATTTAATATCCATACTAAAAAGAAAGACTTTTCCTCAGAAAAAAGAAGGACTGCACTTTTCCACAGATTTGCGCAATTTACAAATCTGTGTTGCGGATTTGCGGATGTTCCAAATCTGTGGAAAAGCACAAGTCTTTCTTTTTAGTACGTATACTAAAAGGATTAATAAAAAAGTCATCATTTATTTACAGACTATGACAAACAGGATCCCTAAGCCAAAATGCATGTTAAAATTAATAGAGCTTGCCAATAAGGGATAATATAGTCGTGTATTTGAAAATCCCCGCCAATTATAACTGTTGACTCATGGATTATTTTCTAACATTAGCAATCATCTCAGATGGAGCTTAATGGGCAATAAAATTAGGCAATAACATTATGCAATACCCTTTCCGTTCCTGTTCAACAATTAATCCTTTCCGTCAACATTGGTGGAAGCTAGACTATTTCACATATTAAAGCTTTCAACAAGTATTGTTTGCTATTGACTAATAATTAGATTAATATGCCTATTTTCCTTCTAACAAGCCTTTTTCCTAATGACACAATGCTTTAGCATATCCGTCGGCCGTTTTCGCAGTCGTTTGTAGGCTGTGGAGGGCATTTTATTGAGACACACAGTAGCAAGGACATTTTTTAACGCGTTTTATTCAGCTGGAAAGTGAAACAAACGACCCAAAAGCAAACTGGCGCAGCCTGCACCACGGAGCGTAGGCGTTAATCACTGTGTAGTATGAGGGAGCGGCCCCTCGGAGCGGGTTGACCATTGTGACCCACTGGCGTCCCTCACCTCCGAGGGCGAGGGGTCTCCGCCAAACAATGGGAGGGCTGGAACAATGGACTCTCCTCGTTCTCAGGTCACAGACGCTCATCAACCTGCGCTACATACAGTTGGTCACATCCACGAATTTCAAATGCTTCATCTCCCAATCTAATCAAAAGTAGTTTCACCCTTAAGCACCCAAATTTGTTGTTGTGATTTTGGTGCCCTCTAAGACCCATGTTTTGTTTCACGGAGCACTGCGTTTGGTTAGGATCACTAATTACTAACAGGAGATCGCCAAGTCAAACGCACAGTGTTGCAGCTAGAAATTTTTCCGTGGTAGTCATCTATTCAACGGGAGTTTTGAACGAATAGGGTCGTAATAGAAGAGCTAAACCATCCGTAATAGTAGTAGTTTTTATGGGAGGCGACCGACAGCTGAGGTCATTTGCGCCATTAGGGATGGTCAGGAATTAGCCTACTCTTAACGAAAGGCACCCAGGGGTCCGCAGCTTAACGTCCCATCCGACGGACGTCGTGCTTTAAGTGCTCTCCACAAAGCACCTCAAATAGGGATCGGGATATCACAGAAAAATATTTGTCTCCAGGATTTGAACCCGGGCCCTCTCGGTGAGAAGCCGGTATGTTAGCCACCGCACCATCCCGATCCCCCTAATCCGCTAATGTTATTGAAATTTCAATGTCAACTAATCTGCACAATCCCGCCAAAAGAATGGGCTTTTCAACTGAACGTGGGGAAGTTAATTCGTTTGTCCAAATACGCATGTCATTAGACTACGACACATAAAATCCATAAGATTATTATTTCAACGGTAACGACAAAATATAACGATTTAGTTAGAAATTTTTTACTTGAAGTACTTAACAGTTTCTGGCTCTATCCAGTGCAATGTGAATGTAACATTTGGTCTGAGAGAGGGGAAATTTATCTACAGGGAAGAAGAAAACATAAACCATAGGCTCAACGCTTGCAGGGGCGACCATGTGAATGAATTAAAAAAGAGAACCTCCTTTGGCGACCTGAAGATAATCGCTCGGCACCATTACACATATTTCTTGAAGTGCCCTCAGTCATTCGCTGTCTTACGAGCAGTGCGTTCTCGCGGTTATTTGCGAGAAGATTCCTTTAGAGTGACCCACGTTTCCATATCTTTCGTTCTTTATCTGAACGGTCCTCGGCGTATACGCTCGCTACGATAGTTCCTCGGGATTTTGCGCAACCACCCCCACCGGAAGAGCAATGGAGAAAAGTACCTCCGCAAATCTTGGAAAACAACTGCTACTCTCAACCATCACCGCGGGCAAAAACAATGCAACGAGATATGATCATGCATTAGGCTATGAAACATTCTAGCTCGAGGGCTTAATTTTGTCCTCGACCCCATTTGTAAGAACGCAGTCACTCATCATGCTCAAAAGAAAACCCACTTCAACGGAGTTCTGAAACTTCGTGGTCAATCGCTGAAAATACTGCATAGGTCACGGAAGTCATTAAAAATGAATGAATTCAACGAGAATGGGGTTCTAACTTGCTTTGGCACCGAAATAGTATGATGCAAATAATGAATAAACAATCAAAAAGGTAACAAATTGTAGCAATAGGTAGCCATCGCAAGAAATACCGAATGGTGAGTGTAGTAACAATTTTGGGAAAAAATATACACATACATACATGTATGGGAACACGGTAGTCCACGGGGTAGACAGTTGGACGACTGACCGGAGGGCCTGGGTTCGATTTTCGGGCAATCAACTCCGCTAAGGAGTGTGATTTTCCGGGTACCAGATCTTCCTGCGAAAGGAACTGACACAGGGAAATGAACTGCCTCCACCCCCCCCTCCGCTACCCTTATATGTGGATTTTATACGCCGCCGGCCTTATTATTGGGTGAACTCTACCATCACCTAACCAACCGACCTTCTCTTTGATTACTCTCTTTATATATATATATATATATATATATATATATATATATATAAAAGACGAAAGGTGGAATCGAACAGATCACAAGCACAAAAAAGTTTCCTTCACCGAGAGTTGATTCACAGATCTTCGACTTGCCGATACTTTGCCAATTAAACTAACGAGGAAACGTAAATTAAGTTGTAATTGCTTTTAATAGTGCACACTTGCACATTTCGATGGCGAAATTATGAACTTAAGTTTAAATTATTAAAACATCCACCGTATCCACCAGATATAGTCCCCCAGTGACTTATTTTAATTTCCAAACTTGAAACATTGGCTGTGCAGGAAACGATCGAGAAATTAAAGGGAGATTAAAATATTCTTTTCGATATTAACCGATCCAAAGGTTATATCGCTGCGAGAGGACATTTCCGTTCCATTAATATTCTCTCCAGAGGACAGTAATGGCAATACATTCAAATTTCCCTCGAATGATTTAGTTCGCGATTTTTTAAGCACAGAAAATACCTCGTTTAATGCTCGCTTCGGTTTCAACATTCTAATATTTTCTTTTTACAACCTTCACTGCCAGAAACTATTCCACTCGATAAACGTATTATTACTTTTCCGTATTTCATTATTTTCCCCACCAACAAGTGGATATATTCCAAAACTTAAACAATAAAGTTTAGCATATCAGCATTTAATGAAATAATATTTCAGGGATGTACTTGCAAAGTGAATATCCGACTTTATAAGTTTAAACGTAATATGAAGACAGGTATCATGTGCTACCCAACTTACAGAAGCACTCGTGTGCCGAAATAAGTGCTCCTAGCCTGATTTTAGTAACTGAGCTATTTGTTCAAATGTCAACTAATGTTTTTTTTATCCTGGAAAGAGGAAACTGTATACACAATTTACCCTCTTTCATCACATTGAATTCATATGATATGACAATAATAAAATCCTACTACGCCTATCGGCGGCATTAAGAGATTCCTCTCCTGGAACCACAATAACTCTGGCTCTCTGCTATTAGAATCTTTGGAAATTAACACATTATTCCGAGAGTTAGCCATGGAAGGATTAATGTTTTTGAATTCTTTGCAATATCGCAATTCAAATTTAATGGCAAATTAAATATGTTATCACTTTTGACTAGAAGGAGTGATTATCAGTCAGTAGCTACCAACATCAGTCACATTTTTAGTAGAGGCTATAGGAAGATCACTTGAATAGCTCAAGTAGTTGGTTCAAAGAAGGATTGGAATTTTAGATCATCTATTGACCAAGAATCGCATTGTAACATGATTTAGGAACATACGAAATGAATTTATTTAGCTTTCGGACGTAGTTTCATCTCACTAACCGCATTCTTCGTGTGGGAGCCCATCTCTCAATCGCAGGGGTTGTGTAGAAAGCCCCGGCCGGCTCTTATCCTGGTTAAACTCATTGACAGATTCAGTAGCCAAGGTCTACTCCCCCGTAATCGACAGCGTTTAACCCCGAAGATCTTCTGACCTGCAGATTTGATTTGAAATATTTCGTGCGAGGAACGGAGTGGCAGGCTCGTATGAAAAATCTCTTTGGCGTCATCATGTCTGCCGGCTGACAGCCGTCGGCAAGAGTGACGCCGAACTACTTTAACATTTACTAAGATGCCGCTGTGGACACCTAAATTGACTTTAGGAAAGCAATTGAATTTGGATTTCATATCTTCCCGTTCCTCAAACCCAAAGACCACTGAAATTCCCGATCGTGATTATATTCAATATTATTTCGATGACGACAACGGTAAATCTTAAAATTTTGTAAGGGATGAAAAACTGAAAATGAGGCATTAAAACTCATCTCCCTCAAATTCATACGCTGCTGCAGTAAATAAAATAAATTTGACTCGCAAATTATATCTCACGTAAGATTTATTTTTTTCATTTTCGTCGAAGAATTCAAGTAGGCATTGGTTCCGTGATCGCAGTCTTAATCAAGTTATTATAATAATATTAAGAGTTCTTTAAGCATTTCACAGGACACAGGCTCCTTTCCTCCCGTTGTCGTATTTGGGATTAAAGACGGGGAGCATTATTTGGATCTACCTGAGAGATTGCAGCTCTACATTCCTCCCATTTTTCTATTCTAGGTTCAGTATAGCCATTTAAATTTGTAGAGAACCAATATCTGCTATAGAAAACTAATACCCAGATATGAACTTAGGTGATTATCAATTTTTCTGCTACAATGTAATGTGAGAGCTTATTCGCCCCCAGCCGCAATGGCGAACAACTAATACAACCCATTCCATTAGCAAGCCCTAATTCTCTGCCCTTCAAGTTTTCCTCTTTCTTTCTCCAACCCAGATTGTTCTGAATTGTCGTCTTATTATTGACCAAAATTAATATTATATAAAATAAATATTTCGAAAAATTGGCTATTCAGAAATTTTACGAAAGTTGGATTTCGTTGAAGGCTAATTACTAAGCTATTCGTTGATCATTAAGAAGTATTGATTTCTTATACAAGGAGGCGGTAGTTGATGGCAAGGACCTTAAGTAAATAAACGCCTTGTGAAAATTTTAAAATAGAGTATTGCTTTCTATGGCCCGGAAACTTCGTCGTAAAGGCAGAGTTTGGAAGCATTTGAAATTCGGGTGTGGAGGAGAATGAAAAAAATAAAACGAACGGAAATGAAAAGAAACGAAGTTTTGGGTATGGAAATAGAAAAGGTTGTTGGGATAAATTCGAAGAAGACCGAACAAGTGGATGCAAGATATACTGAGAACAAATAGGATGCCAAAGGCGGTAAAAGGGGAGAATGTTGGGAAAGCGAGATAGGGGAAGGAACAGAATAGGCATTTTAGATGGAATTAAGAGAGCTAGAAAGGATGCAGAGGTAAAGAATGAGTCATGGTAATATGTAGAAGGAAATTCAACAATATTTTAGTTCGCATTAATCAGGGCTTAGAAACAATGCGTCTGGATCCATCAAAAACCTACTATAACCCTAGACTACAGCTAAAAATAACTCTGTACCACTCACATTTTAATACATTTTCTTCCTACATCTCGGATGCAAATAGAGATTGGGGAGCCTTGTCAATAAGGGTTCTACGGGGAGCTGTGGCGGAGAAGGTAAAAGATGAGAGGTAAGGGAAATGAACATAAAGGGTGAAGTAAATGCAATCCAACGAGCGGAAATGAAAACAGTGACATATGGATAACTCGACTTGGGGGTGTGGAGGGTTACGACCACGCCTTTCACAAATGTGCAACGCCAAGCGTAGGAGCATATGCGCAATTGATCCCTTCTCCCCACATGCTAACCCTGGCGTGGCTACCTACATACATACATGTACACCCACATGGTTGAAGCTGAATCCCAATTGGAATTTTACTTTTTTTTATCAAATAACCTGGTGTTTTTGGAGTTAGCATCTAAATGGACTTGGAAAAATTACCGTTATCCTCATAGTGTTGAAACCAGTAATAGTACTGAACTTTCAATGCCGAAAAATATATTCAGCGAAAATGCGTAATGGAACACATTTGATGGAGACAGAAGGTAAGATTTTCTAGAACTTAATTTAAAGCCTTATTTGTCAAGCCGGTGAACGCCGGAGATTCGGAAATATATTGAACTTATGGATTCCTCTGAGAAAATATTATCATATGATTTAATTAAGTAAAATAGTAAATTTCAACGATCCACAAATGAGATGACATAAGAAGGAAAATATCAGGAAAACGACTAAAGAGCTATTTTCTTGGGGTCTTGAAGATTCATCAAATGTTTTAATCGTTATTATATGAGAATTAGTTATAATTTGTCTTCTTCACTTTAGCAGGAATGGAAGGCTTAAACAGGATTTTTAGCAACTTTTTTTAAAAATCCACAAAATTACCTTTGAATATAATATTTTTTACTTGTGAACGAGCTAGTGATTGCTGTAATTTTTCCATCGAACTCCGCCGGCCATTGCCATACATGACTGTCGCATTTCTTTTTTGCCAAGGGAGTGCGTTTTCTGCGCAGTGCGGGTCACTGATCAAAGAGGAAAATCAAACGCCGGGAGCGCAAAAAAAGGAATACCCGATCCGCGACCATAGCAACGAAGAGGACTCGCTCGGGGTGAGCTCCACTCTTGGGCAAAACATGAATGCAAAGGGAAGAAGACAAGAGTTAAGGACTCGAAGTGTGCGCGTGGGGGAGGGTAAGCAGGGAGGATGGGAGAAGGGGACGTGGCGGAGGAGACGTCAAGACCGCGAGCAGAACAACACACGACCGCAACCAATGCATCTCGCGGGAGGAGATGTTAAGACGACACGGCTCAAGTGCAAGCAAGCCACGCAGGGAGGATCCACCACAGGGCGGAGGACTTTCAGCCTCTTATCATCGCCGCGACAACCAACCGATTGATGGTTTTACCAGTTACATCTCTCTCTCTCTCTCTCTCCCTGTCTCTCAGCTTCACCCCCAGGGGCGAGAGACTCGGGCACGCTCCGCCTCCTCCCCCTAACCAAACCCCCGCACCGCAACTCTTTCGTATGGGCGTGAGGCAACGTGACGTTCTGCGGATGCCGATGACGGCTCATTTGTTTCCGCCGACTCTTTGACCTTCTAGGCCCCGGCCATCTGTGCCGAAGCGTGTCCGTTGTCCGTCTGGCGAGGAGTGGTCGAACGCCAAACCCCTCGAGCGAGTGGCGGCGTATAATGCGGGCCAATGTTGAACAGAGAGAGAAGAGCGGCTCGCACGCCCTCGCTCTCTCTCCCTCTGCTCGTGAGGACGAGCGCGGGGCGATGGAGGAACAAGTGAAGCGCTTCGTTGCGAAGTGTTGTGCAAGGGACGAAGGCCAAGGGGAGCGGGAACGGGGACAGGGCGGATCGGCCCGGGCCCCAGAAACCTGGGATCTTGGTTGATTCTGGGCGTTAAGAGGACCATTAAACGGATGCCTTCCTCGATCCATGGGGCATGGGAGTCAAAGGGTTGGTGGACGTTCTTGTTAATCAACCTAATTGAAGATTGCGGGTCAAGTGCACCAAGAAAAACCTGACTGACCCATATCGCAGAGAGTTGGCTTTTTTTTAAGGTTTACGCTCGCCTTAGGCGTGACGAAATGGGGAAAGGTCGGGGCTCTCAAGTAAGTGGTTTCGAGTAAATCAGAAGGCGCAAGGTCGAACGAGCAGGAACGTCAAGCAAGAGGACAAAAAAGGGAATACCGCAAACGTATGGCTCGTTGAATGAAACGCCTGGCGATGAACGTACACACACTCGCTCAAGTACGTTATTTTTTTTTGCTCATACTTTTTTATATCCTCGACGTTTACATGACAGTCCCTATTCAAAGGAACCGAGCTAGCTAACTTCTTCGCATCTAACACCCGAGAGCGCTCTCCTCTCATTTAACGGCGAGTATACATGCAGGGCGTCATCGCACCACTTACATTGCCCCATTAGGAAACTGCAATTATATGCAAAGATGTCATTTAGTCTCACACTTCAGCTGGACGGAGTTGTGGCTATAATTTAGGGAAGCGCTATATAATTGGTCCGCGATGGAATCGCTCCCAAGACGCCGAGGCTTCGCATAGTTATGAATAATTTAGGCTCCCGGATCCATATACTATAGCCAGTACGGTCTTGGTTTCCTGGGCCCACCTCAGTAAATGTGTGTCACCAGACACCTCATGCGGCGATAAAATGGTCGAACCCAAGAAATTATTCATTTCAACTAAATATCAAGGACATATTTATGTCTTTCAAATAAAAAAATCGACGAACTGGAGACCATACTTAGCAATAGCTTCGTTTCAAATCATATTGAAATACAAAAGATATATGAAATGACTAAAAAATCGCAAACGGTGACAACATATGAAAAATACAATTGAAAAACTTTAATGTCGGCGAAATATTTGCGAATAATAACCAGAGCTCTTCACAGAGGCTAAGGCCGATCAAGGCCCTTCATCGCAACCTAAAATTATGAACTTCTGCTGACATTCGAGTAAATAGGTTAACAAGGCGGGAAAGCGGTATTAATTTTAGAAGAATACTGATCAAATTAATGTGCAACAATCGCAGTAACTGTTTCAAAGTGTCCTTTTATTATTGCCATTTTGGTTGTGTCTCGTCTGCACTAGAGAAAACAACCATGGGAGGCTCAGGTAGTCTCTCTACCCTCTGGGGCTATTATTCCTCCATCTAAAGGTGAGCCAACCTTATTCAATTAGGCAATCTTAGTGTGCCTAGAACAATTCATTAAATTCATAATTCATATTCACTCACTCTAAGGAGGAATATTTCTCATAGTTGAAACTTAATGAACAATTGATTATGGGATTAAATGAACTAAGAATCAGACAGCAGGAAAAAATTAAACTCAAAGAAAACAACTACTTAAGGGTAATCAGAGAAACTAGAATAGTGCCCTCTGTCAAGAACAGCTGTCCATAATCTCAAACTAAGGCTCAGAAAGAAACAGGGTACTCGAGTTTACTCCTAACACTTGGAAGAATAGTGAACATGATACTCTACCAGCAAATTGGATCACCCAAATAAATTAAGAAAAACATAGTCCTGTATGACAGATTTTATATCTTGTTCTTCACTTGAAAAATTTGCTGTCACAATAAAACCTAGGTTAAACACTGCTAGATTTTTAAAACAATGAGCATGTTGTCACCTGCCATTCCTTTTATGGACACATTAAAAAAACATAGTCATAATTTCTTAATTATACATAAATAAGGATTGGTGTCCTGGTGTCTCCCACACATTTATGAAGCTGCTCAGTGGTGAATATGACAAGTTTAATCAGGAGCTGAAAAGCTTGGTTCATTGACACACTATGATACCTGCCATAATTTCAACAGTGGTAAATGAAGAATTAGGAATTAAAAGACCTATTTCCAGTGACAAATATGGACAACTAATGCATTTAATCTGTTACAAAAGGAGAAAAACTTTCCTGAAATAATGTATATTTGTTTTCACAGAGCCAATATGTAAAATGACAGACAAATGGTGCAAAATTGAATCAAATGAACACTACGTCAATGCAATTAGTGGGCTGATTCTTTAAAAAAGGGAAACTTTATTATAGTTGACAAAGAATTCAAATCTGCTGGTATTTTTATGGAAGAAAGATACATCATCTATTTCGGTCAATGAATATATTGAAACAGACTAAATTAATTTTTTGCTCTTATCGAATTCAGTAAATGAACCAAAAATTGATTAGTAAATTATGCTGTATCTTTGGTGCAAATCCAAATATGATAACAATAAGAAAAGAAACAGATGGGTAATACTTAGTTGCCATAATATTGTAATATCACAAGACCTGCAACAATTATTAACTTATATTAGCATTAATGATACAAAAATATCTTATAATAATGCTCTGAGTGTAATTGTTGGTGGTGATTCACTGATTCCAAGGCAGATACTCATTTATGTTGCATTCTGACCTCTCAAAAAATAATCTCTAATGGATCAAATTGTTCAGTTATGGCCAAAACTTCCTTGATGGCCAAAGATTCCTAATGCAGAATCTGCATTTTCCTATTCAAAATATTCAAGTCTAAGATCAGTAAAAAAAAAAGATGTATCTAAACCATATTGATTGTGTTGAATTTATTTAATAAAATTTCTTATTTAACAAACAGATGCTCTTATCAAAACGAAAAGGAAGGATACCAAAACACAGTTTTAAAAAATTAGCGAAGACAGAGTGATAGGGATAATTAGGGAGTTGAACGAGAGAAGAATATGGAAGAATATACACACACATAATCGGAAGCAGAAAGCACAAAAAAAGAGATAATAAACTAAGTTGGAAAACTAACATGGCAAAAGAGATGGTGGAAGAAGGACTGCAAGCATACGGAGAGTTTAGGAAATGTGATATGAGTCCTCTGTACAGGAAAGTGAAAGCACTGTCAGGATGTGAGAAGGGAAAATGCAGGCACATTATCACAGATATGATGGGCAAATTATCAATTGACTCAGAGGAGATGAAAGTAGTAAGGATGTATATGGCAATGATGTAAGTCCAGAAGAGGAAAGCTTAGAAAGAGAATATAATGTTAATGGGGATAGCTTAGATCCAGGCATACTTGATTTTGAAAAAGAAAAAGTATTAAAGGAAATGAAATCAAACAAAGCAGTAGGGGTGAATGAAATTTTCACCTGCCCTCCCAACAATTATTAAAAAAAAAGCTTTAGGAAAACTCAGAATTTTTATGATCTCATTCATAGCATATATTAGGAAAAAGATTGGCTGGAAGACTGTTAGATCTCTATTAATTCCTATCTCCAAAAAAAAGTGCTCATATGTGAGGACCATAGGAGAATAAGTTTGATTTGCAGCAAAGATTGCACTTAGTATCACCAGCAAAAGGATGAAGAAGAGGGAAATGATTACTTTGGGGAGAACCCATTCGGTTTCAGAAAGTGAAAAGGTAGATTTACAGTCACAGTAGCAATAAAGATACTGAAAGAAATATAGAATACAATCAGGCTGGATATCTACTTGGTGAATTTCAAGAAGGTATTCAACATAAATTGGATAGAATTAATGAATGCATTGCCAAAGACAGAAGTAAATTGGAGAGATATGCAACTTGTCTGAAACCTGTATGTACCTCAGACTACATAGATGTGGATGGTGAATCGGGATAGAAGGCTTAAGGCAGGGGGGAAAGCTGTCCTTTAACAACCATACTTTTCAATGCCTGTATGGAGAAATTGTAAATTGAGCTTGGGAAGAGTTGGAGATAATAATGAAAATCAGTGCGGCTTCATACATTAGAGTTGAATATATTATCTAATTTTAGAGTGCAGCCAAAGGGTTAAAATCATTGCTGTACACTACAAAATCAGTTGGATGATATGGGATGAGAATTATTGTAAATAAAGCAGGGGTAATGAGGCCAAGAAAGAGGAAGTAAAACATTAAAAATTGGAGGGCATAAAGTAGACTAAGGAGAGCAATTCGCCTGTCCTGGAAGTGTTTTGGACAAAGACGGTCACAGTAGTAGGGATATAAAAAAAGAATTTTTAGGCAAAGGTTTTTTAAAGAGGAGGGAATTGATGACTGGGACCTTGAGTAAGGATGTAATGGAAACATTAACAAATATTATTATATAAAGGGTAAGTTTGAATGCTTCAGAAACTTAATTTGTAAGGCAAGAGGTTTAGCATACATTTTTTAGACAGAACTATGTTATTAAATTGGTAGTAGATAGAAACAAAAGTAGCATTTGAAATGTGGGTGAGGAGAAACATGAAAACAGTATAATCAAAGGAAAATAAAATAAATGTGAGTGCTATGTGTAGTAGGGGAGGATAGAGGGTTGCTGGAAGAAGTTAAAAGGCGGCAGAAAAGGTGAATGTAGATTAGTTTGATTGGTGATGGAATATTTTAGCCTGATAGAGGAGAGAATGCTGTGTATATGAGGTGGGGGAGGAAAATAATGGCCATGCTAGATAGAATGAAGGGAAGCAGAAAGCATACCGACTTTTAGAAGGGTTCATTGTAGTGTGGAGTCTAGCAGAGGTAAGTCTATGTATATACTCTATGTTTACCTTAATCAGTGGAATATGAGTAATAATAATAATGCTTATTGTGGTATACCCAAATTTCACTTTCAAACAACAATGTAGGTACTAATGGAATTGCTAATAAGTCTCTAATAAACTCACATTTTTGCTGTTTCAGTAAAATATTTGATCTTATCATTAGACTTGTATACCTTTAAAAAATGAGGAGAAAAAAGTAACTTTAAGGATGTGATTTAGAGATCTATCAGTGAGTGAACATGTAAAAAAAATAAGTTTGCCAAAGCTGATAAATAATTTAATTAATTATAATATCACTTCTCCACTGGATAAAAATGTATTACCAACTATGGTTTCCATGTACTACACCATCTTTAAGTGAAGATGATACAGTTCTTGTTGAAGTAATTTTCCTTTGATGCATTACACCTATCTTTCCTTCAACATCCTTCCAAATACCACTTTATCTGAATATGATATAGTACATAAAACCTCATTGGTGATAATTTTTTTTTATCTTTGGAAAAGTAGTCTTATTTGGCCATTAATATGCTCCAATCATACTTGAAACTATAATATTAGCTGACAAATAATATCAGGGTTACCTAAAATGTATTGTTCTTCATTCCAACCATCCAACAAAACTACTTTTTTAAAAATGAATTGAAGAGTAAAAGATGTTCTTGCCCAAAAAAAGTGAATATGGCTATTTGTGTTAACATAGTCAAATGTACAGCTTGATTGAAAGCTCACCTCCTCTCAGTGAGCAGAATTACAAAGAGCAGAGGTGAAAGTGTTAGAAGAGACCATTAAGAGGGGAAAGCAATATGCTGTTCACAAAGTTTGTAAAAAAAGATATAGGCTACATTTAACCTACGACCCCTTCCAACTGCAATTATTCTAAATGAAATTACTCAGGCCAAAAACTTTTTCACAGTCATGGATAGGCCAAGTCACTTCCAATCTGATTGTAGCAGTGTAAGGTGACCTCATCTCCTTAAAGGTTTAGAAAACTCCCCAGTATTGTATCTGGAATACCTTGGTCATTGATCAATGTGATAAATAGGCATGCAAAAGTCTTTTAAATTAATAACAGCTATGGTTACTTGATGATAGTGGAGATAAATATGAATTCATGTTATACTGCACACATAGTAATTAGACAAATGATAGATATGAATACCATTCTAAATCTTCAAAGTCATAGTTTGAAAAGAAACATTCGTTAGTATTAAAAAGCAAGCTCTTCTTTTGAAACTGGGTAAATACACACCCCAATATGAATAACATAAAACATTAGACTTATGAGTTTTATCAAAATAATGACTACTTTTGTAGAACATAGCCACCTGCAATTTTTCAGTGTCGAATAAGTGTGGAATAAATGTGGTATAAAAAATCTTACCAAGAAAATTTTCTTTCCCACCATGATTTTTAATTTAAATATGATATCTTTGGAAAATACAGCAATTTTATTAAGCAGATGGTTTGTGAGTATCCTACCTTGGAAATGCCATAGGGGCAAGTCTATGTGCAGGGATGTAAATAGGAAATTTTGTCAAACAATCTTTGATCTTGTTTTGGCCACAAAAATTCTCAAGGACAGCTTAATGGCTAAGATATTGTATTTAATGATTTTCCAACTTTCTAAAATACCTGCATATGAAAAGTGGCAGCAGCATCTCAGTGGTCCTTTGGATGTACTTGGATTTTCCATTCTTCTATCAACCTTAAGTTGAAGACCATTTGGTTCTTGATGCAAGGTAGGTTCATATTGGCTTCTAAGGTGTGAAGTACCAAACTAAAGAGGTAATATCAAATAGACGGATCATAGAAAAAAAATAGAGACAGCACAGAACTGTGCACCATTAACAGGGACAACATAAAAGTTAAATTGTTCATCTAAAATATGGATGGTTTTTTTACATTGGTGCATGAATGCATCAATCACTTCAGGGATAAATATCAAATAGGCATGCAACTATATTTTCTTTGTTAGATGGTGAAACAAAATGTATGCCTTGTTGCCATTGTTCAGAAAGTGGGTACATTAGAATAGAGAATCCGAGTATTGAAAGTCAGCAATCATAAAACTGATTAAATACCTCTCTCACCTCACTCCCCTCTCAGGGATCACATTGGTCTTTCCTATCATTGGCTTATGACAGCCAGTTGTTCTTCAAAATATTCCTTGTGCATGTATATCCACTATTTTTTGTGAAAGCAGGTCATAGCTTCAAAAAGCATCAGATACCATAGATTTTTTTAATGATTAATGTTAACTACTTTCAGGTAATGCTTATAAATTGATAGTGTAAAAAGGTATATAGGGAGACTCCCTTCTAACAGTTTTAATGTTTTATTCTGCTTTCATTTGTAATTTTAATGCTGCTTTTCCTCTTGAGCCTGTAAAACATTTATATAAAAAAAGAAAAAATTGGACCACACAAGAAATTATCAACATGTCAAAGACAATGTTTATACTTATTAAAACCTCAGGTGACCACCCACTGCATCAACAATATTCTCTCCTTAAGAAACAATATAGGTATCCGATAAGAAGATCCAAAAAGGAGTATAACAATGATCAGTTAAGGAAAGCATCTAGTTATTGGAAAGAAATCTGGAAAATTATTAAGAGTAACATGACCTACACCTTAATCCAGGCACCATCTTAGGTTAATGGCAACAATGGCAATGTCATAAATGACCCTATTAAAATAGCAGATGCATTCAATATTTCATTTCTACTACAACCCCACAACTAGGGAGAGCATGAAGTTCCAAATGAAATCAAACAAAACATTGTACTTCAATCCTTGCAGTGAGAGTGAGCTAGGCTCCTATTTTGGGAAAGTAAGAGTAAAAATTCACCTGATAATGATGGTGTACCAAGTAAAATCATCAAAGAATCACAAAAGTTTATCCTGACCTCTTAGTTTTCCCAAGTAAATTAATCTCTCTCCAATGGTGTGTATACTGATGCTCTAAAGGTGCTTATGGTTACCCCAGTTTTTAAAAATAAAGGTGACAAGAACACCTTGAGTAATTACAGGCCAATGCCACTTATCCCTTAATTTGGAAGTGTTTAATTATGTCTATTGTCAAATGCTTATTAATTATGTTGAAAGAAATATTCTTTTATCTGGGCGTCAATTTAAACTTTGAAGAGGAAGATCAACAGAACAAGCTCTCAAGCTATGTATATTATAAATGGAAAAACAAAGTAATGGGAATCTACTTTGACTTAAGTAAAGCTTTTAATGTGATAGATCAAGAAATACTACTAACAGAATGTGAGCTGCTCGGCATTAGAGGAGTTGCTCTGAGTTGACTAAAGACATACTCATCTAACCAAAAAGAGAAGACTGTTTTCTATAAAGATGGAAATAACTTTCTATCATCTCCACTCCAGGTGACCAAAGGGGCACCTCAGGAGTCTGTGCTAGGCCCAAATAGCCCGGAAGACATCATTCCATTCTCCATTATAATTTCATAAGGTACACAGAAATAGCATAAAGCAAACAGAAATTTGTAAAAATATCCCAGTGTCATATAAAAGTTTAATTTTCTGCGGGGAAAACCTTCCAAGTGTTTGCTGTTCATAAATTATCATGTATCTTTCACTAAAATAAACATTCATAAGAGCTGAGGTGAGAATTTCAAGAATTATAACTTTCAAATACTGAATATTTATCTGAATTGTTACAATAAAATATTTTACAACAGTTTATCATTTGTATATCCTTGTACAAATAAATAAATGCACATACCAGGGTGGGCACTCATTTTATAGAATTCCATTTCACTTTTTTCCAAAAAATGTCCATCATCCAGTTTTTCTTCAGTGTTCGTAAATCAAATAGCAAATTTTTGTGGATCATCCCCTTCTATTTGTGCATACTAATGCTATTACCACAGACAATCCTGCTATCAATATGCAGCGCTTACACCAAACTAAAAGTAACATGTATCTAATTGGAAATTCCTGATTTGCACATTATGGTCATTTCCAGATTTCATTCCCAAATTTATTGAGAAAATGAGCAATTCCAGAATTTTCCCTGAGTGGCCAACCTGCAGAAGAGGAAACCCGAAAAGCAAATCAGTACTTAAAAGGAGTCAAGACCCCAGAATGTCAGTTACTTTATATATAATTGTAGTGACACAGTTATTTCCGAGTTCACAGATTTTCATTTCATGAAGCAAAAATGCACACCCATTCCATTGATAGGAAAGCAAACGGACCAAAACTTTAACAGAACACTCCCATTATACTTCCAACCTGAAAGAGACAAATACAAGAACTCACTATATTGTGCTTGGACTACCTGGACAAAATAATATAGAGCCAAACTAACAATTTCATTAATACATTATAACAATTCCTTAATATTATTGGTTATTCACTTTTATCCCATTTTTACTTTCTGAATGTTTAATTTTAACGACTTGGCATGATTTTTTCATTGTTTTATCTCAACTTTGCAAGCTAAACAATCAAATCAATGAAACCAAATGCCTATAAACTTGTGGCTTTGAGCTTGTGTCATTAATATGCTGAATAGCATATGGCCAATTCAATCTTTTTAAATGCCCTGTTTCTATTCTCTTTAGCAATGGCTCTCATATGGGTGCCAAGATCAAAGAGGTCTTCTCTGCCATTAACCCCAGTCAAATCATGTTCTTCCAGTATAGCTAACCTCATCTTCCCAAAAAATGCAATTATGAGTAGGAAAAGCTGTAGCTTTTGCCAACTGAAATTAGGGTCATAATTCACTTAAAATATAAGTTGGTATACTTTCCATCCAAAAGCATTAAATAACATCCTCAGCTTGAGTAAAAGTTGAAGAAAAGAATAAACCAAAATTATGCTCGAAGCAAACAATAAAAATAAATCAATTAAATCAAAGCACTGTCTATAATCTCCTTTTAGGCTTTTATAAATAGTTCAATGTTAGAAAGAAAAAAATTGCACCAATTTTGTTCATTGCTGCAAAATAGAAGTAAGTAAGCACCATAACCTTCCAAGCTGAAGGAATGGTCTTTGGCTTCCTTGGTGTCGACTCCTCACTGCTTGGGCTGTTTCTTGGTTTCAGTCACTAACTGGTATATCCATGTTTTGCCTAAAGTGCAACACAATGCCTAATGCCCTGGAGATTATTAGAAAAAGTTGCAAACTTAATTTGGAATGTCACACAATTTTGGTTTTAGTCCACTCTTGAGTAATTGCTGCACCAATAATACAGAGAGCTTTCTCACATCCAAATATCATTGTAAAATATTTGCAACCATTTATTTGACATGCCTACATCATAAGCAACCTCATGCAAATTTACTCATATACCATCCTTCACCAAATCATGGGTTTTATCAATGATTTATAGAGTAGACCTCAAAAGGGTATCCAGAATATTGTGTCACTTGCACTCATTTGGCGACACTGAAAATTTTGAAAACACATCAATCATTCTAATCAAAGGTACAGATTCAGCATATTCATCAAGTTTTTCTTTAGTCTCTAGGCATTTTGCCTTCAACATGTTTGACTCCAACATGAAGTTCTTTTATCCATTTTGTGGAAGTCATGCAACCATTTGATTTACAATAATGCTATGCAAAGACTAATAATCTGACCTGGCTGACACTTGGCGTGTCTTCTTTCAAGAGATGCTAGTAACTGAAAATAATTTCTATATGCAGCAGTGGAACCTGCCTGACTTTGCACAGACTTTTCCAAATACCCTTGCATACTTAAAGATCAACAGTGCATAATTTATTTATGGTAAACTCATTATCGGACAATGTTGCCCATGTAAAGAAAGCAGTTATTCAATTAATAATTTATTCTTCTGAAATAAGTCTTTTCATCTTTTGATCAAATTAACCTGTTACCTGATTTCAAAAACAAAAATAACACAATATAGGTATCATTACACTTCTAAAATAAATTTTCTACATTTGAATTATTGTACTATAGTATTATATTGGACAACAAACTATTTGAGATATTGACAATCATGAGATAATGAAATACTATGATATTTAAACAGAAGACTTTCTAAGGTTTTAAAAATTGTCTGTAGGGCTCAAAATGGTGAGCCATTGAATAAACAAACACAAAATATAAACATTTAAGCTAGCAAATCAATAAGCATGTTAATCAAAGCAAATAACTAAGATGTTTTAAACCTACTGAAAATCATACTTGTATTACATAAAATTAAGTTAAAATTAATTTACTAAAATTTGAAGCAGCCATAATACTATTGTCCGAGCACTAATTTATAATAGCCTACGTTCATAAATGAACTACACTACTACAAGTAAACTCACTGAATATTCCACTTTTGATTTTAATGCATATGTAAGCACATTTATAGCAAATGAAACAATGGACACACAGAAGGGTTAAATATGTGAACCCCAGAAAGAAAAAGGGACTCCAGGACACATTTTAGGACTCACACCTTAAAATTTATTGACCATATTTTTACAGGAGATCCTCATCAAATTTTAAAACAAATCATGCAGACAATCATTAAGTTTAACTATAAATATCATTTCCATAACTGCAAATGGTGACAAATAACACAAGACTTTTTCATTTGGTAAGTAAAAGAAAATCACCTTATAGGGAAAGAGAAAATTTTATTTTATATACCCTGTATAAATGTGGCATATGTATTTGATTTTCTATTTTTAAGTTTAAATGGAAAACCACTTAAAAGTGAAATGAATTAAGGACATTACCTTCACCAGCTATCACTGATATCCAAAATCTTTGATACCTCAACTACAACAAAATTAAATCATCACTAGAACACTTCAGTTCCTGCATCATAAGTCAGTTTACATGAACTTATTCTGCAATGGTAAGACATAGGAAGCCTGATCAGACACTTTTTATGTACATGTTTAAAAAAGGAATTTTTTTGAGCAAACAGTAACTATACAGCAATACACAATAAATAACATTTTCAAAGTAACTAAAAAATCAATTTGGTTTTGATATACATATTAACAAACATAATGAACACTCAACATTATTCCAGGGTCGTATGTATGAGAGATAATCATTCTCCCCAAGGATTGGGTGTTGATATCTATGGATATTATACAATTAATGACCTTCTTAGTGCAGAAGATGAAAGTAGACATAAATATAAGCCTCCAACAGTCAATTCTTGTAATAAGACCAGGTTAACTCAAGTTAAACTCCCATATAGAAACCATTTTACGCATAGAATATTGAAAATAAGATACTCTCATTTAACAAAGGGACAAAGAATTCAATAATCAAAGGATATTATCATGACAACTAATGAACCACATTATGCACACATTTTGAAAATGCATGCATCCACAAAATGTTAGCATGAATGCATTTTTTGCATGTAACATACATTTTACACAAAATAATACTCCACACTAATTACACACGAAAAATGTGCTTTCATCAACTTTTTCTTTTTAGTGCTCGACAAACAACACAATTATGTTCAAATTTAACAAAAAATGATGCAAGATGAGTTCCCTGCAGCGAGATCAACAAAGCCTCTTTGTAACCGTTACTAGCATGTAAATGCATACAAGATTAACAGATCACATGGGAGAAATCGCATATTGCAAGAAATTTGCCATACTAATTGCCTCAATGGCTTAGTTTTGACCTTAACATGTACATATTCTTCAACAAAATATTTAAAAAACTACATGAAGTGGAAAATATGGACATTTGTGAAAATTCCTACATTTCAATTGCCATTTAAAAGTTTAAATTAGGTACTTCAGTCATGTATAAAGAAATCAATGTACACATGAAACAATTTATGTGCAGCCAGGAAGGAAAACGAGGTAGGAATAATAACAAAATTGAAAATTCTGACCTATAATATTGAAATAATTTCAAAAATAGGGCATTTCATCACATCTACACCTTCTACAACAGACCTACATACAAGAAATAAGATATAATGTAACTACTACTTAGAAAAATCTACATTCCAAAGGATACTGAACAACAGCAATTTATTTCAAGTAAAAGAATTACATTTTATTTTAAACCTGATGACTCATTAAACACAACAGTTGCTATTCCAAACTTAAGGGCATTTATTACTGATGATCTTAACTGGATTTCTTCAAGCACCAAATCCATTTGAACACTTATTGATCTGCCCTCTAATTTGTCATGCAAATATTGCACTTCTTAATAAAAATATAAGATTAAATTTACCTCAACACCATCTTTTTATACAATGGTTAAAAATATTGGCAAGCACAGGAAATATTTTGTCTGCACTCCCAATACTTATGAAAAAAATACCCTGATGAGTTTCAAGGCAGCAAAAAAATGCTTAGAAGAAAGCGCAGTGCCTTCTTATAGATGAGTAGCTCCGATGTATTTTCATTTTGGAGATAAAACTGGATTTCAGTACTATGATTTGTCATGACATGTAATGACTATCATAATATGAAAAGTTGTACATATGGCTTTTATTACTTTTGCATATTTTCATAAACATGATTGAAAACAAAAATTTTTTGTATCATTTTCTGAAGATAAATCTGGATTAACTGTCATATAAAGTCAGCCTCTTTAAGCTGCTATAGTTATAAGCTATAATTTAGTTTATGAATTAATGGTTACAACTGAATACTATCCTGTAACAATAAAAAAGCAAGAGACATGAAAAATGTTGCACAACCATTCCAATTTCAAAGTCATTTGATAATATGAGCATCAAGTATGCATTATGAAGTGGCCCTGAGAAATAATCTATTACCTTGTATGAAAGGTTTTTCATATGTTCTAAATCTCTCAATTACATCCCATTAGTTACTTCAACAAAATCCATCAGCTATTTCATTCACCATTAAAATAGTTACTAACCATCATGTTACTAAATAACTATTTATCAGTATTTACAAATATTAACTTGACAGCACATCACAAACCATTTCTTTACTACATATATGTACGTAACCTACTTTGCATAGTGAATGACCAAATGGTCATTCATGCTCCCAGGATTTAAAAGGATGACCAGTTCCATAATGACATCAGTGCAACAGAACCACAACAATGAAGCAATTACCTCAAGACTATACAATAAGATTTAACTCTTAACATTCAGTAGCTAAATATTACTCGAATTATTTACAAGATTTAAGGGTGAAGGATACAGATTATGCTTAAACATCTGATGGCACAGAGACGAAATATATAGGAGAAAACATTATCATCAGACATTTTAAGAATATAATAGCATAATAAATGTCATATTAATACTCTGATTTGAAAATTATTTGACTGATATATTATCCCATGCAAAATTAAAAAAAAATGCAATGCAAAATGTAAATGAATCAACTATTTAAAATTGGGAAGTTTTGAAAAAATTAACCTGATATTTTGAGTACTGTTTGAACCAATAAATATTTTAGGTATGGAGAAGAAGGAAGAAATGTAACCGCATTCTGAAGCAAAAGTTCAGGTATCCAATAAACTGGCAGATAGAAATGACAGAAGAGCTTCACAACAGATCCTTTCCCCCACTAACACTAATTTCTTAATCCATGAAGTGAAAAAGTATATTTTTCAAAATAGAAGAATACTTCAAATAAAAAAATAGAGTCCATTGGTACAAATGAACAAAAAGCATGCAAATTAAGTAGAGCAAGAATACACACAGGAATAAAAATCCCTAAAGTTATTTATCAGTATGCTAATGACAGATGCACTGAAAATGTCATATTACTTAACTGGTTTCATCCACATGATCCTCTTACAACCAGCCTGGATTACAATATCAAGTTTCTACAACACATCAAAGTTAAACCTTTGCACAGAAGATAATAGTAATGTATGAATTTACATATTGTGAGGTCACATACACTGCAGTCACTTATAACTGAATTTGGCCCCACTGTGCCAGAGTTGAATCAAAGCAGTTACAAGACAGCATTTAAATGTTATCATTACTGTAATTATCATAAATACAACTTCTAGCTTTACAAAATTCCTGCCGAATAATTCATTCACTCACTCTTGATTATGCTACATAATTCATTAGAATTATCAGAAGTTTATGTTTTGAATACATAAAATGAACACATTACTATGCAGGGTGTCTAGCACAATCTCCTGCCAAAACTCGGGCCTTTTTCCCTGAGTGTTTGGGCCAATTCCTTTTTTTTTTGGGATTGGGTTCAGCCATTTCCTACAGGATAAATTTCATTATATTATTTCATTCATAAAATCCAGTGAAACTCATTATCATAGCCCCACATACCATTTAACAAATTCACACCAACATTTTGTCACAGGGGTTTGCCAAAAAGGAAAAACTACATCACTGCCTGATTTACTCTTTCTCAACTTTAGTTTTTAAATAACACCCGAAATCACCAACTAAGAGCAAATTATTGTAATGCTGTACCATTAAATGACTTGTACTGGTGACTCAACCACCAAAGAAATCATGGATCAATGGGGGTCTTTATTCCCTGGGACCTGGAAAGTAAGTCAGCTTGCTCTAAGCCTGCCCAAAATGTGCAATGAATATGAAGCATTAGAAGCCAGAAAGGATATCTCAACTTTGGTGTTGAGGCAATAAATTTACATAGGAAATCAGTTTATTTGTAGCAAGTATTCACTTCCTTCCCCAAAATCCCAGATGTTTGGCAAATTCATGGTTTTACCCAGTTGCTAGACACCCTGCTATGAATCTAAAGCAGTGGCCATATAATCACCTAGTATATATAAAGGAGGAATATAAGAATGAAAGTGTAATTTAAAAGAGTATTTCATCATTACAATTAAAACTGTGGCCAGAATGACAACAGCTTACTTTTGCCAATCCACTAAAAAAATAATTTTGACAGAAAGCATCCAACATTCATGCATTATCACTAATACATACTCATCTGTTTTACCCTCCAGAAATACCTTCATTTTAGAAGGAGAAAATATTGAAAGAAGCAAAATATACTTCAGCATAACTTTTTGTTTTATGCATGTGCCTTACTACATTTTGACATAATATTCAACAGAGGAAAGAGTCTATCTGATTTCAAATACTCATTGTAATTTTTGAAATATTACAGCATAAGTTCTAAAGATGAATCAAACGTAGAGGATTTGTACAAGTATAAATGTAGGCATCTATGCTAAATATCCTTGGATAAATCATCAGAAACCAACTCTGTTTAAATGTCAAAGGCAACTAATAAACGACTGATACAAAGTAAGAATCGAATTGGAATTTTTACCATGCTTAGCATTAAATATGTTGAAGACTTAGGCACAAGTGATTATTACAATAATGATGTTCGTATCCTTGGTTTATCTAATATACTAGTGGGAAAATTAACCTATGGATATAATTGTTTCAGTCAGCAGAATTTGCTTTTTACCAATGCCAGCAAACTACACTTTCCCATGCAAGTGTGAAATTGAAGACTTAAACTAGTTGATTACTTCAAATCACAGTATCTATAAATGAGAATTCATATATGAATATAAGTCACAGAAGTAGTCATATAGATAAAATTACTTCATAGTTCATTGACATCTCCAGAAAACTCATCCTTTCTAGTCAGATCCAAAATTATATTCGAGAAAAAATGTAGTCATCCATACTAACCCCTATCAAGATATTCACAAATCTGGATCAAAACATGACAAACAACAATCACAAATCCATATATTTTCTTGTACCATAGGATTATTTATCCATTAATTACATTCACACAAGTAACCAATAACTGTGGCACTATATAACTTCAAAAATTACCTCTAACTTCCCATACATCAAGTTAGTGACATATAGTAATTACTGACTTACAGCATAATGAGTTCAAGGCTAAAAAAAACAATAATTTCAAAATAACTTAAAGAAATTTACAAAAATGACTAAGTACATAATAGGGCTTACAAAATAAAGTTAAAGTCTAGTGCAAAAACATTCCCTCCGGACAGAACTTTAAAACAATGCAAATTTTTGTCATCTTTTCTCAGTGCCAATAATTTACATTCATTATCTGTTGAATTGATTTCAAGCAGTACAAAATGTTATATAATCAAACCTATTTGAATTTTCAGAATCTCATAACAAAAGAGTATGCCATTATTCTAAAAATTAGATTCATGGATTGAATTTGTCCTCAAAATGGTTTCGCCATTGATTGATGGCTTGAACTATTGCTTAAAAGAGACTTTAGTGCACAACATAAATAATTATCTCCAGAGAATTTTCATTTACAGTAGTAGGAGATTTCTCCCAGCTAGAATAATCTGCAATACATGGAATGGGAAAGGCCAAGGTTTAAATTTTGATTAACTTTAAAAATTGTGGAAATACATTGTTACAAAGAACTTAAGGTAAAAGTATATGCAGAGTCATACGAAATTCAAACCCATTAACAATCAAAATAACCATTAAGGACTGTTTATAAAATTTGCAACAGTGCTAAAAACAAAAACAGGTGGAATAATGATGACTTAAACCATTATAAGTGTGCGTCTTTCATGAATAAAACATGTATCCTCTCAACAATAAATAATGCTATCATTTAAATGATTTTCTATTCATATTATATGAAAGATAGAAAAATAGACAGAAGAGAATTATATTAATAAACACCAGTGTAATAGTCATAGAGTTATTAAAGGAATGTTAGATTTAGGGTCATGAGATTATGGTACATAAAAAAATTCACCTTAACTACTGGAAATATCATCTACTTTTAGTGATCATTGTTAGTATGAACTGAATTAACTTTTCATAAAATGTATGCTCATATAGATTGTATATTTCCTTGAACTTGACATCTTAGGATGTACGTATCTACATGCATTCACATCACTTCTTGGTGAAAATATTAATAGAAAAAAATTGTGATAATATTTCACTAGACTTCCAGAAAAAGGGAGTAATATATTTGAAGTTTTGTAGCTCTTTTACTTCGTTGTTCGTGAGGAACGATTCTAAACAAATTTGTTATTTTAACTGATGTTTATGGCATTCTTTGGGAGATTAAGACTTTTTCACACCCGCCACTTCTTGTGAATGACAAAATTTTAGCACAGTTGAATTCAGATATTTAATACCTGGCAATGATTACTAGCAGCAAATGGTAAGATTGATACTGTAGCAACAGTATCATGTGAATATTGCTTTCAAGATATATATGAAATAAATTTTTATCCATTGGTGATTGACATAGCCCAAAACGGGCTAATTTAAGATGACGGCTCAGTGATTGGGGTCAACAATCAGAATGAACACAAATTGCGAACTTTTAAAAATCCTGGCAATGAAAACTATATTCTGTTGACAGCAATATTGTTTTTAATGATATGATCCACAGCATAAAAATGACTTGCTTCCCCAGGATATGCTAATGTCAACAAAGCCCATACAAAGGAATTCCCATTGACCACAATAAGAGATCACTTCAGTTATCAATACCTCCTATTTCATTCCATGTAATGCAGCAATTTGGATATTCCATGCGAGAAAAATCCTGAGCAATGGGTTTCCATTATTGACCTACCTGAATGCTTAATCTCAACATTAACAATTCTTAATTAATGAAATACTTTCTGGAGACAGACTAAAAACCAGAACGTGAATTATTAAATACTGAACTTCCATTGTTAAATTTAACCTACCAAAATTAAAAGAAACTTGACTTAACTCTTTATCACCTCAGTCAAGCATTTGAAAAAGCAGATAATGAAATGAGTTGTTTTATGATAAGCATGCAGCCATACTTAGCTGACATACCCTTCCAGCAAGTATGCAAAAAGAAGAATTTTTTTCTCACAAATTCTTCTGTTAAGGCTGTTTAAGTATTTGGCACTGATTTTCTATTAAAATACTTGAAAACTTACATATGGGAACAATGATGGACTAGCCATGGGGTCTCCTCCTTCAATACTAGGAAAGTTAATACAGCTAGCTGCCTGTCACTCTTATCAATGTAGTGGCATAAAGCACTTGATACCCACAACACAATTGAAGCTCTGAGACATATTGTGTATACCCTATACACCATTCGGTGATCTCTTAGAAAAATGTCATCATAATGATACACAAGGTGATAGATAAATTCATGTAATATTTTTGGATATTGAAGTTCCTACATAGATCTAAGAAATGCCAGACAATGTTCATTTGATTAGCCATTGATCATCAAGGGCACTCTGTGGTGATTAAAAAATTATAATTCATGTGAAACCAGCCATGAAAAGTTGCCAAACCTCAGCCACCAAAATGGCCACTACCCAAGAGACAAACTTAGACAGAGAAACTTTTCACTATTAAGCCATTCAACAAACCTTCCAAACTGCAAGAGCCATCTCAAAATTCAAGTTCTAATTGGTAATGGCACGTGGAAATGTATTCACACACATTAACATTCCACCGAGGTCCTCATCATTCATAGTAAGTACAGAATATGCTCTGGAAGGCTCCTTCTGTTTCACAATTAAGGTACTTGACAAAGCGTAGAGTCTCTTTGTCTCGGTATGTCAATGCCAAAGCATTGTCAACAGGGAAAACAGTCAGCAACTGAAATGAGAAATATAAAAAAACTTATGAATAAAGGAGACAAGCATAGGTATTATTATTAATGGTGATATTATTACTGGTAATATACCAGTGAAGGTAGGTTTTGGATGGTCACAAGCTACCAAACAGTACATAGACAATTTCCTTGCCACTACTAACAAAAACAAAACCCAATATTGTGCACTATAATCCCTCCCTTTATTCTGTCCAACATTCCTAACCTATTCCTGCGCCTTCCTCACTTGCCTAATATTCTCCCCTTTATCAGTCTTCAGCATCCCTTCGCCAATCAAAATGATCTGCATTTATCTTTCCTGCCTTCTTTGGATTACTCCCAACGATCCCCTCTTCTCCCACACCATTCCTAGCACTTCCTCATTTGTTTTCCTTCCCCTCATCTTTTCCATCCTTCACCACAGCCACATTTTCAAAGTCTCCAATCTATACCTATTACCCATTTTTTCAGACAAACATACATTTTAGAGTAAAAAAGAAGTACAAGATTGGTATAAAAACAGATGAGACTGGTCTTTCTATGCGTGAACAACTTGATGGATCACAATTATTGAGCTGTTGCCTTCTAGCAGCATCTGTGAAAAATAAAACACCACCTTGCTTGTGGCCCTACCTTGACTTGTCTCTCCACAACAGCGATTATTGTCTGAGATGGCATATCCTTGCTGCACAAATTCTTGTGTCAGGGAGAATGAAGGTGTTAGAGAAAGAGCATTGAATTTTGTTCTAATCTCGGGAAAAATGCAACTAAAACTTATGCAATGATTCAAGAGGCATTTGGCAATGAATCTGAGTTGGGCACGTTATACCTCATCCCTTAACTTGCCTCTATCCCTTTGATGTCTCCATCCCGCTTAACCTTTCTTTATTCTTCCCTCCTTCCTACTGCCAGGATTAAAATTAAAATTACCTGCCAACTTTCTCCCAAATAATGACCACAATAGAGTGGTTTGAGGAGACGTCCCTTTGTGGAAGCGATTCATATTGGAAAGGAGGATGCTTTGTTCTTCCACACATAATTTGTTATTCGCGACCTAGGTTTCGACTTGCATGATGGTGAAGTCGAGGCCAGGGTCGCGAGTGTTGGAGTGTATGTGGAGGAACAAAGTGTTTTCTTTCCCGAAATGACCCTCTTTGTCCCCACCTACCTTACTCCTCACTCTTTTCTCACCCCCCCCCCCCTTCCTTAAACAGGTATAAATATGATGTATCTCAATTTGAATCTTCTCTTGTACCTGAAAATGGTCCGATGAACTGAAATGCTTTGTTACAACTAAATCTGTGGAGAAGTGCAAATTTTGTTTTTCTCATAACGACGAACTTCCACTACATCTCGCCTGAATCTGTTAAATTGCTTAGACAGTTGAAAATAAATGCAAATTTTTAATTGAAAGTACTTTTCTATGCATAGTATACAGTTATCCATTGAAAAAGATTTTATCAATGCATTGTATCATGTATAATAAGTTACACTGAACCATTTTGGGCCAACTTGATGACATTTTCACCTGTTCATAAAATGTGCAAATATTGATTATTCACAAAATTAATATATGAGACTTGATTTTGAATGGGTATCATTTATTACAAAAGGTTTGAGCAAAAACTGTGAAGTACCAAAAATGACACTTTTATTTGTTGAATTAACATGGAATGGCCCTAATAAACTTTAAATTAGTTACACCTGACTGAAATGGTAGATAATGTGAAGAAAAAAGCAGTGACCTTGAAATTGAACATGTCAGAAGAAAAGAGACATAATAACAAAATAAACTTTAAGTTAATAGTAATATGCCATGATGAAGAAACAAATATTTATGGGGCACAAAGAATAAACAATGTGACCACAGAAAATGTGCAGCAACGAAAGCAAGCAAAAGTGAAAACTGAATGGCATTCATTTTATAAGACTAAGTGGGGAAGGGTAGACTTCATTATATTGTATAAGCTAGTACAATCTCATTACCCAAAGCCGTACTCTTAGGGGCACTAGTTAGGGGACACGGGAGAGGGTGCAAAGAATAAGGATAACAAAACTGGACACACTCTCTCACTCCGGTATTTGCAGTGCAAATTGACCGTTGCAAGTCACAAACACACACGCACTCAGGGTTTATGGGGGAAAAAACCCGTGTGCAGTTTTTCAGTGTGCAGTGTGTGCAGTTTTGTTATCCTTATTCTTTGCACCCTCCCCCGTGTCCCCTAACTAGTGCCTCTAAGGGTATGGCTTTGGGTAATTTGTATTTATTGCATTCATTCGGCCGTAGTACTTTCCCTTTTGCTTTATTAGTACAATCTCCTTCCATATTATACAGCAGCTGATTTTCTCGTATAAGGCCGACTTTTATTCCATTATGCTCTAGACATTAGAATGACAAAAAGGATAAGGTAAAAATAAGCAGAGTCAGAAGAGGTAATTGTAAACATTGAGCATAGTCACCTAGTGGATGGAAATCTAATGAAGTGGGATATCATTTTCATAATTCATTGGGATTTAATATCTTAAGCATGACTGCACAAGATTTTAAATAGAAAATTGAAGGAAAGCAATGGATAGTGCAAGCAGTACAGGGCTTTTAAACAGTGATTGAGAATTTCACATTGGCCCCTCTGATTGAAATGATAACTAATAGATTTTTCCAGATGCATCTGACAAGGTTGTGGAAAATTCACAATTATTTCCAGAGTAAATTGGATAATGTTGATAAGGCACCCATTTAATAAGACATGGCATCAAATTCCACAGTAAACTAAAATGGTGAAGGAAGTGTCATCATAAACACTTCATCTCCAGTGAAATTTGCTGTCATGTAGCACCAAGTTTTTCATTTGGTCAGTTTCAACATAAAAAGTATTTACTGTATCTAGACTTTAATGAATTAGTTCATTGACATCACAGTGGAACGTAGTGCATTTTCGGCATAGCTAAAAAATAACAGATTCGCTCTCACTAACCTCTTCATCAGCATCTCGTGCAATGTAAGATGTCTGCCCACCAGCACCTTCTGTCCACAAGTGACTGTTGAAGTACAGGACTGCATCAAGCCCTGGTTGTTCAAATGTTGGGTCTTTGTCAAACACAAGGGTATAACTACGATGTTGCCACCTCTGGACCTCAGCAGTGCATGCTGGGCCTTTCATCTTTCTCCCTAAAATGAAATAATGACGTCATAATAAAAGGCAAGCATAAGTTGCTAATAACATAAACATGGGCACAAGAAATTATGTTATCAATGACATGTATTAACATCACTCTGTGGTGGTCAGTTGACCACTTTTTATTTTCAGATTGGCCTAATGTTATTACTTATTCCCATATTACCTTGAGATTCATTTTAGACAAAAATCTTTTTACAGAATAGTAGATACTTTTATGCACAAGAACAATAAATGCTCGATCAACTGAATGGGGATTATCCGTACTAATTTCTTCCTAGCATGTCGAAAATCCAACAAAATCACAACCATAAAGATAATTAGATACTTTTAAACTTAGTTATCTTTAAAAAAAAATATAGTTCATAACACCTAGGCTTCATTAAAAGTTTGGAATAGTTTTTAATGTTTCAATTTAAACATATTTGTAATATCCCTGCGTTCCCATAATCATTTCCCTCGAATTCATTAACCCAGAGAATTCCATGCTAGCTGTAAGGCAAGCAACTGTATATTTTGAATCTGCAATAAATATGCTATTAACCATCTACAATACATTCTTTTATTTTGGTATCACATGATGTATATTAATCTGCATTAGTAACCATTTTTTTAAATTCATCCTTTGACACCCATTCACTTTATGAAGTAGTTCCATGTTCTTGTAAATCTATAATTCCACCCTTATAAAACAGCTGAAAAATGGAAAAATATGTACTTTCCACAGCTAAAAAACTGAGATGAATCACGAGTGAAAAAGGATATTTTCTGCATTACCTGTTTATATCATCAAAATCGAGGCAGTCCACAAACCACCAGGAAAAATTAGAAATTTTCTTGTCAGAGCCAAGGATCCAATCAGCCCAATATTTTCCTCACATTTCGGCTATCTGTGTTTTTCAATTATCCATGATAAACAGGAGTTAATTGCAATTTGAGAGAGATAGAAAAGTGTTTGCATAGTAATGAGAGTTGGTCTGGCACCTTAAGTAAATATGTACTGAAAAGACTAGCAAAAACTTTAATTAGGAGTAAAGTTTTATATAGTTCAGAAATTTGGTTTTTGAGGGAGGAAGATAAGTGTAGATTGGAGGCCTTTGATATGTTGTTGTGGAGAAGAATGGGGAAAATAAAATGGAGAGGAAAACAAATGATGGAAGGTCTTTGGATGATATGGGAAGAGAGAAGGTTATTGGGAGATACTCGAAGAAGGCAGGGGACTACTAGTGGATATGAGAGATACTGAGAGACCAAGAGGATGCTGAAGACAGCAATAGAGGAGGGAATGCTGGGAAATCAATGTAGATGATGGAAAAGAGTAGGCAGTTTGGATGGAATTACAGAGGATAAAATATATCGAGCTAAAGAATGAGTTATTGTAATATGTAGTATGGGGTCTGAAGACATTTCTGAGTCATTTTAGCTATTGCTTAAAGGTATGGTATTGTGTAATACTAGGGTCCATTAAAAACTACCCTATGCTGGCAGATTACTGACAATAGAAATAATTATTTTGAGATAATAGCAGTTCTACCTATTGCACCCAAAAAGGTGGTCGAGTGACTGCAATTCTATATCAACCTTCCTCTACTAACTACATGACATGCTTTGGTCATTCCATAACTTTATGAGCAGCTAAAAATGAATACCACATCTACATGAATACTTGTATGAACCAACCATGGATTTAAGCCGAACCTCCAAATGTTGGAAAACAAATATTTTTTTACGACTGTGCCAAAGGATTCCAGACACGTTAAACCATCATAAAATAAATCATTCATTAAATTTTTACCAGGTTAATGTGAGAAATGGTGGTATTAATAAGCATATTGGTATTTTTTAAATATAAATTTATCTTTCCATATCCATATTGCAATCATAAAAATCTGTGGGAGTCGATGTATTATATCTGCTGATTCATTTTTAGTGATTTTGTAATGAACAACTTTATAGTGCACAAAACAACCAGCTGCCAACACTGCTGTTTCTAGAGAGATTAATTTTTTTCTCAAGCAATCCAAAAGCAGAAGGGCTCATGACTAACAAATACTCTGTGGTTTCCTATTGCCACATTGATTTTAATTTGACAGCATCATTCAATTCCTTCTATATCACATCTTACAACAGTTATGCATGAATGCCATAGCTCCATATCATCATCACTTTCCACATCACTGCCACTCCAAATCTGCATACTCTGCACTAGGAATTGGTTCTTCAATGTAAACTATTGTTTCCCAAGTGCTCTGGTCTTTCAAAAGTTGATTTGCTATTACTTTTCAACCATCCCTCATATAATCAACTATAAGCATTTCCTGAGGTGCTTTTTGAATAATTTGTAGATGAGTTACAATTCTTTGAGTTGATAATATTATTGAAAAAGTCTATATTTACAAAATAGGAATCCAAAAATTTGAGCATTGAAACCCATCATCTATTAAACATCTGCTTAATTAAAAAACCAACTGCGTGACCATAACTGCTACATCAGTTTGTACTGCGTCCAGGGCTGTGTAGGGTGTCGAAATAGAAACATTATGTACTTCCTCCAGAAGTGCCTCTAAGACTAAGATTTTGCCAGTAATTCAAAATGTAGCTACCTGCATTCTGGAAGCTGAGTAATATTAACAATAAAACAGTTTTGATCCCGAATACGGTCACTGACCATAGGATTGATTTCTTTGTAAACCTTTTGGGAAGTATCCCCCCATGTAATGGCGAACGCCTTATATTTAGAATGTGTGTCTAATCACTGGCAAGGGATTAATTTTTCTCATAAATCACCACACCAAATTCTATATTACCCGGTCTTTTTTTCCTTTCACTATGGTGTAAAAAGCATTTATGGCTTAAGGAAATATTATTTCATATAGTCAGTGTAATAAGAGGCTGTAAGAAGCTCAATTTATCCTTTTCAATGGTCTTGATGCCAGTTAGACTAAGCTCTTTCTTTTTGATGACACAATGATACACCTATAACTCCCACTTCCCTTTGTTTTATGCAAATAACCCAAAATGACATGAGCTAAACGGGAAATTCATTAGTACCAAAATACCTTTATTAGAACACCATCTCTCAATGCCATTTTGCCAACATCATTTCATTGTACAGTTACTTGCTATAAATTATTTACTTAAGAAATTTGTACTACCTTGCAGCCAAGTATGGCAGTGTTTTGTCACAAAGAGAAGGTCTGCATACAGTCATTAGTAAATTTCTCTTTATTTAAGACTCCAATATGGTTTTAAAAACATTTAATAACCTTGAAAATGTTCTTTGAATGGAAAATAAGAAAAACAAAATGTGACAATATTCTAAAAATAATTTTCATGAAACTTGAAATAAGTTTCAAATTGAATTGGGAGAACAAAATAAGTGAAAGGAGAAAACAATGAAGACAGTGTTCCAAGAGTTGAGGTAGGGTGGAGGTAGTGGAGATAAAGAGTGGATAAGAGGAGAATAATGGGCCTTGGGGTGATTTTCTGGACTGATTTCAAGTAACCATATGCATGTCAATTTTAAAGTAAGAGGTTAATACAGCGTATGGATTGGATGCAGCATTGAGAGAACTGGCCTCAGATTTAAGAACTTACAAGACTCCAGGTCAAATTCTTGTAGACAGTGTAGTCACAAAGTCGAGGTGAAATCTGGATCAGACCAGGTGATTTCTGGATAGTTAGAACAAGGAGGGGAAGTTCTCCAAAATGGGTATAGCGGACGCAACATCTCTTTGGCCCTAAAAAGATCCTTCAACCCACGAGTTCACACAACACAGAAGGAAAAAGAGAAGCCAATAGCCAGGGCCTGCTTCCCTTATGTCTCCTCAATTTCCAGGAAAATATCCTGAATACTGGTGAGGCACAAAATCGAGGCAGTCCACAAACCACCAGGAAAAATTAGAAATTTTCTTGTCAGAGCCAAGGACCCAATCAGCCTAAAGACCCCAGGCATTTACCAAGTCCCATGTGCCTGTGGAGATGTCTACATTGGAGACCGGGACGGACCATTCAGAGCCCTGGTGACCAACCAGGAGGCTCCTTCACCATGGATCAATCACGAGTCACCTGACCTGTGGGCTCATGTATATAAGACAGCCAAATGCAGAGTGGCACTCATCTACCCTGAGGACGACACACAAGTTGAGCATCGAAACATCGGCCAATATGGAACCCTGACCCGGTGGAAGACCCAAGAAAACTTCATAATGGGAAGTTCTATGTTGGGATCTCTAATGATGTTCATTTCAATAAAGTCAAAATGAAGAGCTGAACATCCTAAACTTAAGTTTAATATGCATAATAGAGGATATTTTCTCTGAAAGAAATAATGACCTCGCATACATAAAGAAAAGACTGATTAATACACGGTGAAGTTTTCTCGGGTCTTCCACCGGGTCAGGGGTTCCCGGTGGAAGACCCGAGAAAACTTCACCCAGCAAATACGCCGGGAAAGCACCAGATTTTACTTAATTAATACACGTCTACAATACATGGTTCAGCCATAAAAGGTCTCAGAGTATAGCACCTGCAGATAGGGGGATCCCCACTGTAGTCACACATTGAAAATGAATTTAGTTGATGGTGCAATATCCTGTACTGAAAATAGGCTTCTATTGTAATAAAGGTCTAAGTGATAGGCCAATTACATGATTGCTTTGGACAGATCACTGCGGTGAGAATAATTTTAGAGTGAGTCACTGAGGTTGCTCATAACGTATGTTATGCCGTATCATTAAGGGAAAATGTGAGAACTTACTTTTTTCATCACTGCTGGAACTTGCCTCTTCGTTCCTATTAGGCAAAAGATCAAGCTCGGTCACAGCAGCCATAAACTCAAATAACGCCGGTGAGTTTAAGAGTTTTAGGAAACTTTGTACAATAGATGGAAGCCCTTCTCTGCTAATTTCATAATTTCTATAAAGTGAAAAAACAAGAATGTTATAGTACTCATTGCCATTAGTCTTACAACACACATGAACCTCAATTTATTCAGATCACATTATGTACCATAGTGAGAACTTTTATAGCAAATGCATTACCAAAATGTAGTTTGATCTGCAATTACAGGTCAATGCACAGCCTTCTCCCTTCGGACAGCTGCATAAGAGTCATTTAAATGACAGTAATTTAAGTATCACAGAATTTAGGTGGAATTTGTATCTCTTGAATCTTTGAGTATGCCAGACCAAGGCCACTTTTCATTGAATGTCTCTGCATCTTTTATTTTATTTATTTATTTGTTCAGAATTAGTCCGAAAACAGCACTTTGACCTTTACAATGGACTTTGAACAGTGATATCACCAATTCACAATTACATACACCCAAGCCCTAGATGGAGGACAAACCACTCAGGCAAGAATCGAACCTCTGACCTCTGGGTTGGCAGATGAGGACATTACCCCACCACCACCAGGGCCGGCAAACCTTGCTACCTTCCATTTGATGAACTTTGATTAGAATCTGCTAATATCAGTTGCATACTTTTTCTTTATTAGTAGGCAAGCAACAAAAGTGAATCATATGAGTTTACACCTCAAGTGTTAACTAAATGCATAGAAAGATATTTCCCATGATCTTGCTGTGCACTAATGCAAGAAGTGTACCATTATCAACTCATTTCAAGGTACAGAAGATGATGTTTCGCAGGATGCTTTCAGTAAAATGAGATGTTCTGGGCTGAAATGGTCTGATTAAGTTCTGTTCAAATCTACTAGTATAGTGGCAACTAGAAAGAGCAAATGTAAATACTTAAACAACTGAGATGCCTGTGTAATACTACATGTAAAATTACGATCACAAACCAAAAATATTTTTAAATGTTGAAGGTAGAGCACCCTGAATAGTATACCAAACAGAATGTTAAATCGAACATTCCAGCTTTAATTCCCTTAGCCACCCAAAGCTTCCAGGAAAGTTTTGGTATTCAGGAAAATTACTTGCTTGCTTTATTACTTAAAAATACAATCTTTGTCAAGAAGCCCAGACACATCACCTGGATTTGAACTCATGATTCATTTTATGGTCAAATACTAAAATCAACAAGCTACCACACGACGGGCATGATAAAAAGTATTCATATTTGACTCGCAAGAATACAATAATAGCATTTTTGTTCCAAGCTCAAGGCTTGATACTCAATGAAAATAAAAATGCTTTGTTTGATGATAGAGTGATTTTTTTTTCATCCATTACTTTTTCGTGCAGTCTATACTCTTAGTGTATATTATACAAATGAACATTTGGCTTTTTCAGGAAATCTTATAACAGGAAAACTTGCTAACCAAGCGTTTTACTTTCTGCTGCAGGAAATCTTTTGCTAGGCCCATTATACACATCGGGTGGCCACTGCAATTCATGCAAAATAGATACATGAAAACTTGAACCGAACAGAAACCTCACCTCCTGTTAGGTGGCCCACGGCAGGTCCAAGGCAGATCTTCAAGGGCCAGTGCCTCAGCCAACTCTACATACTTTTCAGGCCTCAAGAAATCCTGAAGAAGTATCTCAGAGTCTGACTCAAACTTGGCTCGAATGGCAGCTTGAGTAGCATGCTCAAGGTATGATGGGTTAACCCAAGCAGCTATCTCGTCACACTGAAATAAAAGGGCAAACTGTGATTTGATCCTACCGTAAAAGTTACTCAATATTAATGAGTGACACAATGCAGTTAATGAGTAAAAAAAAAATTTAACACGTACCAACAAAATATTTATATGCTTATGAATGAAATGGGGATATAATAATCAGTAATATGTTCTAGGAATAAGATATACCACAAGGTGAGATTGGAATTCATTTTAAATTCAGAAAAACAAGGGACAATTCTTTCAATTGAAAAGGATGATACTCACTCAGGAAATAAATTTTGACAGAAATACGAGTACAAATATGAGAAAACATAGTATGCTATTTTCAAATAAAATTGATATATATCTTGATTAGCTGACATTTCACTTTGTTGAAATCACTCCCAAGGACATACCTCTCCATCACAGGGTAACTTTCTTGGAAATGGCATACTCATGTACGGTGTAGGAGGCCTTAGAGGAGGACCATGAAACCAACCACTGACTGAGAGGCGTGTTTTATCCCGAGTTAGCACCTCTGACACCTGAAATAAAACCCAAAGCATGATAATGGAAACGCAGATAAATTTTTCTTCAATGGTGCCTACATTTAACCAGATATATATTCATCTGAATATGTCAACATTTTCTTTGGCATTGATCCCTTCATATATTTTTATTTTATGAACCACAATCAAAGGTCAAAGAAAACCACCAATCATAGTATATTTGAATGGTCACTCGCCACAGCATCACAAAATGTAGATAGCCAGTGGACATTAAAATGCTGCTTTAAAATATGTGGATTTGCTGCAAAGAGGAGATCTTGATGAATCTTATGATTCAGATGAAATATTGCATGATTTGTTTGATGATTTCAGAGGAGACTGGGAAACCAGGCTACATTATAAGATTTTTAGGTAAGCTTTTTTTTTAAATAATGTTTTATTCACAAGAGTTAACACAAAATTAAACGAAGATTAAAATTAGAAGAGTTGCTTCTCCTAGGGAAAAACAGAAAATCATTGACAATGCCTGCATACACATTTGATGTCATATTTAATACAATTTAAAAACTGCAACCCATAATTTCTACAAAGCCATTATGACCTGAAACCTGATGTCTTTATGCTTAGAAGTCGGTCAATAATTTGAATGTGTGACTGAATAATATTTAACAAAATTGGTTCCCCTATCCTCTAATATTGAATGGATTCACTCTAACCTTTCATGTCTGATAATATATTATTACACCAAACAAGGAGTAAATTGTATTGTGAACATTTAGAAATATAAGATGAGTAACTTTGGTATCTCTAATGAATTCTTACTCACACAACACTCCCACAAAAACCACATACCTGATGGAAGGAAAGATGAGAAACTTCAAAGAAGACAATAGAGTTCCACTGAGGGACAAGGGACCGAGCTACCTTATCAGGCTGGCCATAATCTGAAAAATTAAGTATGTACAATTTCAGTTAGAAACTAGAGAAAATTATATTTTAATGCCTTAAACCAACAAGTGCTAATGTTAACAATAAACTCTATCAATAATATGCACATAACATTTTTACATGTAGAATGCTCAAGTTACATAATGTTTCTCTTCGAACCAAATTATGTGGGCTGTTCAATAGTGTTTATAAATTATTTGTTTACATAACTCCTTGTGCAAAAAGTCCATTGCATGACATGGTTTTAGTTTAATGTGTAATGCACATGTGGTACAATTTGCATAGATTCAACTCTGGTATTGCATCAGATCAGCCATTTCAAGTTGAAACAATTAGGTTGCCTAAGGGAACAATGGAGGTAACAAGCAATGAGCAATATAATGCAATGAAAATTTACTTTTACCCAAATAAATTGTCACCTATGTGATGCTACATGTGGCTTATGGAGTCTTTTGTAACACATAATAGAGCTAAACTATGTTTAAATATTTTCAAATGGGGGAGATAATTTTAAATTAAGAATGACCCACAACTCGATGGTCACTGCACTTTTCTCATATAAATTACTTAAAGTTACTTTTTAATTTCTCCACAACCACTGCTGTTAAGCAGCCACTCAAGCACACTTCACTGTTATTAACTTTGAATATCAATACAGAAAAGTATTAATCATCAATACTACTTTACTTCAAAGTTTGTATGTTTGCACTAGTAAAAATGCTTATGCATGATTTCCTTAACTAGTATCCTTAAAGTCAACTACTTAAACCATGCTTAGCACACGTAACAGTTTCTCTGTGTGCATGGACTTATTAGCTATTTCTTTTTTTATCTGTATTCACAGTGTGAGTTTTAATAGTTCTCTGTGAGTTCCTGTTAATACGTCACATAGTATATCCAGCAAACAATATTAATTTTGACTAATTATTCTTTCTTATGCTTTTTACTTTTTCTATGATTAAAATTATGCAAAACATAACACCAAAATGTTAAAAAAAAGCATAATTGCAGTCACCAGTATTCCCAGTGACCCCAATACGTTCACATCTACCAAAAGCTTTATTATGGGTTTAATTCAACTTTGTCAATCTGGATTCTAATATTCTAATTTGTCAATCTGATTCAACCTTCACTACTACCACCAATGGGGTTAGATTTGTTGCAATGTTAATTCACCTGAAACTTGCAGGGAAGGAAGAGTGGAGAAATAAGAAAAGGTAACATCATTCCTATCAGCAAAATTAAAAACAGGCTTAAATAACCAATGAAATCATTCAGTCTTTTTGCAATTCATATGTAGAGACCGTATACCCCTGAAATATTGGAGGATATTATGCCAGTGATAGTAGCACCACGTGCATCAAGTACTTCAATAGATCAGATACTTTTAAGGCTATTGAAAGAATGCTACCTCCTTGGATTAGTGGATTGAGAATTTGCATTTCCTGTTAGTTATATTTTCTAACAGTCACTTAGAGGAAATAAAATTAAAGATAAGATTTTTTTTGCTGCACTATCTTCATACTACCATGACCTTTTCATTCTAAAAGAACATATGGCACTTGAACATTCATATTACACGTGTCTATGTGAGGTAATTATTCATTATTTAAAATATAACTATTAATGACTGCCAAAATGATGTAACTTTCTCTTGATACATATTCCTTTAACATACATATATTTAGGCAGCTTTAGGATATCTAATAGGATGAAGCAAAAAACTGCACTTAAAAAAGATAGATATAACTAATGACTCGACCACTGACTGATTGCATCCACAGCACTACATATAAATATTAAATTTAAGTGAATATGCATAAGCAACTCTGTATTCATGCCTAATATAGCATATTATAGGTAAATTTTAAATGGTAAAAGAAATAGTGCCAGCTCTACAATTAATCATTTTAGGTTCTAAGTATCAAGGTGATAATCCAGGGTCTTTAAATGAGGGTGCAATTTCCACCAGCCATAGCAGGTTTGCACAAGTGGTAACTACTTAGCATTGCAAAACACTGACTGTAAAATTGATTTCACCAGGCCCTTTGCAACTTGCTCACAGAGTACCTTGGATGTAACAGACAGTTAAATGGAAGTGATTTACTGTTATAATTCAATATTGTCATTATTCACCATCAATATCAAACAAATCCAATGTTCCACCATCTTCTTTTTCCCATGAATTAACCATGTACAAAATGAATGCTATTCGTCTTCCTTCACACTGATCATCATGGCACAAAAGAACATCTGGAAATAAGAACATTGAAATTTATTCCAAGATCTATGAAACACTTGCTCAGAGATAGCAAGTATGTGCTGTTATTGAATGAAGAATGAATTATTTATTATCTCTCAGAAATTTAATGAACAGCACAGTGATATCACATTTGCCCAGAGGGAGTACAACCACAGATTCAAGTCAACAAAATTACCTGTGTAGTCATATCTAGAGCTTGTCACATCAATTTTGTGATTAAGAGGTATACCAGTGACTGATCTGAGCCAGCCAATAAGACACTCGTGGAAGAAGTTATGAAGAGAGACTATGTGTGGAGATTGAGAGCTGCCCAAATCTATTGACTGATGAAATTGATAGAGATCGTTACTTTTCTCCGAATATTCCACATCGTACAACTCCTCCTTTAAACCTTCAAGGAATTCGGCATCATGGCAAAAATTTCGGATGACACAATGCCTAAATGGCTCACTTCTGAATTCAATGTCAGGTGCTAAAGAAAATAATCCCATTGATGATTAGCAAAACAAAATAGACATTAGGCAACATTCGAACAACATTGACGCCGAAAGGCAGCCAATTAGAGTACGAGAAAATAACAACCGACATATTTAATAAAACTGATGTACATCTTTAAATTCTTTCAACGGAATACACGCAATACTTATTGACAAACAACTTTAGTATTTAACTCGTGCATTCACAAAAAGAGCGAATAATGACAACCAAATCATCTAGCTACTTACCTAATATCAAATCTTTCCCACTTGTCCAACTCTCGAAAAGCTTTGATTTTAAGTTTTCATCGCTAAGTTGACTTCTGAGTGAAACTTCAGGGGCCACTCTTTTAATTTTAACATCATTTTCACTTGAAATGGTTTCCTTATTACGCTTTAAACTCATTTTCACAAGAAAAACGTAAACGATGGTCTTCCTTCACTGTTTAACATCTCGCATGCAAAGCCGAGGTTTAAAGATCTTAAAATAGCAAAAATGCCGGTATCTACTTTTTCCAATTAAAAATTGAATAAATTACAAAAAAGATAATCACAGGTAAATGTAGTTCCTAATAATTAGTACAACATACGCAATATCGTATATACACAAACAATAACCTACGCCATGACTGTGAGCCGCCGAAACATGCGCTTTGTGGTTTTGTGCTCCCCCAATATTTTACCACTTACATGGTTTCGTGATTTTTATTACGAATTAACCTTCATACGAAATGAGATAAGACTATTAAAAATTTAAAATCTGAAACAACATCAAAATCAAGGTATACAGATGTTTTCCTTGATTCAATTGTGGTATTGGTTTCCGCCATATGCTGGCGCCAAATTTCAAAGATTCCATTGGTATATATATCATTTTGCCGTTAGGTCAAATTAGCGTTTTTAACTAATGCCGTTAGCATGTTATTCGTGGTGGTAGATTAAGTTTTACAGGTAACCATATATAAAATTTCTGAATTCTCAACGTAAATACATAATTAAATTGGGAGGTAGTCGACTTATTCCAAATGTGACGGACTCAAGGAAACATCGCTAAAGAAATAATTTTTGTGATAAATTAGGGAAGATTTTCTTTTACCGACAATGTGGAATGAATAACTTAGAAATGTTTCCTGGAAATTTGTGCTCAATTTCAAATGCTTTTTGCCTCGAGACATTCTCTGTCATCATCTATTGAAATGGCGAGTATTATGCGTAGTATTCATATATTGCCGAGATTGGTTGAGTGATAGCAGATAACGAAAACCTGTGTCACGCCAAGTACAGGGTTATTGGATTTTCGTGATTATATTCACTCCGTGAACGAAGTTCCTACGCTTTTCGAAAAAAGGTATGTTTCTTTATTATTGATGCTTTCGCCCTATGCTTTCTAAAAATTCCAATTTTTGTAGTTAATTTGTCATTTATTTGAATTCGATTTCCAATTAAAATATATACCGTTATCTTCCTGTGAAATTGTTGGGTTTTGTCTGTGGGTGAAGGTTTTATAAGATTGGCATGATGGAACAAGTATCCTAACCAAATAAAGCCAATACCTAAAGTTTCTTTGTACCCATTATATAGTATTTTAGAATTTTCTCCTAGAGAATCACAAACCCTACATTGCCACTTATCTGTAGATTATATTTGCCTCTATGAAATGAAAAGAAGTTCAGTATTTCCATTCTACTATTAGTTTTATTGTAGAGATTGATGACTGGTATATTTATTCTGACCAATTCCAATCAGATATCCTCAGAGTAAAGGTAGTCATATTCCTAAAATATTTTTTAAATACAGGGAAAATGGAAGGTATAGGATTAAAAAACGTTTTCTAGGAGAATAATTGATTTTTAAAACATTCCTGTAAAGTTCACAAGATGTGAGCACCATCCAATCTTAAATTATATATGCCCCTCTACATCAGACAAGACATGCCACAAGTGGGATTAGATTATTTTCCGTTTGGCAACATTTTAAAGGAATCTTCATTGTGAGAAACCATTTACATATTCAACTTGTATTTTTTTATTGAAGTGCATTTTCTTGTGGTCAATTCCTTGTCAAATTTCCCCTTATCTTACTTGAATCTAGGTATGAAAGGTTGCTTCAAAGAAAGTAGTAAAATACTTCAATTCTTCTTGAAACTAAATACAACAATTTTCTTAAGCCTCTGTAAAATATGGCATGAGTATTTCATTAACCTTAAGTACTTGCCATATTGAATTACAAAAGTACATTATATTCCCAGTATCAAATGCAATGCTCTCTTTATCTTATGTGGAAACCTTCATCTGGTAATAAAAATTGTCTAGGATTATAGTCATGGATTCATCAGCACTCTTTTAGTCAACTAAAAGGTTGTTTTTGGTGAGTGGGGTTGACCTCAGTGTGAAATAAACCATGATTTGTGTGACAGTTAATGGTTGGAGGGTAGTTGTTTTCTTTGTTTCACCATTTGGTTATTTACTAAGTGCTTGCTCCCAGAAAACCGCAGCATTTGACTTCAAATGGATTTAGTTTAAAAGTATCATCCATGTTTTGTACCTACAACTTGTTGGCTTGCCTGATACTCCGCCCACTAGATTACCATAACACCCTCAACTTTCACCGTAAGAAATCTACATTTTATGCTTCACATGGACATTTCTCCCAGTGTTCATTCATTTATAGTCCACATTTGATGTTGTTCATTGCATTCACAACAGCAGTGAATTTTGGAGTGGAAAAAATATTATCTCTAATTCCTACTCTTGCACTTCTTTCAATAAGCATATTTTAGATAATTCAAAATTTCTTGAAGCTCTTTTGAAGATTTCTTAGTGATCTGAAATGAGAATGTCTCTTCAATCCAATTATTCACTTCTGTTTTCGTTTAAAAAAGGTACCCACCTACTACAAGCCTGCAGATCTCAACAGATATTATGAAGTGCAATGTGCCCTAAGGTGTCTCTAACAATGACCTCTTGGAGGAGTGAAGAATTCAAAATTCCATTACTCCAACCTGACCCTGGGCATACTCATGATCAATTTCCCCTGTTGTATGAAAGTGATTCTGCCAATTCTTGTTCTAAAATGATTCAGGATATTTAAGATTATTGGGGCCATAATAACAAATCTTTATCTCCAATAACTAGGACTTTTACATTTTTATTAAGAATGATACTATTAATCATCAAAAATTTTTGCACAAGAATAACAAGATTTATAATCTCTAACACAGACTTTTCATGCTTCAAACTTCGAAAATCTGGAAACCAATCTACATGTTTCCTAGATACCAATTACTTAACCGGTTGCTTATTATAAGTTGCTCATAACAGATATCTTTTTTGATAGACCTCATCCTTCTTCATTCTGGAGGTGCTAGTGGACTCCCAGGGTTTATGGAATGGTGCCAATCGTTTCAAACACCGGAGGGTGCCCAGATTATGTGGGATGCTATGGATCCTTCCAGATAGTATAAAATATTGAAGATATTCTAGAAATTTGGCCCTTTAATCGCCATGAAACACATGCATACATGCTAGCTTAATTTTTTGTGTTCAAACATTTGATTTTCTGATGAGTTTAGTGTAAAGGCTAGATTTTCAGCCTAAATGTTTCTGTTCTTTCTTATAGCATTCCAACATGTGCCATATTCATTTTTTTCATTTTTCTCTGTGTTACCTCATATTTTCCTTAAAATAAATTGAGGAAATTACTTTCTAACTCTTGATTTGTACTCTGCTGTTCCAGAGAAAGTCTCTAATTGCTTTGTAAAAATTTACTCCTGCCTGAATCTTACTGCTTATTTCAGCATTTTATATTAGGTATGCCTTGGAAATCAAGCTTCTCAGATACTTGAACTCCTCTGTGTTCTCCTGTTGTTTGTTTGCCTTCTATCTCAATTAGACCTTTAAATTCACCAACCATTTTCATTACCATATTACTTCACCCACCCTTTTCTTGTCTGCATCTATCACCATAATCTTTTGCCACATTTGCCCTGGTGTTAGTCTGTTCCTAGAACTGATTATCTTGGACAAAGATGTTATCTGCAAATAGCATAACCCTACTGTTATACTATTTTGTTGCACAGTTATCTTTTAGTTGAAGTTCATTTATCTCTGCTAAGGAAAGAAGTGCTGATAAGATTGCTCCTTTTCTTAGTTCATCTACATGATAAAGTATTCTGCCATCCATAATACCATCTTAACTCTGCTCTTGATGTTACCTATATTGTTCTCAATTATTTTTACTAAATCTTCTTTTCCCATTTGATTGAAACATGACAGAGAAATCAATACCTCAAAATTGCTGAGTCTTTTACTGTAAGTTGGTCGACATCTTTATGGGTTGCTTTGAACATTAAGAGAATCAAATATTTTGTTCTATTAACTGCAAATGAATATTATATGTTTTATAACCAGGAGTATTTTCATTAATCCTAGTTCATTATGAGAATGCTGCAAACATCGTTCAATGGAAAACTGCCATATTTTGAGAATAGTTGTTTGGAATGAGAATGAATGATTTAATTGCATTGACACATATTCCTGTAGATTAAAAAATTGAGTCTTGGATCCATCATGTTCTAGGAATTTTAATTCCATCTTTGTGCTTGATTCTATATTTATGGAAAAACCTAGAAAGTCTGATTAGCTTGTTTAATTGATGAGTTAAAAGTTGGTTTAGTGCAGACACCATATAGCACAGACCTGATGGAAATTAAAGCTAAAATATCGGGATGTTTTTGGGTTTATTTGCACGAGTTTGGGTATTTCACTGCGCATTAATATCATTTCACGCATGTTTACCGATGTATTGTCTTCTTTCTGGTGACCTGCCATTGGGTCTTGAGGCAAACAGAAGATTAAAATTTCAAGAAACTGCAGGAAATGCCACAACAGTAACTGAGTCATCCGCTATGTGTAGCATTACAATGCAACAATTTTAGAGTCTTAAAATCATTCCCCGGTCAAGGCGAATGATTTTTACACTCTGAAATTGTTGCATTCCAAACAGAAGAGGTTTGTTGTTTCTTTAATGAGGAGTTCAAATTTCTTGAACTAGATCTTCCTGTCTAAGGTCACAACCACATTTCTCTTGTCAGATTTTGCATTTATGTATAGAATTGTACTAGGCAATAACATTTTTTAAATAATAAGATTATACATTCTGACAATGAGTCTAACAATGACAATGTCAATGTTTGACAATGTCTGTCTCTTGTGAATTCATAAATCTATCTACTATGTTTAAATATTTCACTGTAAACTTTGCTTCCAAGATGGAGATGAGTCCCTTTCAACTGCATCTATATAATGAAATTGACCAGATACTCAGTTGCTTTAATGCTATTGTTAGATTTAAATGAAAACTTCGCTTAATCTGAATAGATATGTAAGTATACTATTCAAAGTGCATTTTATTCATAATGAACTGAAAAAGGCTTGTAAACTTTAAATATATATATATATATATATATATATATATATATATATATATATATATATATATATATATATATATATATATATATATATATATATATATATATATATATATATATATAAACCATAAACACAGTAATCAACCCGGAGGTTGGTTTAGTAGGTGATGGTAGAGCTCACCCATGTACCAAGCCCGACGGCATGTGAATATTCACACATCAGGGTAGGGGGGCCAGTTCCTTTCCCTGTGCCGGTTTCCCAGGAAGACCTGGTACCCGAAAAATCAACTAGCTTGGGTGGAGCTGCAGGTGCCCAAAGTGCCTTGCCCAGATATATATATATATATAGATGATGCGTAAATTCTTCTCGGGTCCTCCACCGGGTTATATATCATATAACCCGGTGGAGGACCCGAGAAGAATTTACGCAGCTGATACGCCGGGAAAACACCAAATCTTTTACTATATAGATGATGCGGAAGTACTCACGAGAGCAATATAACTTTTGGACGGCACAATAGAACACAGAATAAAACAGATAACACGTAAAAGGACACTCACACTGTAGATGATTTAAGCTTTCGGCCTACTCCGAGGCCTTCTTCAGGTCAGGGTGGTCTAGTGGGTAGAGCGTTGGACTACTGACCGGAGGGTCCCGGGTTCGATTCCCGGGCAAGGCACTTTGGGCACCTGCAGCTCCACCCAAGCTAGTTGATTTTTCAGGTACCAGATCTTCCTGGGAAACCATAACCGGCACAGGGGAAGGAACTGGCCACCCTACCCTGATGTGTGTGAATTTTCACACGCCGTCGGGCTTGGTACACAGGTGAGCTCTACCATCACCTACTAAACCGACCTTCGGGTTGATTACTGTGTTTATGGTTTATATATATAAAACAACTAAAGAAAATACTTCTGAGAGACAGTCCTGAAATTGAGAACTACAGTAAGTCATTCTTCAGTTCTGCATACTTCATCCTCTCTTCATTCCGTCCAACATGCCTATCCTATTCTTTCTGCTCTCTTGCTTGCTCAGTATTCTTCCTTTCATTACAGCCTTCAAAATCCTATTCTGAATCCTTCACTTCTGTCTCCTTTGGATTTCTCCCAACAATTCTCTCTCCTCCCCTTACATCATGACTAGCATAATTGATGGTTTCCAGTGTAACTTAGTTGAATCCCCCTTACATCATGACTAGCATAATTGATGGTTTCCAGTGTAACTTAGTTGAATCGATCCGTATTGGAAATGAAAGAATGGTTCGACGTTCAGCATCATCCGAAGATGACGTTGAACGTCAAAACCCGGGTCATATCATAATAAATTTTCTGTGGAATCACAAAGTTACCATTCTTTCATTTCCATCATGACTAGCACTTCCTTGTTTTTTTCCCTTTCAGTCAATTTCATCTTTTCCATCCTTCTCCACACCCACAATTCAAAACCCTTCAATGTATGCCATTCATCTTGCTTCATTGACCATGTTTCTGTGCCATAAATAGGCATGCTCCATATTAATATTTCGATGAGTCATTTCTTAACCTCTTAGTTCAATGCTCCAGACACATTTCCCTCCACCTTGTGATAGCTTCTTTGCCTAATACAATTGTTTTCCTTATGTCTGCCTGCCCAGGTGGCAGTGGGTTAATGTCCTTGCCTGCCAACCTAGAGGTTGCGGGTCCTATTCCCATCTAGGTGGTTTTTCCTCCAACTGGGGCTTGGGTGAGTGCCAATGTTTTCAATGTAATATAAAGTGGAAGGCAATGTCTCAGATGCAAGCTAATATATGAAAACTCAAGGATTTCATTTCAACCCTTCTAATGTGATCTTCTCACATGATTTCAATTGTCTCTTTCTCACAATCTCAATAAGTTTCCTTGAATTTACCTTTTAAAAATTCTCAAACAACTCTTGAATTTCATGAAAATTTGACATCCATTTCACCAATATGACTTTAATATTGAACCACCTATTACGATATGAAGGGGTCAGAGATTGCAAAACTTGTTTAACCTTTCATATCTGAACATTTATAACTTGGTTTATGGTTTCTTTCAAGGTAATCTGACAGTTAAGGTAGGTTTTTGGATGGATACAACTACCAAATAGTTATCAGGTCTCTCCCAACAAAACACAACCCCCTATCCTCCTCTACAACAAGCTCCTCTTCATCTCCGTATACTTCCCTCCTCCCTTCATACCATCCAACACCCCTATCCTATTTCTGCTCCTTCCTTGCTTCCCCAGCATTCCCCCTTCCATTTTTTCTGTTTCCTTTGGATTTCTCCCAGCAATCCCCTCTCCTCTTCCACTTTTCCTAGCACCTCCTCATTTGTTTTCCTCTCAGTCTACTTAATCGTCACCATCCTTCTCCACATCCACATTTCAACAGCCTCCAATGTATGCCTATCGTCCTGCTTCAATGACCATGTTTCCATGCCATACATAACTCCATCAACTCCATATCAAAATTTTAAAGAGCCTTTTCTTAAAATCCTTACCTAACATCTCTGTCATCAATGCTCTCCTCCTTGTGAAAGCTTCTTTGTCTTACACAATTCTTTTCCTTATGTTTTACAACTTTGAACATTCTGGTCCAAAACTCTTCTGAAATACATTATGTAAACTTTTCCCCTACTCTAGTTTTTGCCCTCCATTTTTTAGATTTAACTCCACCTATATCTTTTTGGAAGACCGCATAACTTCTGTTTTATTTACTTTTATTCTGCACTGAATTTCTATTTCACTCAGCAATGTCTTGATTGACTGACAAACTAGGCCTTGGTCATCAACAAACTTAGCTAATTTTATAAATTCTGTGCTGGGTTTCGTTGTTATCCCAGTTCTTCCCATATATCTTTAATCATTTCCTCCACATATATATTGAACAGCACAGGTGATACATAATAGATAACCCTGTCTAACTCTTCATCCTAACACCACCATCTGGACTAACCATTCCTCAGTCATCCATGGGCAGTCTGAGACATGTATAGGTAGAAGATTAGCCTCCTATCCATCCAACCTATTCTTATTTTCTGCAATATATTCATAAGTTTCTCCCAATTTACTCTATAAAACACCTTTTTGAAATCTAAGAAACAGGCAAATACGCCCTCATTGTATTCTACGTCTGTCCAATAAATATGTAAACTGAGGCCATAAAAGCTTTATTTTGCAAAATTTAGTCTACATCGATTTTGTCCCCTTCAAAGTACTCTCCATTCATTGTTATGCACTTATTCCAAATTCTTTTCCACTGTTTAAAGCACCCTTGGAAGTCCTCGGCAGTTAGGCTTTTTAGTGTTCCCATCGTTTCTTGCTTTATTGTGTCCACATCTTCCCAGTGATGTCCCCTCATCACATTTTTACATTTTGAAAATAGAAAAAAGTCACAGGGAGCGTGATCTGGCAAATAAGGATGATCAAGGAGGTTGAATTTTTTGCCAGAAACTGGCGAAAATCAATGCTGAATGTGCAGGTGCATTGTCATGGTGAAGGATCAATCCATCATGTTCGGTTAAAATAGTGTGAACTGTTGATTTTCCTAAATTCAGTTCATCAGCTATCATTTGGACAGTTTTTCAATGATTGGCAATGAGAAGGGACTGCACATGATCAATGTTGATGTCAAAACAGGTAGTTGAAGGCTGTCCCAGCCTTGCATCAACCATGGCATCTTGTTGGCCATCTTTAAAATGCTTAATCCACTGGAAAACGTATGTTTTCTTCAGAGCATTAACACCATAAACGGCTGTCAACATTTCTGTAATTTATTGATAATTTTTATTGCACTTCACCAAAAACTTGATGTTGATTTGTTGCTCTGTGATTTTGTCAATTTTATTTTTGACAAACATTAAAAATAAGGAAAACAGAAGCTAACATAACTGGCACCATACACACAGCTCGATGGTCTGCCAAGCACAGATGGCTCATTGGGTCTCAGGCAATTAGTGGCACTAGTGGACAGGGCTATAGCCAATGTCATGGCTGCTAGATTGCACCAGTTCACACATTTATTGCACAGACCACATATATTCCTCTATATTAGTGATCTTATTACTTCAATGGTATCTCAAGTGCTTCTCTCCTTTCTGAATCCAAACTGATCATCCCCTAAGTAATCATATGCTCCATCCTCTTGTTGATGATCCTCAGAACCACTTTAACTACATGGGATATCAAACTTATTGTTCTGTAGTCCTCACATAATGTAGCCTTTACCTTTTTTGGAATAGGAACTAACACTGATCTCACAAAGTCTTCCAGCCAGATTACTTTCTCATAAATGCTACAAATTAGTCCATAAAAACTTCCTCCCATGCTCTTCTAAACATTTGAGTATTTCTGAAGGAATGTTGTCTACCCCCATGGGATTATTTGCTTTAATTTCTCTTAATGCCCTTTCTATCTCATGGTCGAGTATGGCTATCTTCATCTACATCATATTCTCTTTCTATGTCTAACCTTGCTGGCCTAAGTTCTTTATCCCACTATTCTTCTATATATTCCTTCCATCTCTCCTGGATCTTTTCTGCTTCAACTATTGTTTTACTCAACCTATCTCTAACTGTTAAAACAGATTTTCCTATCTTTCTTCCTGATAATGTTTTAACTTTCTTGTATAGTGCATCCATTTCATCCTTCCTCAGCAAAATTTCCATATCCTTATGCTGGGTGTTCCACCTTACTTCTTTCATTCTATTTGTTATGTCTCAAATTATCATTTAACTCTTTGCACTTCCTTCTATCACGCTCTGCATTTAAATTCTTCCAGTTCATTCTCTTATCTATCTTTCTAATCATCTCATCCATGATTTCCTTGTCCTTCTCCTTTTAACAGTTCCTATAGTTTATTGTGTAGCTTTTGAAATCCGTCTTTTGATGTATTCCCATTTTTCCATGATAGTACTCAGCTCATTTCCCTCACTCATTATTTTCTCTACAACTTGCTGATACTCCCTCCTTGTCCATCTGTTTAATGCTTCTACATTCCATTTCCTAAACTGTCTCCCCTATCTTATCTTTTTGAATCAGATACTACACTTCATGACTACAAGATTGTAATCAGAGTCCCCATCTGCTCCCAAGGAACTGAATTGATCATGCGGTTCCTAAATCTCCGCCTAACTATAATAAAATCTGACACTTTCCTGAGTCACCTGGCATTTTCCATGTATGCCTGTGCCTTTTTTGGTGTCTAAACCAAGTGTTGGTGATGATTAGCCTCCTACAAAACTCAATTGCTTTCTCCCTGAAGTCATTCCTCACACTTAAACCATAATCCCCCACCTCATCACCATCTCATTCTTCCTTCGCCTACCATTGTGTTCCAATGTCCTCTAACTGATCATATATCCTATCAACTTCTTCCTCCTCTTGATTGCTTGGTGACATGTGTACTTAAACCAAGTTCATTGGTTCTACTTTTACTTCTACTAGTAATATGCTATCCATTATTTACTCTATGCTGACTACCTTCTTACCGTTTTATTCAATATTATGGCAACACCTTGCTGGCTCTCATCCCCTCAGCTGTACATTACTCTGTAACTATCACTCCAATAATCCCTGCTATCCTTCCATTTCACCTTTCATAGACCTATTTATATATATAATATAAAAGAATGTCTCACAAGACACTAGAAAATTAACATTGTAGCACTTGCTAATATTTGAATAAGGTTTAGTATTTATGGTTCTTGGAGAGAAATGAGCTCTTAGAAAATGTATCATATTTATGCAAGCTAGTGTTTATGGTTAAATAATTGATAAATTTAGAAAATATCTACTTTATGAGGAATTGAAAATAATTCTTCCAAACCTGTACTAATGAAATAATTCAATATGGAAAAACAATTGGACCATTACACGTGTAGTAATAGTTACTCACAAGGTAACATTTCAGAGCTCAGTAGATATCTGCATCTACATTTTACGTTATGTTACTTCACTCACTATAAGGGCGGAGGGTGTGTTAGGTTAACCGCCGTTAGTGTAGTCCATTGAAATTTGAAATTATTTTATTTTCTGATTGTTCAAATTTTTGTACATGATGTTTTTCTACATTTGTGATCTCGTGAATTGTGGAACAGAAGAAATATTTCTTGTATAGATCAAATGCTAGTCAAGTTCCCTGAACATCACGTTATGGCTTCACTTACCAATGAAAAGTGATGCTAAAACAATTCGCTGTGTGTTATCATTAGCATAAAACTTATTCCTTATATTATATTAACTTAAACTTTGTAATCAATATAATAATATGTAATATTTGTTAATGTAGTGGAAAAATCTTGCATATGATATTATTTCTAATGGCTTCAAGGTAGCATTTCTGATAACAGTGGGACACTCTCTGTTCATTCAAAATGATTTTTCAAACAACTGGCAGGTTTCCGCTGTTTCTAGCACAATTCAGAAACTAGACCCTCTGTTACAGGATCCCATATGATTTATGCTGAGGCATTTAAGATGAGGTCTCACCAATGCAAAATAGCTTCCTCCTTAACCTTTTCATCATAAAATTTCCTCTGTATTCATTTGATGAAGCCTAATGTCTTACCTAAGATTTGGATAGACTGGCAAGCTTTGTTAGGATTAATAAACCATAATATTCATTGCATTAGAATGAAAGCTGAATATAGTACAAGTATTCTTTTAAAACAACTATTTATTTCTTAAGTTCTAGACTCTTATTCTTTTCATAGTGTGAGATGAGTGAAATATTGTGAAAAAGTTGGAAAACAGTTGGAAAACAGTTGATGGTTAATCTTTGTTGAGCTTTTAATCTGGAGGATGATGGTTACATTCCCCCATTTTTTCCTCTGCCATAATAATTTTTCCCTATTTTTAAATAAGATGACCTGGTCATTCTTCTTTCTAACAGTTCTTTTTTTATCTACATATACATTTGTTCCTTGCTCGCTGTCATGGGGCACTCCTTCATGTCATGTTCCTACATAGCACATTGTTCTATATCGACATGGAAACAACGAGTAGTTATGAGATGTGATATTATTCAGTCATTATGTTGCAATTCTGGCAATTTTCTCTTGTATTGCTCATGCACTAAAACCATGCGCCCAGCTATAGGTACATTATAACATTTTCTGCCTGCCTGATTTTTTTCCTATTGCTTTGAGTAACCAATACACTGCACTCCCAACGGCATGTACATGCATGTAATGCACAGTCTCAGTGTGTATCTTAACTCTCTGTGTCATCATCTCTATATAGTACTCTTTCTCTGCCCTCTTTTCTATATAGAATAGCTTCTCCTCTGCTACTATTCTGTAGGTCTAGTAATTCCTCATTTTAGATTTGGCATGAATGACGGGCGGTAGAACCATGGCACCATCCTGTTGAAACCAAAAGGTTTGTGTCATATTCCATACATACTCTTCCATTTTGGGGAGTAAAAAGATCTCCAGCATCTCACAATAGCGCACAGAGTTCACAGTAACCGTTGAACCTCAAGATTAAAAAAAGTAAGGCCCAATGATGCCTATGGAGGACACAGTGCACCAAACATTTTGGAGCTATGAAGAGGTCTTAAGTGAAGTTCTCGTGGGTTGTTAGTCGCCCAGTAACGAAAATGTTGCGATTTACTGAGCTGGAGAGGTGAAAATGTGCTTCATCGCTAGATCACAGCTCCCTCTGCATCCCCACCACACACGACACATCGTTGTTCTTAAAGAACATTTCTACAACAAAGCTTCAAAGCTCACCAGACCACTGCATGGTAACTATTGGAAATGACGTTGTTTCTCCCAGCTAACGCCACTACTACCACCCCGCTAATTTACCTCAGTGCTCTTCAATGATTTTTTGAAACTGAAGAGTTCATTCTGTTCCACCCTGTACTAGTAGTGGAAAATACTGTGTTTGCAACCACTGTTGAAGAAAATATATATGCATGGTAAATTTCAGGAGAGAAAAGAAGATTTCAAATCAATTACATTTACCTGAAGCAATGATTCAAGAATCAAGTGAATGATAGTTTTTTTGCATTAGATTACATTTTTTACATTAGATTACAAGAGATTACATTTCAGGAAAAGGTAATGACAGTAATTATGAGGTTATTTTTTGATGATATTTCATCAACTTTACTAGAAAACCATGATTGAATTGATGTCAAGAAGAAACGTTTAAGGAAACCAAACTGAAGATTATATTCAAAAGGATGTGAATTAGAAGTAATATGCTGATATGTGAATAGTGGTGGAAGTAAAGCAAAATATTGAAAGGGGACATTTAAACCAAAAAAAAAAACATCTGTACAAGGAAAGCACAAGGAGGAAGCCATTGGTCGAGTGTTTTATCAAGTCATGCATTATGCACTGGACTTATGATGTGCACTTTGACCCATTTCATCCAGTGCCATGATGAGGAAAGGAATAAGAAAATCAAAGGTAATTCAGAAATGTGCATTTACAAAACAAATTAAACAGAAGATCTGAGGAAGACTGTTGCCAGCTTAGAGAAGGCAATAAAGAGGAACCACCTGAAGATCAAAACAAAAATCAGTTTGCCAATTGCAGAAAAGCAGAAGGCAACTGGGGAATAGAAAATGGTCACTTCTGGATCATAGATGATGGAAGAAGCAATGAGACAATAATTAATGGGAAATTCTAGAAAAATAAACCATTCAATGGGAAGAAACATTCACTGACAGCTGGAGCTCAGCAGAAGGAGAAGGCTGCATATCATTTAAATATGTACCTATAGAGTGCTTCTCTGTAGTGATAAAGCATGGACAATAAGAGTAGTAGGAATTTTGAGATTGGAAGCTTTGGAAATGTGATGCAGTAGGAGACTTATGAAGATCCAAAGAGTTGATCATTTTCTTGACAAAGCGGTTTTATGAGAAGTTGGACTAAGAAGGAGTCTAATGAAAACATTGAAAGGAAAAAGAGGTAATCTTATCAGACACATTTTGAGGCATGGTAGCATGATTAATACAGCTATTAACTGGAAAATAAATTGAAAGAACTATTGAGAATGACCCCATATCATATTCATAGAACAAATATTGACAACTGTATAAGATATGTAGAGGCGTGAGAAATTTATGAGACAGAAGATTTGATATAAAAACTATATGACACCAATCTTAAGGTTAATAATGGTAATGATAATCAATCTATTCCTGGTTTACCTAGTACATATTTGAGCATCTTGTTCCACTGGCCAATGTCAATAGCCTTTAGGTACATGTATTCCACATGCAATTGCTTTTTTAATACATGTCTTGCTTTCTTTCACTGTCCTTAAGCAGTGTGTTCATTGCCTTCCCCTTTTTATGTTCTTTGTGAATATACAGTGGCTCTATGATCAATTTCTCAAATTGTCTTTCAATTCTTTGGTTGCCAACGTTTATAAATATTTTGGTTGGATTTGATTCCAGATTCAACATTTGGTGTTTCTAGTATCCCCCAGTGTCTGCTTCATATGATCCCTAAAGCATTAAATTTTTATTTAAGTCCTCCAGCAGTCTTCCAAATCGTAACTATATTTGATTTTTTTCAAACAAAATAGTTTAATTCCTGGACATCTTGATAAGTTCTCGAATGATTTTCTCAGTCTACACATAACTATGGCCTGCTAGAATACCATCTACTTCCTGTTGTTCACTAAAGCTCTGCTTGCAGAGGAAATAATTTTCTCCTGAAAGGGTTATTTATAGGTTGAAGGGTAGGAGACAGAAGAATAGGTTGCCCATGCAGTATCTGCTCCTTAGCGAGATGGCTGTAAATGCATCAGCTCCCAGTGTAAAGGCATCTGATCCCATATCGTATAAACTTCCAAGAAGAAGGTGACAAAAACCATCCAAATTATTTCTCCCACAAAATCTCTATAGGCAGGAACAAAATATTTAATCCGGGCAAGCCTGGAACTCTGCCTCCTGGTGACGTACCCAGCAGCTAGGGAAGCAAGGCCTCTGCTATTGTTATCAAACGAAATCCTTGGGAAAAAGAGCTGACAACTTTGGACAAGAAGACTCAGAAGAGGACCACAACAGATAAAATAGGGATATAGAATGTTAGGAAAATGTTAAGGAGCTAGAGAATAGTACAGTATTTTAGTATGTTATAAAAGTAAAGTATTTAGAGAATAGAACAGCAGTTAGAAAATATCATAAGAGAAATTGAGGAATTAGCATTGATATGGGGATTCCATCATTGATATTTATTTTGTGTTATGTAGATGGAGAGATAGATCATGGGGATTACTAGAGAAATAATTACTCAGTAGTTCATTGGAGACAATCAAACAATAGGTAGTCAAATAGCCAAGAAATTGGTCCTAGTTGGTTGCTTAAGGGGTCAATGCAAAAATCATTGGATAGGGTTAGCTGCGATAAAGTCAAAGCGATGAGTTCCCAAGAAGTGATAAGGCCAAGTAAAACATTGAAGTAGGATGGAATAAGTTAGAGAAGGTGGAACGGTACTCTGATTTGGACAGTATTTTGGAGGAAAATGAGCATAGTACTTGGACATGAGAACTTTCAAAGGTGAATTCTTAAGATGATGGAAAATTATGACAGGTACATTAGGGATGTAAGGAACAGATTAGTGTTGCGTAGAGGATAGCTCTACGTGGATCCAAACCTGGTTTTTGAGGAGCAGAGGGTGAACGTGAATCGGAGAATTTTGAGATATAGTTAAAATGGAGAAAAAATGTTGGTCAGAGAAGAAGAATGAAGGCAAACTTTGAAATGTGGTAGGGAAAGAAAAAAATGTTGCTAGGTGAAATTCAAAGACTGTAGAAAGAGGGTAGAGAAAATTTCGAGAGGTAATAGGATGCTTAAGACTGTGATTGAAGGGAGAGTATTTGGCGCGTATGAGAGAGAATGGAAGAGAATAGCCTTTTTGATAGCATGGAGAGAGGCCGAAGGCGCAAAGGACTGAAGAAGGAAATAATGCTGGGCAAATAAGAGAAGTTTCAAGAAACTGTAACAGTAACTTTAACGGAGTCACCCGCTATGTGTGCATTATAATGCAACCATTTCAGAGAGTAAAAATCATTCGCCTTGACCGGGATTCGATCCCGGATCCCTCGATATCCGGCCGAGTGCTATAACCACTTAAGCTACCGAGACGTCCTCTTACACTCTGAAATTTTGGGGGCTTTAAAGAAACAAGATGTTGTGACGAAATACCCTACATACAATGTCACAGGCATTCGTAGTCGTGCGCGACGCGCTACAGTCCACGATGTTAATAAAGCCAATTTCAAACACTTAGGCTGTTCATACCTTAGACAAATTTCAAGAAACTGTAACAGTAACTTTAACGGAGTCACCCGCTATGTGTGCATTATAATGCAACCATTTCAGAGAGTAAAAATCAAATTAAGAGAAGGTTAATGTGATTTCTATTATATCATAGTTGTTAGGAGCCATCCAAAACCCACGCGTTTTGATACAGCCCATTCCGGTGGTGATTTTCTCTGCTCCTGGTGTTTTGTTTTTCTTTACGCCTAATGCAGTTCTGGAAGTTTACGTCTTGATTCAGCTGAGCACTTATTGTCTTCATCCACCACTCTCGTATTTCATTAAAACTATGTTCCAGGGAATTAGGCCTTAATGTGGTTTCTCGGTGTACGTGGCATATGTATATACATTGACATAATGTTTATTTCCATCTGTTTCCTATGCACTCATCTTCTGGCAGCATATCCCCCCTCAGATCTTTGATTTTGAAAATCTATCAAAACATTCTCAAATCTATCACAAAAGTGACGTAACAGTCACTTTTATCATCAACAGAAGTATCATGCTAACGCCATGACTGATTGTGACCAGGCAAAGAGGTAACTGTTGTGGGAAGGAAGCTCTTGGAGTTGCCCTTTCTCACAGTTACAAACCCTGAAATTGCCAAGTCTAATTTTCAACATGTTACTGTCAATTTGGAATCACAGTTCACATACAAATGGTGATCAAAGCTTGTTTATAGTTGCCCTTATGTTGAAACCATCGTCACTTACAAAGTGATATAAACATTTCTCTTGATTATTCATATCTCTTGGTATTCATTAAGTTGGCTCGGTATAAAGATAAAATAGGCGCGAAAACTAACAATCGAAATGGCTCGAATCAATACAAACACATATCCTGTCCTTCATAGGTGAATTTAACATCTAGGTGTGATTATTCGGTTAAAATCTGCTAAGAAGTTTCCCGTTGATTACTTTCTCTGTATTGGTCTGTAAATAGCCTAAACAACTCTCAACATCTCACTAGGATTCATTTAGTGTTCTGCTGATTTGTCTCGGGTGTATTGCATATATATTTTGCTTCCATGGAAATTTTTAGAGGAAATAAAATAATCAAATGATTGATGATAATCAACTAATCTATTTAAAATCATTAAGAGTCGTAACTATGATTATTCCGTATTCTTCCTGACAATACGGAGTAGGCCATCTTTATTTGCTAAATAAAACTATTCACCGATTATTATATTTGTTTTTCGTCGGAAAAAATACAACCGCAAAACACTTTCCTTCTGGACTGCAGTCTCCATCATCTCTGCGTATAAAAATTAGCTAAAAACGCTTCAAACACTAATTACCTTCCAGGATTATACGGCGTGTCCTGTGCGTGTAATTGATGAACGATTCGGGCCCGACAATAATCGATGGTTTGTTCCATCGCGAGGTCACGGGGTATCTAAGCTGTCCGTTCCGCACTAGGGTGCAATGGTGTGCCATTAACTCCACAATGTGTCTGTTGCCTCATGCAATTTCCTCCTCCATCCGATCCCTCCGAGTCTCCTTCCCTCTCCCGTCCCGCGCCTCCGTCTCCGCCCCGCGTTTAAGAGTGCGCAATTAGAGGGATGATGGATGCTTCTTTCGCCAAACGACACCTCAGATCCCGGCGTCCATTACAAAAGACTCGTGGAAGCGATGCTTTCATCGCCGCCTCCGCTGCCGTCGAAATCCTATCCTTTTGTTTGCGCCGTTCTCGTTCGGTGACAGGAGGGGAGAATGGAAGAAACAAAGTCCCGGATAGGGTGAGAAATAAAAATTGGGTCTACCATCTACCGAGAGTGGTATGAGATTTCGCTTATTTATTCCTCCGCTCTCTTTATCATGAATGATCATGGGAAAACAAACATCATGGCCAACATTACACTCAGCGCCCCAGCGAGACGTCACAAGGGAGCAAAACCGTGACTCGGCCAGGCTTTGATAAATTAATTGTAGGGAGTTTGATTTTTTAAAAGTGTTCGTTAAAGGAAAAGTCAATCTGAAACAAAGTCTACGAGGTGGGTTGGACACAATTTAAAGCTTTTTTTTCGGATCATACAACAAAGACTGAGTGAAAATGTGTTTCAAATATTGACACTTCTGAGAAAGATAAAAGCATATGCAGGTCTTTCTCTCTTATTTTTTTATGATCACAAATTACAAGATGAAAAAAATCGCAAATATTTAAATCTCTCACTGTTGGAGTTAAAAAATGTATCAGTGCAGGCGTTTTTTTGTAGTAGTTTTTATGGGAGGCTACCGGAAGCCAGGCCATTTGCGCCATTTGGGATGGACAGAATTAAGGGTGGAGAGAAACCCGGCGTCAGCATTAGCCTGCTATTAACGAAAGGCGCCGAGGGGTCAGTAGTTTAACGTCACTTCCGACGGACGGCGTACTCACTCAAAGTGCCCTCCACAAAGCACCTCAAGTAGGGATCGGGACACCACTGAAAAATATCCGTCACCGGGATTCGTTCCCAGGTCCTCTGGGTGGGAAGCGAGTGCGTTAGCGACCGCGCCATCCCGATCCCCGACGTTTTTATATATTTTATATATGAGTTCTATTCTGTGATATTGTGGTTTTCTAATAGTTCTCTGGTCCGAATTAAATTGGTGTTTCGTGTACCTTTCTATAAGTCTTAGTCTGTTTGTCTCTCTTAGTAACGGTAGAGTTTTCGATTTCAGTATCCCGTGAAACCCACATATTTTCTTCTAGTAACATATTTTGACGAATGACGGAACCTCTTAGAAATTATTTTGATTCCTTCAATGAAACGTTCCTCTATTGATCTGAAATACGTAATAACCGTGCTTTCGATAAGTGGCTTGCTAATGATACATTTTTCCTTTGTTTCACTTGTTAACTTTGATTGTTCGGCGAACAGGTAGCAGATAAGAGTGGCCTCTCATTGAAAGTAGAATAATTTAACCAATGGTTAGCACTTATTTCTCATTCTTTTCAATATGCTACCGGTCCAGGCTAAAAAAGAATGGTGCTTTTTTATTCAGTAAGTGAACTTCCATTTTCTATTACCGTTAGTCTTGCTTACTCTTTTCTGCAATTGTGATACCAAATAAAAATGACTATCGTTGCTCTGATTCGTTTCGTCCCTTGTTGCCTTCGCGAAAAAAGGTTTATTCGGCCCCGAATTCCCATCCGTAGGAATAATTTCTCCGTGAGAACGATTATGATTAAAGGGATGAACAGAAGATTTTAGCCTTCGGAGCCGGTTTTCGTATTTAAAAATAAATGAAATTAATCATCGCTGTCCTCTGTTCATCGTATAATTAACCAAAAAATCAGGTATTACGTAATCCTCTATTACAACGAGTTTTTAATTATTTTTCTAATGGAGAATATATTGTATTATTTAAAAGCATAATGATAGCGTATTCTGAGGCTGGATTCAAACTTCACTTTAAGGTTGGCAATTTTTCAACCAGATGTTTTTATAAATTAACATCACCGACAGTCAAGAAAAAAACTTTTTCTTAAATCATTGAGCGTTTTTTAATATTAAAATATACATGCAGGAATGCTATGAAAAGACCGAGTAGGGTTTTAACAACACGCAAAGGCATGCCAATTAAGTTTAGAAAGAGAAGGATATATATTATTCTAAAAATGTTTGATAACACTGGAAATATAATTCCACCTAACTTATGTGTTGCAATTAGGGCAAAAATAAATAACGTTGTTGCAATATTTGCATTATTTGGAAATATAAATATTGATAAATCTCCACATAGTAGCTACTAATGATCTAAAATATTGAATAATCAATGTGGTAACTCATTGAAAATTCAATTTGTTTACTATGGCCAAGGGAATATTTTTAATATTTCGTACGTACGATTATTGATCACGATTTAGGAAAATTATGAAGAATACAATTATTCATCTGAAGGATTATAAGTTATATCATGCTAATGCAATTAAATTCCGGGATCTGGTTTGGACACCTAATTGAGAAAAGAAAGCTGATTTTTTTTATAGGTTTTCGTTTCACACCAAACGAAATGGTTTTACTTTGAATTGATCTCTCTTGATATATATCTGCAGACACTTGTGCCTTTAATTCTCTTTTGAATACAAATTAATTTCAAAATTTCATTTTGATTCTGACCAAACAATTTATTAGGCATTCTAGGCGTATTGAGAAGGGTAATTCAGCTAAGTTAGGGGATGGTTCTAACGGAGTTAACCTATACCTAATTATAAGAATACATATTGTTACATGAACGAATAAACTTACACAGTTTAAAGATACGAAAAATCATTTCTTGTTTATAAAGAGAATGCGTTAAGCATTTTTTTAGGGAGATAACAGTTTTCGAAAGTGAGAAACTCGAAGAAATTGAGGTGAAAAGATTCAGACATTTTTTTTGGGTTTAGAAATAATTCTACTCTGGAAAGAGCGGGCGCCTTTCCAACTCACATTACGGAAGAGTGCTCTGTGTGATCATGAAAACTATTACTTTTCTCATACAAAATTGTTGCAGAATAGCATAACATTTGGTTTGTGAGTGCTGTTCATAGAAGAGAAATTATATGAATCATAATAGATAATAAAAATTTAATGAATAAGAGATGTCAAGAATTAGAATTTATTTAAAAATTATGAAATTTTAACTGATATTTCAAAAAGAAACTCATCTATAAAGAAACAGAATACACCATCAGAACCAAAGAGGGGAGAGACATGAAGATCTCGCAAAAAAGGCAGCATTTTAAATATAGCTTTTGCTTTAAATGCATGTCTGTGTTAAATATAAATTCCATTTTTGTAATTTATCAAAAACATTTTTAACAAGTGAACCGATGAAGCAGTTTCCTGACACTTTTTGCTTTTCTCGCAGGTTGGTAAAGAGGAATATTGGATTGATTATTTTTTGTCACTGGGAACAAGCAATTTATAAATGGAAAAATGAAATTAATTACTTGAAATTTTTGTAACGCTGAGCATGTGCTGCATTAAATAGATGCGCTATTTGTTCAGAAAGTATATATCGTTCAAATGTTTTTATTTGTTACCTCAGATGAATTGGTTTATTATGATGAAATTCTGGTAGGACATATTGTGTTTGAGAGTGTTTCACAGGCGTTAATTTCAAAGTTCAGTAACAAAAAAGAAATGATAGGAAAATGTTATTTCTGGTGACTTCCTTTAATCCTCGATAGACTTTTTAACAGCAAGGGAAAGTTCTGCTCACTAACTTTTAAACAAGGCTAAAGTCAAGTAATGTGCGTAGTTGAAGACGTAAGTGCAAGGCTATTCTTAGATCGTCTGTTATAGTGATGTTATATTACAACTCTCGATGAAATATTTCAATTGATTATTCGGGACCAGCTGTATATATGATCAATTTTGCTGACAATAATGATCCAACCTGTCATGCACCTGCATAAAACTAAAGGAGTGGGCTGATCGCTAATCAATTTTTAGAGTGAAGAAAAAATTAACTAGTTATTCAGCCCGAAAATTGGTATTTAATCACCCTCTACATTATTACTTGTTTCCAACCTCCTCGCCCCAATGGTAACCCTTCATTATTTTTGATTGCTCGTAATTTCTTCAACTTTCGCATAACTACCTATTCCATTAATCGAATCTCCCAAAGTATTTACTCTTAATTTAATGTTTATTTGGTCGTGTCTTATAGTGTGTCCTATTTTTTTATTTTTTTCCGTGAGATTTTCCATAGTGGTTTTTTTCTGATACTATGTGATCTTTCTCATTTCTCACTGGGTAGCCACCTGACTCTCGCCAAAGGTATCCTAAAATTCTTTTGAAAGTTCCAAATTATTTGGTTCACTTTTTCTATATCTCATTTGATTTTGAGTTAGTGAAACTAATCTACACACTTTTTATCCTCTTGTCAAAACTTCCGTGTTCATTTTAAATCTATTGATCGTGGGGATCTTCAAGTGGAGCGGTAAATAGCGGTATGAGCGTTGGGATCTTCAGGTGGAGTTTTAAATGGTCCGGATTGTGAAGGACTCTTAGGAGTAGTACCAAATTGAAGCAAAGTTTTACAAAAACACCGTATGCATGAAATATTTCTCAATCGTGTAAAAATAGCTAGTTAGGATGGGGTCCTTCACTCTGTACTGGATTGGTAAACGCTATTAAAACTCCATTTTATCTTATGTTAGCCGAAGTTTCAATCGATTGAACGGGTGAATCAGGTCCACATTAATTCCTCAGGGCAGACAAATTCACGTTCTTATGCACGCAATATTGCTGTGGCTTCGTATCATGGCTGGCATTAGTTTTCAACGTCAGCTTTTGTACCCTGGGACTTATGCAATAATTGCTACACCACTGGCATAGATATTGCATACGTGCGTGGCATTTTTCTAGTGAGGGTCGCGGGAAATATCTACCCTACTAAAAACTCGAATGTTGGTTGCAATGATAATTATAGTTGGATCTTAAATTATCATAAGGAAAGAATGGCTGAAAAAATAGGGAGAAATAAGATCTAGGATCAAAAGTCCCGAAAAAGAATTTTGCAAACGTTTAAATGCAAACATTTAATTTTCAGTACGTGTTCACCGTCAAGATCTTTGTACTGCAGTCACAGGGGACTTGCTTCGAGTTGCAAATGATGACCCGGGTTTTCTAAGAAATTTCATAACTGGAGATGAGTCAAGAGTCTTCGGCTGTATCCGTGAAACAAAAGCCCGATCTCTCCAACTTTCGGTTGACAAGATAAAGAAAAATGCGACGAGGCAGCCGATGACCACTCCGAAAAAGGACTTTGCTGATTGTTTTGAAAAGTGGAAGAGACGTTGGAATAAGAGTGTGAGGTCCCAAGAGGAGTTCTTCGAAGGATACTAAGCCCTCATTGTTCTAGGTAGGTTATTTTTCTCAAAAATATTGCATGGTTGGATAGTTTCCGGACAGACCTCGTGTATTGATTCTTTAATTAAGGAATAAAAGTTATTTTTTTAGAAATACCAGCTGAATTCTTCATGCAAGAATTAATAGATGGTATCTGATTTTAATTAAAAATGTTTACCTTGCATAAATATACCTTATATAAATTGTTGGTTTACTTCAAATTCACATCCGAAGCTACATCTCAATTTCCATTGTTCTTTAAGTTGACTTTGACTAACATTAGGATTATTTAAATTTTACCTTCTTAGGCTTAAAACAAAGTAAAATAATAATTTACTCGTTCAGAGTTATTTAGTGTTGACAATTGTTTCGATAGTTACGAAAGAAAAAAGAGAATGAAATATTCGATAAATATACGATATCTCCGCGATATAGTATATATATATATATATATATATATATATATATATATATATATATATATATATATATATACATATATGCATATACACACGCACAGTTTTGTCCTTCTTTCTTATATACATGCTCAGTTGTCCTTCCTTCTCTTGAGGAAGGTGGTTTAGACCACCGAAAATTCGATACCTAGTGAGTTTCTCTTTTTTTGTGTGTTTCTGTATTTTTGTCTTTGTTTACTTGTGCTACTTCATTTATATTATGTATATGTATATATACATTTATATAGATATCATTCCTATTTCCTGGTCTCAATATTATCAAATGGCTTCTGCCAGGCACATTAAACTTTTTATTTTAATGCCATCAAGTCAAAAAAGGGATAATTTTCTTTCTCCCACCGACAGCTAATTAAAGTGGGAGGAAAATCATAAATATTTTGACTTATCACCTCAGTTCTCTCTATCCTCCGTCCCTCCCCTCTGTCTCTCTGTCTCTCTCTCGCCAAGAGACCTCTACAATTTATTTGCTTCCGCGCAATGATGGAAATAGTCTCGGTGAACGTGTAATTCAGTGCAACGGTGCGGCACACGCTGCCATTTTGAAGGTCCTCGATCATTCTTTCCCAATTCCGTCCCATCCAACCGTCTTCTTCGAGAGAGGAGCATACGAAAGTGGAGAGTTCCCTGGGGAGTATCCCAAGGATTCCGCGAAACGATTTCAGCTGTTTGAGGAATCGAAGATACACATGAAATTATTCCCTTTCAAGACAAATCTCTGACGGAGACGTGTAAATGTAATCTCAGGACATCAAATTACACACATTTATTTGACAACGGCAGAGGACGTGAATTCATAGTGATACCCATGCAAGTTTTTCCTTCCTATCAAATATTTGCTTTATTTTCCATTAAAATATGCTCTAACACGGCAACATACAGCATATTCCGCACGGTAACGAGTAACCTTTGCCCTTGAATAGCGTTCCGTGCTCCCTCCCTGAATAATATGATTACGCAGTATATTGTGTGGCATACTCCCAACATTAAATTTTGTTAAGAGTATTTTATTTGTAAGTGTCGTGATATTCATAAGAATGCAGCGTTTTACCTCTCCCTGGAAGGCTAGAACACACACATGGGTGACTCCTTTGGCCCCTCTAGCTTTACCCAAGCTGTGTGATATTTCGAGTGCCATATCGTCCTGGGAAACCGCTGGCGGCTCAGGAAATATAGTTCCCCCTAATCTGTTGCGTGAGATTCACACGCCGTAGGGCTTAGCATGAGATGAGTTCTGCCATAATCTACCAAAGAAACCTTCGGGGTGGTCTAGTTTGGCTTTTTTTTATTGAGTTTTTGTTTTGCTTTCCTCGTAGTCGCTAAAGTGCCTCTGTCAGATTCAAGCATGATATGTTTAAATTCCACGTTTTTTTAACGTAAAAACCCTAAGAAAAACTTAAATTTGTTGGCAATTTAACAAGTAGCGCACTAGTTGGTCTGGGGAAAGAAATTCATATGTTTCCTTTTTTTAAGTAAATACTATCCGTGCATTTGAAGAATGATATAGAAAAAGTTTATGGAATTCCATACACGCATATTTCTATGCACACAGGGTGCGTTCCGAAAGTAATGCAATTAAATTTCCCTCATATTGGTCGAAGTGGAATCAAACCACTTGAAGTAGGTGGGGGGGCTACGCTAAGCTTTGCCGCAAAACCAATCTCAACGCATACCGGTCATGACAGAGTCCCTGGAAAAAATGTGTGGAGGCCCAACGACAGAACTTTGAATAATTTAGAGTGTTTGTGCAAATCTTTTCAATAAATTAATAAAAAAAAATAATAATTGCATTACTTTAGGAACGCGCCGTGTATATCACTTTTCCTTATCCACGTTAATGACTATGTGGTCGCCATGCCGCTGGTTTTCGTGTTTGAATGTGTAATTGGCAAATGTGGCTCGTTTTCTTTTTCGGGCTGTGCGTACCATGAAACGCACAGCTCCTATTCTTTATGTCATTGTATGATTGCTTGCCCTACTATCCTTTCCCCTTTTGCCCTCATCAATATCTCCTTCGGTGGGTGAAATAGCTCCCCAACGACACATTCTGGCCAAGGAATGGGGGCAAATGGTTTCTTGACCCCCACGCAGATTCCAATGTAATTTAAATTTCCTTGCTCAATGGCTAGAGCATGCCAAAGATTCGAGATTGTAGTCCCAGTCAATAAAACGTTTTGCGCTTGTGATCTACTCGATACCACCATCCCCATCATTCCTGTGTTCGTTTTTATATGTGCGCGTCTCCCTTTTCCTTATATCTGTATCCATGTGAATGAATATGTGTTCACCTCATGCCGGGGGTTTTCGTGTTTTATATAATACACACACACACATATATTTTTATATAAAAAATATATATGATGGGCGGGTCGCGGTGGTATAGTGGGTAGAGAGTTGGACTACTGACCGGAGGGTCCCGGGTTCAATTCCCGGGCAAGGCACTCTGGGCACCTGCAGCTCCACGCAAGCTAGTTGATTTTTCGGGTAACAGTTCTTCCTGGGAAATCATAACCGGCACAGGGAAAGGAACTGGCCCCCCTACCCTGATGTGTAATTATTCACACGCCGTCGGGCTTGGTACATGGGTGAGCTCTACCATCACCTACTAAACCGACCTTCGGGTTGATTACTGTGTTTATGGTTTTTTTATATGTGATGTAGAGTAGGTTGCTGGATTGGGTTTTGTTTGGAGTTACAAAATATTTATTTGATACTTGTGTTCATCCAAAAACCTACCTTGAGATGTTTTTGCTCTTGTGGTCTGCTCGATTCCGCCTTACCCACCTCTCCTGTGCTCGTTCTTTACATGCGTTCCTATTCTTTTTCCTTATATATATTTCCATGTGAATGAAAATTTGTTCGCCATATGGCGGATTTTCATGCATGTATATATCTACACGTGGGTATATATGTTTATATGATACGTGGGTGGTCTGAAAGGTTTCCGACTCAGAACATTTCAGAAAAAATGCCTTGTATGTCTTTGTTAGGTCGGAAACTTTTCAGAACCACCCTTGTATATGAATATATATATATATATATATATATATATATATATATATATATATTCTCGTTTATTTATACATATAAATAATTTTATTAATCGTTTACTCTATAGCAATCAAAAATCGGCCGTGATTGCCTATTCTGTGAGACTCTATTTTGGAAGTGCCAGCATGGATTCATTTAAGTATTGGAAAAAATATGGTCTAAATCCAGAGTATTCTACCAAAAGATTATTTTGATTGACGAGGGGTAGAGTTCAACTCGTACTAAGCGTAGTGTTCCCGGAGAAATTCACGCATCAGGTTGGTGATGGTCAGTTCCTATCCCCGCCCTGCCTGAGACTTCCTAGAAAGACATGTTGGGGTCCAGAGAATGAATTTGGGTTTAGTTGAGTGTGTTCATGAGTATGACCCGAGATTAGAACCTTGGATCTCCTGCTACTCACCGATATTGCTACCTACAGGGAAGTCACGCTACCAAAATTATTCAGTCAAGCATTAAAAATAAATGTAGTGCCTGAGAAACCAGTTTACCAATCGAAACTTTATTACCTCAACTGCAGTTAACAAGATTTACGTTTCCATTTTTATGTAAAATATGAAATATATATACACGCGACTTTGGAAAAATGTAAATAGATTATGAATAATTTGGAATGGTACTTATTCACTGGTGCACATCCGAGTGGGAGAACATTGCCAAGTTCGTGATAATCGGCTGTAATGAATGTTACTCTTTAAAAAAGCTACAGGAAATGCCTGCTATTATTTTGTTGTGACAATAAAAACGTATTTTTTCTTGAAAAGCAGATCAAATAATGATATTAAACACCATATTGTATGGCAAGTTTTCAGAAAAATGTCCAAACAAGTAATAAGCGCTTAAATTGGCACGAAGAGAGAGCATTAAATAAAGTGAAGTTGGAGATTCGAACAAGGGGAATTAGAAGGGGACTTTGAATGAGGAGAATTACGTGATTTGGGGGGGTTAGTTAGTGTCACAAGGGGAGGGAAGGATGATGCTCGGAAATAATGTGGGAGAGGGGGTAGCGGTCACCAGGGAGACCTGGGAGGTGGAGAGTGCAAGGAGAAGGGTGAAAAGGGGTAAGGCAGGGGAGACGGGGAAGGAGGCAAGGGCTCTCTCCCTGGATTTGGGGCTGCAGCAGCTGTATGCAGATTTTCAAATCCTCGTTTCTCGCAACGGCTTCATTTTAATGAATCTACGAAATTCCACCCGCGAGTGTTGGGATGAACCAGTTGTGTGAACTCTTGAGATTGGATTCTGCCACGATGCTTGCCTAGCCGGGTATCCTATCAGGCCGAGCGCCTCTACCTCTTCTTTTCCCCCTGCGTTTCCACCCTTGGGTGCTAATGGAGCCGTAAGACATGAAAGGTCACAGGGAATCAATTTTCGTGGAAAGAATGTTGCACCAGGTGGCTGCCTTCTAATCTTTGATATTAATAGTGCTCGTGTCGGTGAAATTCGAACCTCGAGGAGTTTTCTGCGTGAGGACGTATTGTTATCAATTTTGATGGCTATATCTTTCGGATGGATGAACTCAAAAAACGTTATTGGTGCTAACTATAGACGATAAATTCCATATGAAATGATTGGCACGAATACAGGAAAGCTAAATTCAATTTGCACATACCTGGGGTCTAATTGTGTGTTAGTTCAACTCATTATAGTTAAAATAGGTGAATGTAGGCATGTGTAGTCAAATGAAAGTAATTAATCTAGTAAAATTGATTGAATTCCATTTATTTTTATTAATATTTTGTTCAAAATGTATGTGATGTCTGTAAAATAAAAATAGAGTAATTTAAATTGGTGAGATATCTTTAGAAAGGACAGAAGCTGGCCAGCTAACCAGAGGAAGTTTTAAGTCGTTTCAATTCCCAAATTCTGAATCCACCTATTATTCTCATTTTTTTGAATTTTGAATCTCTGTGATAACAGCAAAAGATTTATTTACAATAAGTTGGCTGCGTTAAATATAACCATGGGACCATATATCATGCATACGAGATAGGAGACCACGGTTCTATTTCCCAGAGGATTATTGAAATTATTTAATTTCATGTAATAACGATCTCCAATTAAAAAAAATAAATATTAAGCATTAAGAAATGAATAATTAGGTAATATACTGCTAAATATTACAAATTTCACGGAAAATATTCAGGCGTGAAGAGAAAGAGAAATCAATCTCTGCAGATTGGGTCTCATCGTTTTGATTTCCTTTTTTTTTGTGTTCGGAATTTAACTTAAACCATCATATGAGAAACTATCAATTCCCGGTACCAGAAACCGAAATCTTTGCATATAAATTCTAAAACCTTTGTGTTGTTGTGCAATTCTGTTTACCATGCCGACTCATGTTTTAGCAGGGACTCTTTACCATTTCATCGCAATAATAAGGGACTCCTTTACCATTACGTATTGCTATTGACACTTCATTTAAATGACAGACCTCTTGAACTCTGTGGCGTTGAGACGACGACAGAATTTTCGTCAAAGCAGCCTCCTGAGGCGCTCTATTTCACCCTTACCATCGCTGTACCAATATCTCCGACATTTTTTTGCAGAGGATTCTATAAAAGCCTTTGCGCGCACCACTTCATAAAAGATTCCGCGGAGGCGCACAAAATGTGAGATTTTATGTGGGGAAAGGAAATCAAATCTTGGTTTGAGCGAATGGATTTAGCAGTGCACTTAAAGGTAGCTTAGTGATCCTCTTTTCCGTTCAAAGAGCTTACGTGGAGTAAAATAAGGAAATGAACTTTTGTATCTGTCATTCGAGCTATGTACCACAGTGAAAAACTAAACGGAGAATTCAATTTTAAACGCTTCAAAAGAAATTGGGATTTGCAAGTACAAGTGGGTCCTGAGTCATGCAATGAATTACATCCAACTTATCCATACTTATTACCAAAGGTTGACTTTTGCGTTTCACTAGAGTCCGGGGAGTCGAGTTAAACGCAAAAATGGAGATTTTTAGCGTGGTTTTCATTTCAGGCTTATCTCTTTGAGGATAAGTAAAAGGCAAAAGAGTCTGCGAAACGTGATTAAATGCTCATATTTGTTAATTACCTTTTATTTTAGATTTGGAGGTATAACGAAGTTATGCTTTATTTATTTAAACTTTTTCTCCGCCTAAGAAGGCTAATTCTTCTTTCGCCAGCTGAGTACGTGTTTTGGTTACAGCTGAGCAAAAATTGCTTCCCTAGGAAGAAAAAAAATGTCACCTGCTACGAAAAAATATTTTAAATATTGGTTTTAAAATGATTATGGTAGCTTTAAGCTCGTGAAAAATATCTCATTTCACGTCAAGAAACCTGATGGATTCGTTTTCGTGTTATAATCCTGGGTTGTGTAAATATTCAGGAAGGAGAAATATTATTTTACCGGACGTTGTAAGGTTTCCTGAACTAGTCTAATTCATTTGAAAAACTCTGCAGGGTGGTTCTTGCCTTTCATAGATATGATTTAGCGTCGAATTTTAACTGTTAGCATGGTCTTTCCGCGTGAGGGCGCGCTAATGAGGTATTCGGACCACTGCGATAGAGAAATCTTAGTTAGCCTCGACCACGAACGCGACATTTCCTAAAAATCTGCTTGTCCTACGGAATTTGAACTCGAAACGTACAAAAGATATAGAAGCACACGTGCACGGCGTGATAAGTCCACTAGAAACATCACCTGAGAAATAAAGTAATTTTCCGACGTATATTTTTAGGGACACTCGAATGTTTTCCCGCCGAGAAAGTATACCTTTCCCATCTGAGAAGAAAAATACAATTTCGAAAGAAATTCTCGTCCCACTCTCCGTCTGAATCAAGCTCTTAATTGAATGCCTCGTTAAGTTCTGCGAAGGTTGTATTTCTCTGGAGGCTTCGGGGTGAGGGAGAGAGAGAGAGAGAGGTAGGGTAAGGGGACACGAGTAGGGAAAAATAAGATTTATTGGAAACGTTTCCTTAAATTAGAAAAAAAAGAAAATTAATGGTGGAGGGAGAGACATTTTCGAGGAAGGTTTTTATCCGTGAGTGGAGCGGAGCAAAGGGGGTCATGCCCCCGAGACCTGAGGCGTCTTATACACTCTCTATACTCTACGGACGCCCACTAAACCCACGCCACGCGCTCTTTCCCACGTAACCCCTTCCCCTCGGCTGCTATTTCTCTCCTCTCCCCATCCCCACGTGCGCACCGAACGCGGCCCAAACGCTTTCCAAAGGCGGTAAGATATCCCTCTTTACCTCCAGGCCCCCTCTTTCCCCCCCCCCTCGACTCGCACCACGCCACAACACTCCACTCCCCCCCCTTTCCTCTTCCACTAACCCAAATTGAGTTCTGGTCGCTCAGACGTGAACGGTCCATTGGGCGCCCCACGAAATAGTTATCGGAGAATTTTTATTGAGGGGATCGAGGTAGGTAGGGGGGAGGATCTAGCCTCATGCTCACCCCTCTCCTCTCCGAGTCCTAAATCCGCGTCCACCTCACCTCTCCCGCCCCTATCGAACTATCATTTGTTCATTCCACGGGAGGGGTTTACTCTATCCTCCCATTCCGCAAATTTCTATCCCTCGAGCTCACTACCTTCGCCGCTCTCCCCTCCGTTCCCCGCCACTCACTCTGGAGTGGATTTTGCCTCTTCCAGGAAAGTAACTTAAGTTTATCCCTCCCCATTTCAATGCCACCGTTCCTCGTTTCCCCTCGCCACCGTTTTTTTCGAGGGAAGAGTGTGGGAAGAGAAATAAAAGGGAGGATTTTTGAGCGAAGGTTCGGAACGCGTGTGAAAGCGGGGAAGGGAGGGGGGGTGAAGGGTTAGGAATTGTTGAGGTAAGGGCCCTGGATGGGAGCGGCGGTGGCCAGGAGGGTGGGCCTGGTGTGGAGAGGGCGCAGAGGGAGGAGCGGTGGTTGGCGGGTTCGAGAGGGTTTTTAGAGGTAGGGAGCGAAGGTGAGGTCTTTTTGGAAGGTGGGTGTCTGGGGGAGAGAGAGTGGAGAGTTAAGAGGAAGGAGGGTTTGGAACCGTCCAATGGTAAATGGGCGAAACGAATCGTTTAAAAAAAATAAGAGCTGCCTAAACAAGGGCAAAATGTGTGCGGATGGCTGTAGATTGATGGCGTAATGGAGTTTTTAGAATCGCTTTAATTGGCTCCGGGAATTCATTTTCTCTTATTCCCCACCTCATCTTAACTCTTCCAACAAAATTTTCCAATTATCCCATCGCTCGCAATGTTGCACATTTTTGAAATTTTCCTCCAGTTCGGGTAATGCTTAGAATGCAGGACTCCTCTATGCAACTTTAAAATCCTCTGAGTCAAGTTTAAGCTTGAACAGAATATTTGTATTTTTCAGATGAATGGAATTTTCATCTTATAATGCAGATAACATTGAAGTTAAAGTGTTGCAAAAGTCGATAAATAATGCAAAGATTCTTCGAAGTTGTGACATAAAATCAAGTAATTGTGTCTCTGATTAATTAATTTAATTTGGCACTTTCGCTATCGTCTCCTTTGTGGCGTTTTGTTGCAAGAAAAGCATTGTAATAGAATTCGGGTTCAAAACTGTGTAAATTAATTTATCTTTCCGTGATAAATACGGGTAGGATGACGTGTTTAATCAGTTTACATCGTGAGTCAACCTAGATGCCACTATAGTTCAAATGTTAGGTTAGTTCTAATTCAGCTGAATGCCCAAAATATGATTCACCAATTACTTGTATTCGGTAATGGGTAATATGGCAACTGCTCATTCTTTGCCGGGAACCTTACGCAATGAAAATTAATGTTGTTGAATTTTCATAAGAAATGAAGTGTTATATTCATTATAATAATAACAAGCCCATTGTATTTCTGACGCCAATTTCATCTTTCTTACTTTGTTGATTTGGCTTGTATTGCTCGTACTTGCACACCATCGGTTTAAAATTTCGGAAAATTTCACGTTTCCAGAGAAAAAGTATTCTGCGGCTATCATGGATGCTTCGAAGGATCTCTTTGTTCGTGTAAAGCTGGTATATGTCTCATGTAAGTATCACAAGAGTCTACATAAGGATTCAAACAATGAAATCGAAACCTCTATGGTACACTAAGTTCCAAAAGCACCTCTAATGACAACAATATATTTTAATGTAAAAAAATTCTGATTTTGAATATATTTTTGTTTTCAATGCATAAGATCATTTCATCATGGAAAAGAAAATATTATTCTAACAATGGGAGTTTATCACTGAAATTAAAAACAATGTATCTTTCCACCAAATTTTTTATTAGGTATGACTAGTTTCAACGCATCGGTGTCATCCTCCGGTACGAAGTTACTCAAGCAGGTCGGTTCTGCTGTCACCTGCCCCCTCCACCCCCCACACCAAATTCAACCAATCCAGTCACCTCTTTTCCCTCTTTACCTCCACTCATATAACCGACCTAGATGAGTACGTTGAAACCAGTCATACCTAAAAGAGATTTGGTGGAAAATAATTTTTTTTTTGTTTTTCAGTGATGATGGATTTCCATAAAGTTAAGCCTTAAAACATCGAAAATATACGATATAATGGAGACTTACGATCGTTATGACCAGTTTAATGCAGTTTTTCAATTGAATTCAGAGCGAAATGAAATAGTGCTCAAATTTTATTAAAGCGAAAGCGGCCCACTCGCCTCAGTTGGGAATCTTTGCATAGGACTATGGAACACTGAGTTTGTGGTGTTTTTATATTTTTCCTTTTCTTTTCTGTGAATGTTTTGATGCTTTCAGGTTAAAATTTCCGCGAAGTGTGTATCACATTTGAGGATGAAATAATAACTTGAGACGCCACAAACACAAAAAATCGCGACCAGGTTCCAACTTTCGTGAAACCTCCTTGTCGTGAATAAAAATTGCGGATTCAATCATCAGTTCCCGTATCTTTCATGGAAAGGATAGAGAAAAAAAAAACATGCCGGTGTGTTTTTCTCCAGGTGTCGGGCGTATCATCGCTGAAAGCTTCTGAAGCATCGGAGGAGAATTTGCATTCGGTATCGAGATAGATAACGGCTTACGGGAACTGCCGGGAAGGTGAGGGAGGGGGTTAAAGGGATAATGGGGGTATGAGTCGGGAGATACAGAATGAGGGGTTAGGGGTGATTCAACGAACCTATTTCCGTACGATCCTCGGTACGCGTTGGCGGTACGCGTTCCTCCGCCTCCTGCTTCATCCTCCTCACCCCAACCAGCGCTTCCTTCCCATCTTTTCTATACTCCTCCTCCTAACCCCATCCAACTGCAGCGCAAGCGGAGTAACGGCCATGCAAGTGAGGAGAAAAGGCGGCAGAGGGAAAAAGAGGAGAAGGTCATGGGATGAGAAAAGAGAGTGGTATAGGCCAAAGAAGGAAGGAGACGAAGGGACATGGGAATAAGCGTGGACTGCGAATGGCAAAGGGCCCGCGGAGGAAATAAAATAAGTCTTCAAGTGGAAATAGGAGAGAGGAAGGGGTTTGAAATAGATAGATTTTTCGCCCTTAGTGTTTCTCTCTCGCTCTCCATTTCCCTCCCAATCGCTCGCTCTCTCCCTCTCTCTGCCACACACATAGCTCACACAAGCGCGCTCATACGGGCGCCCAGCATAGGACCTCCAATTCTTATTCCCAGGGAAGTGAATGCATAAGTAAAGAGCGGAATTGGATAAAGGGGTGTAGAATGGGGTGGAACGGAGAAGGGGACTGATGGAAGAGGGGGGCAATGAGGAGAGTGGGGGAGGGGAACGGGACGAGCTAGTGCGGGGATGATACGGGGGGGGGGGAGAAGAGCAAAGAGGGAAGTTAAGGGGGAGAAGAGGAGTTTAGTGGAGAGGGAGGCCTTATCGAGGCGAATGCAACAAGAGCGAATCAGGTCGGAGGTTGTCAAAAATTCGAAATATGATTAGATCTGTGGTTTCCGAATTTATTTGACTCGTGTTGATTCTCTTAATGTGATTTATTTCAATTATTTATTTATGAAAACTGTGTATTTGATGTTTTTCATCATATAAGTATCTATTTATGGAAATACTGGATCACTCATTGCTAATTTAATCACAATGAAACGCTCAGGTTAGCAGGTAATACGATACCGTGATGAGATAGTTGAACCACTCTCTCCCCTCCGCTAATCTTGCCTCCAGTCTTTGGTTTCCCCCCTTCTCCATGTCTCTTCTTCAGGAGGGTCTTCACTTGCGTTTCCTCCTCACTGAGTCTTGTATGTGAATTTATTGAGTACTGTTGGGCTATTCATTAAACCGCACTTTATGATCTGACCCATTTCTCTGGCTCTACTGTTCATAAAATACCATATATAAATCTCGTGGCTTTTGGAAATATGGGGAGGACGAGAGTATGGTGCCGCATTGGGGACATGAGAGAGGTGGGCAAACGTTCGGGAACCACTGCGATTATCATTTCGCATCTTTTTATCGCCCGCAAAAATTTATTTATTGCCCGGCTAGGTATGGGATTTCGGTGAGAGAAGGGGCGGGAGGCGGAGGAGGGGACCCTGAGCGGGTGGTTTCGAGGTAGACGGGTGCTCTCCTTCTCTTTCTTCTTGGCTTGAAGAAAATATCCCTCCGCTCTGCCCTCGGGGGCGGATGCCCCCGAGGGCAGGGCGTTGCGTCAGCGCCGATGGCCGATGTCGGTTCGGAGCCCACAAAACTTGAGAGGTCGAGGAGGCAGGCAATCTGCCTACCAGTATAACTTTTGCGGCGTAATGGAATGGAGAGGATGATGGGGAGGATGTCGGGAGTGGGGAAAGAGAGAAAGTGAGAGCAAGAGGTAGGGAGGGGAAGGGAGATAGTGTGGGAAGCGGAAAAACGCGGAGGACTGCGGGAGAGGGAATACTGAGCAGGACTGAGGAATGAGAATGGGAGGAAGAGTGTAAGGGAATGGATGAGGGTGTGGGGGCAAAGGGTGGAGCCGGTTGGATAGGAGCACGGATCAATATTAAACCGAGCATTGACATACACTTTTCCCGTTTCTCTCTCTCTCTCTCTTCCCCCCTCTTCCCTCCTTCTCACTCGAGAGTATCTATCTGAGAATCGGACCCGCTTCTGTCAGCCGGTGCCTACGATTCAAGTGACCCTCTTTTTACTCTCTCTTTTGTCGGGGATGCTCAACTGAGTAAAGGGTGAGTCCTAGGGGTGACTCGGGCGATGGAAATATAGGGGCGTCATATTTACGACAATCTCAGTTTTTCATTCGTTATAAATGAATAAATAAATATGCATGCGTGTATATATACGAATGTAGTTATTTTATTTTATAATATTTTTAATGAAAATTCCAATTCCTTTCGAAGATCATTTTAATGGTCGTGATTATTGCAGAAGCTTTTCGGGTACAACCTACTGCATACAATAGTTTATAATAACAAAGTTCATAATTTTCATTAACATGAATATTTTCACTAAAGCTGGGCGGGTTTCACTCTATTTCTTGCGTAATAAGTATTTTGATAATAATTTGTGTGGATGACCAATTTATACTCGCGAAAATTAGGCGAGAATAAAGCCAAATAATAAACTGCAGTCGAAATAAGATTTTAAAATTAAACTGGGAAAATACAGAACTGGGAGAGTTCCCTTATTAAGGCCGTAAGATCATAGCAATCAGAGGAGCGAGAGAGAGGGAGAATAACGGGTGCGCAGGCGAAGGCTCTCTATAATAAGAAAAGCTACTAACGACAAAAATTGGCTTGGACAAAAGGAAGAGGCTCATTAAAACTTGTAAATAGGGATTACTTGTAAAAGACTTTCAGGCATGGGGATAACAAAATTGAGAAGAAAAATAAAAGTGATGGAAATCAGATATTCCTTAGATGTCGAAAATAAAATGGAGAGGCTAGAGTAATTAATGAAGTACTTAGACAAAAGGATGAACAGAGGAGCTCATTAGAGATAATTTAAGTAGAGGTAAACTTGAACACTTTTTAAAGCGTGATTATTTAATGAAGGTCTTAAATGCAGGTAGATAAGATGAAGGATAATTTAGAGAATAGGTGTTGAAAATATAAAAAAGAAGGATTATATATGGACTAAAAAGGAAATAACTTAAGATGTGCTAATAAACATCGATGGAAAAAGAATATGAAATAATTATAGGGGCGTTGAATTATGTATTCAACTTATTTTTAAAGTTTTTTTAGTAGACATTCTGGATATGCTAAACATATTATTTCGAAGAGACAAACGTTTTAGAAATATTAAGAGTAAAATATAATATATATATATATATGATTTCTTCGAAGTAACACGGAAGTGTTGAATAAAAAACTTAGACAGTAACATGCAGCACGAGAACACATAAAAAGAACACTCACAATAATATCTTGATAATTTCGACGGACTCGAACTCCGTCTTCTTTGGAAGAGTCATATCTTATCTTCCGAAGAAGATATATAAAATATATATATATATATATATAATATATATATATATATATATATATAATATATATATATATATATATATATATATATATATATATATATAATATATATATATATAATATATATATATATATAAATAATATATATAATATATATATATATATATTATTTTCACACATAGAAATAGACATATAGTATAAGGAAAGGGGATAGGAAAACACATAAAAGACCAACACAGGAAAGGTGGGGAAGGCAGTTTTGAGCAGATCACAAATGCAAAAATATTTCCTTATCCGGGAATCTTGTATATAAATATTTCCTTATATATGTATATACACACGCACTCACACGAGGGGATAGGGGATATCGTAAACTTTTAATTATTTCTAAAACATATTCGAGGTAGGAACTTAATTTTCATTTTATATTTTTAAGACTACTATATAATTATCACATAGAGTTGTACGTTTCTTGGCCTTTTGAATGCTGGCATTGTAGAATTCAGCATATTGCGTCGAAAACCATTATTCTACCTATTGGATGACGTAATTTGTGTTGTCAAACCTCCGAACTCGGAATGGTTATTTGAGTTCTGAGAATAAGAAAAGTCCTTGGAGTGAGATCGGGAGGATGGATGAGGCAAAATTTCAAAGCCACATCCCTTTGGCTGCCGATGTTGCCATGTTTGCCTCTGAAAAAGAGTCAGTGTTCGCGGAACATAGAGTGCTGACGCCTTTGACATGTGTACGTAAGTCTTAATGAATAATTTTCCATGCACTGCCATAACTAAACACGGTCTCATTCATGATCATTTTGATGGCTGCTCTTCTGTCTATTGGGGTAAAGTCCTCCACTTTTTTCACTGTGGCAGCTTCGTCCGTGAGTAATAGTCTTCCACTTCTGGGATCGTCTGTGAGGGATATGTGACTAGTTTGAAAATTCCCTTTCCACCCCACAACTACGTCATATGACGGGCTATTATTTCCATAAACAACCATCATTTCACCGGCTGCTGAAACTTTTCAAATGAAGAAACTCAATCAAACTGCAACCATCTATATAGCTAGCACGTACTCTCTATATTGCGAAATAATTCAATCTACGGCTTCCTGAAACGAATCAAATCAACGTTAATAGGTGTGATTTACAACATTTAGTACATAATAATCAATGAATATGCAGAATTAATGAATGTTATCCAGTTATATCAGTTATTTATAAGTAATTATTTCTTAAATCTGAACAAGCAATACAAGATGGTGGTACATTTTAGCGCGAGGATGTATATAATGAATGTACGAAAATGCTTATACTAGTATGCGAATGAAGAGATTGGTGGACCAAAAGAGGGTGGAGAGAGTGATAAAAAATATGCTCTTGAATTGACAACTGTCGGTGATGATGAATTCAAGTAGTTTCTATGATTTGAAACTCATTTTAAGATTGCAATCAATAAATGTCTCGAAAAGTGGATTGAGAAACAATTTTCCGCTCTCCATGTCTGATGAGACTCATGACGACACAGGCTGGGACTGATGTACTGTTGCGAGGATGTTACATTTACTCCTGTGTATTTCCCGAAAAAAAGAAGGCAAGGATGATGTGCAAGTGGTAATGTAATGAGAATAAATTCGTTTTTTTTTGCAATTCAATTCGATTTAAATCTTCGTTGCTTTTTGCTGCATGCATTGCATGGATGAAAAGTTTAAAACTCATTTACTTAGTCGATGTTTGCAAAATTGAGATTATTCTGCATTTAATCAATCGAACATGACTTTTGCTAAGGAATTTTCAGGCGTGCTTTTTGCTCTTAAAGAGTCTCTCTAATCGCTAATCTGTGCTTTGTATCGTTCGTCTGTTGTTCTGGCGTGGGAGTGGAGACGCCTTGTGTCGAGGGAGTGGATGGTGCTGGGTGACTTATCCCCATACTCACTTGAGGTCCCACGGCCATTTCTTTTCAGACGAGACGCAAATGTTTCTTATACCTGCCCCCAAAACCCTTCTCTCGTTGCCGCTTCGTCGTGCAATATCTGGAAAGGATCGTATTTTCACTCCTCGCTTCCCAGAAAGGCTTTGGTGTTATCTCCATGGATAGCAGTTTTTCTACCTCGCCCTTTTCTTCGAGACATTAGAGCAACGATGGACGTTACGGCTTATCGGAGGTTTTTATAGTCGCGGTAGTTCGCTTGGTTTATTTTTTGCGTGTTATTTGTTGGATTTTTAGGAGTTTTAATTGACTTCTTCTTTTGTTTTTTCACTTTATTGGATACCTTCCTTGTAATGCTCGATTGGGTCAGATTCCTGGAAAAGTAAAGCTTCGCGTGTTTGGGAAAAGTTTGATTTTAACCGAATGAATCGCCAGTTTTAAAACTAACTCAAATCACCAGTTTAAACCCTAACATAAATCAATGCGTTTGCCATAAAAATTCAATCAAAATTTGAAGAACTTATTTATATATTAAATATATACGAATCAATTGCAAAAGTAAATAATGATTCAGTAAAGTCAGGTAGACTTAATATTTAATGTTACCTCTTCGAGATGTGAACTATAATTAGTCATTTCGTTGGTGCTTCGTGAAAGGTATTTTGAAATGAACCTATTTAATTTAATAAAGAGCCATTTAATCACCACTAATATTTGAAATTTAGTCTTTTCCGAGGAAAGAGTTGTTACCTCCATGGTTACTGACGTTGGCTAAATATTTTCGTATGACAAGTAAAGAGCTAAACATGTTATTTTTAATTTGCTTGAACCGAAGGTGCTAATTTAGTTCATTCATAAAATGAAAATATAGTGAACAGTCCCCAGGTAAAGTATTTTCTCAAAATCAAATTTTGCGACAAGAAATCGGTGGCCTCCGACCTGTCTCAAGGATGGTGATACAACGAGTAACCGTTGTTATGAATTAGCCTATTTATATCTAATGTAATTGCTATCATTCCAGATTTACATTATTTTTTAATCTTTACTTGATGTTGTTCATGCATTAAAACTATAGCGCAATTAAGTAAGAAGGAGAGAAGAGGGGTCAAGAGGCTTCAAAGGCTAAAAAGTTCGGACAGAAAATATATCGTTTATTGTTTCCTTTCGAGCCTTCCTTTTTATTTTCGGCCGAAACAAAATTTTGGCATATGTAGATTAGAGACTGAAGGTTATTGCTCTCCGCCCGCAATCCTCAATTTCCTCAAACTCCATAACCCCGTCTTTCGCTCTTTTTGGGTACTCATTATTTTTAGTACCCCTTTTCTCGCTGGTATTTTGCCATCTTCTCATTCTATGAACAATTACTTGGGACTAAATTGCCAGGTTAAGGATGAGTTCAGTATAATACTGAGAAGAAGTCGTTAAAGGAGGACCGTGTTTTCACGCGGGTCATTGAACCGTTTATGATCGTGCGGAGATGGGAGGCAATGTGCTTGGCCTAGAGGGAAGAAGGTAACAGAGTTAGGGATGTAGGGAAATACTATTTCTGCGATGTTTATCAGATCAGTCCATGCATAATTATCTAATTTTGTGAATGAAATGTTTGAAGGAAAATGATATCAGCATACAATTAGCCATTAGAGAGAGTAAGAGCGAACATGCTATAATTGAAGTAAGACATGATCAGTGACAGAAACAGCAACAGAAGATGGGAAGCCATAGAAATGTGATGTTGAGGGTAATGATTAAATGATGAAATGGTCGGGGTGAATCAAAATGAAGTATTGCTAAAAGTAGAGCAATGGAATGAAGAGAATCTGCAATGGAATATTAACAAAAGCAGAGGAAGTCTTGAAAATGTTGAGACGTAGAAGGGACCAAATAATTGTAAAGGTTCATAATAATTTGCCCCCCGAAGACGATGAATCAAAAGAGAATGGCTGGAAAGAACTATATAGAAAAACTATGATGGAATTACAGAATCACATTAGGGAGAGTTATACCTAAGACTCCACACAAGAAAATGAAAATCTCCAAGAAAAGAACAGAGGAGAGCTATGCCGAGGTTATGCGGATGATCTGTGTGTAGGAAGGACAGGGGAAAGGAGAGAAGGTAAGAAAAATACCATCCATACGATAATAAAATATATACCATAGGTTTTTTTGCGACAGGAATTAATCAAATAAAACACAGGAAGGACAAATTTGAAACAGTAAACAAGTATGATTCCCTATAAGAGATATGAAATGCAATAAAAGAAGGGCAGGGAGATAGGAAGGAGAGTAGCGAACGCAAAAGATTTCTGAGGAAACAATTACTAATGACGCAAGATACTGATCCATCTTTACGGAAAGAGTTCGTAGAAATTTACCCATAAAAAAGAGCAGTTCTGAAGATTTCCATAAGTTAAATAATTACGATGGACAAGACGTTTTGCCACTTAAAGGGTGCGTTCCAAAAGTGCTAAAATAGAATTTCTCGCATCATTCCTATTAATTGGATTGATATTAAATTACTTAGATTATGTCAGCGTCACGAAAGACCAACAGAGCGGAAATTTCAAGCGAACTTTTGCAATGTCTTGAAAATGAACCTAATTATTCGGACAACGTCATCACTGGTGATGAAACCTGGGTTTTTGAATACGACCCAGAAACAAAACACCAAAGCTCTGAGTGGCACACCAACCAGTATCCCAAGCTCAAAAAGGCAAGAATGAGCTAATCAAAAGTGAAAACAGTGCTCGTTGCCTTTTTTGACAGTAAAGGAGTGGTCCATAAGGAGTTTGTTCCTGAAGGACAGACAGTAACGCTGTCTACTACGTGGATATTCTGGAAAGACTCATCAGAAAAAGGGTCATCAAGACGAGAAAAGACATCTTCGCTACCTGGCAACTCCATCACGCAAACACACCTTGCCACAACACGCCATGAGTCTGCGAGTTCCTGGCCAACCACCAGGTGCCAATGCTGCCCCACTCCCCTTATAGTCCTGATGTCACACCAGCATATTACTTTTTGTTTCCTCGGATTAAGTAGCCCTGAAAGGAACCCATTTTTCTTCCATAGAAGAGATCCAGTCAGCTGTGACGAAGACCTTACAAGAGGTCCCCGAATACGCCTTCGAGGGCACGTACCGGTCATGGCAGATTTGCCGGAAAAAATGTGTACAGGCTCAAAGACAGTACTTTGAATAATCTAAGTGGTTATGCAAATCCGTTCAATAAATTACTTGCAAATATTAAAATAATTGCATTACTTGTGGAACACACTCTGTGCATAGATTTTGCGATAAATTTTACATAATGAGAAGTTATCTTGCGAATGAAAGCTAGAAAACAGCATTCAGCCTGTAATCTAATATGGACCCTAACCAGAAGCACTGGCTCACATTAATGCTTTGTATGTAAAATAAGTCAAAAAGGTACAAAAATGACATAAAATATGATTATAATAAAAATAGGAATTACTGATAAATTCCATTGTGCATTTGAATAACTTAGTCTTGACGTGAGGTGGGGGAACTTCTCCATGAGATGGATGAGGAATTCCACTGGTTAGAATCGGCAAGAGGGACGGATTTTAAATACCTTCTCGTCTGCGGTATATTGCGCAGGAGATGGGAGAGGTCGGTCTTTTTGGGGTTTCTGACCGCAGAGATAGATCTTCGTTTACATACTATGGTGTTCAGATAGGCTAGATTTTGTTGGAAAAAGTAAGAAGAATAATGTGTCTAATAATTTTCCAAAGAAATTGGTCTTGGTTTCCCACCTGTTTTCCCTTGACTCCATAACTTGTTATTTTAGTGTCATTTGTTGCACATTGCTTTGCTATAACGTTGGAAAATCCATTGTCCCGTGATAATTTAATTTGTGGAAAGCTTCCAATTTATTCTTTTCCTTTTGGATATCCATCGTTTATACGAATATACATCTGGCTCAATTAATTTTACTTATGCATCGATTTCACTTTTATAGGCTCATGAGGCTTGGAGGCAATCAATTATTTGAAGAAAAAGGCTTTGGCATCAACAAACTTTCTTTCGGTTGTTTTACTATATATCTCTGTTTTTTCTAAACATACATATTTATAGTTGTATGAACACATTTATTAGTTAAAATTATTGATACGTGTTAAAAAATTATCTGGTATTTGTACTTATCGATTTATACTAGACTTTTTCTGTTATTTGATCCCATGATATTCGACCTGTTCAGTTTTTTATAAATGCCATTGAATCCGTGTTTTATCAGAATTGTAGCAAGATTCTTCCATTCTGAGTGAATCATCTTCATCAGATTCTAAAGACCTAATGAAGCTCAGTGGAAATTCGGCCAAACTATCGGTCGGCGTAATGAATCAACGTGGTGGAAATTCGAAAGCCCTGGAGACATCTTTAAAATATCCAGAGGCCTTCGTACATCATTTTCTGTGATTAATGGACGCAAAATGCCATATTCCAGCAAGGCCGAGTTACTAAAGGACCTGCTCTAAACGCTATGATTAGAGCAGGCGTTCATAAATAACTGGTGTCAGAAATGGCATTTCCTAATGATCTCAATAAAACTGATTTGTTACGCAGGGAAAGTTGATATATTGACTTGAAGGATTTGAATTCTCAAGCCATGACTCATTAAAATTTGTATGATCTTAAAATGTTTAAAAAAAATACTTTTAAACTTTTACGCAATGAATTAACATTCTTATGTCTCCGATTACGATCATGGTTTCCATGGGGGGTTTCACAATCATGTTTTCCTGAATCGCATCATCATTGTAACTTTTTTGCACATAGTATATACAATATACATTTTAACTATCTAATCCAGGAATCGCAAGACCACTCTAATCTGGTACATATCTCCACTAAGTTGTTCCGGCTTGTGTCGGATAAATCGGGTGAAACTTAAAATATAGCCGGAATGCCCAATTATGCCCGACTTTACAAGAAATATTTTCTCATAATAAATGTGTCATCTGTCGTCAGTAATTGTTCTTTCTGATAGATCTTCTTCGCGTGAGTTATTTACCTTCCTCTCTTCGATATATATCCTCGATCAATCTATATTATTTCACACAGAAATACGAGGGTCATCCGGAAAGTAGTACCCGTTCGTGCCGCATGAAGTGCTGACGACGCGAGTAGCCGCTGGACGAGGTCAGATAGCTTCAGTGGCTTGTCTGCCTTCTCTGAGCCAAGTTGCGTGACGCTAGCATTGCCTGTGTTGTTTCTGTGATTGTTTACAATGTTTAAAAAAATTGAGAACGCCGCCAGTTGTGAAGTGAGGGCAGTGATTAAATTCCTCAATGCAAGAAACGTTCGCCCATGTGATATTCATCGCCAATTAAAGGAGGTGTATGGAGACAATGTAATGGACGAGTCGTCTGTTCGGCGGTGGTGTCGCAACTTCAACATGGGGAGGGGGAACACACACGACGATGAGCGTTCGGGGAGACCGTCTGTCATTACAGACCAACTGGTGAGCTCAGTTGACGAATTCGTGAGGAACGATCGGCGCGTCACAATTGATGACATCTGTGAGCATTTTCCCAATGTTTCTCGAACAATTGTTCATGAAATTGTTAAACACCATCTGCATTATGCAAAAATGTGTGCAAGATGGGTCCCTCGCATGCTTACAGATGAGCACAAAACCAAGCGTATGGCTGCAGCGCTGACGTTTTTGGGATGTTATTCTGATGAAGGAGACTCTTTCTTGACTCGCATAATTACTGGTGACGAAACATGGGTTTGTTATGCATCACCTGAGAGTAAACGACAGTCAATGGAGTGGCATCATGCTCATTCACCAAACAAACCAAAAAAATTCAAGACAGTTCTGTCCACCAGGAAACTCATGGCAACCATTTTCTGGGATCGACGAGGTGTATTGCTTATTGATTTTATGGCCCGTGGAGACACTATTAATGCCAATGCGTATTGTGAAACATTAAAGAAATTACGGCGGGCAATACAAAATCGGCGGCGAGGTCTATTGTCTACTGGTGTCATTCTCGTTCATGACAATGCCAGGCCTCATGCAGCTGGGATAACACAAAAACTTTTGCAGCAATTCAAATGGGAAACTTTCGACCATCCACCGTATAGCCCGGACTTGACCCCTTCAGATTTTCATCTCTTTACAAAGCTTAAAGACTTTTTGGCAGGAAAAAATTTGACAGCGATGAAGAACTTAAAGAAGGAGTGACCCTGTATCTCAATGAGCTAGCGGCGAAGGACTATGCAGCAGGAATACAGAAACTTGTCACACGTTATGACAAATGCCTTAATTTGCTTGGAGATTATGTTGAGAAGTAGTTTAAAGTATCCTCTTTCAAATAAAATTTTTTATGTTTGTTAATATTTACTTTTGTGTCTTTATTTCACGAACGGGTACTACTTTCCGGATGACCCTCGTAGATATAAGGAAAGGGGATAGGAAAACACATAAAAGACGAACCCAGGAAAGGTGGGGAAGGCGAATTTGAGCAGATCACAAATGTAAAAATACTTCCTTATCCGGGATTGGAACGTCGGACCTTCCACTTGCCGGGCGGATGGTCTACCACTTAAGCTAATAAGGAAACCTAATTTACACTGAGATCTGCGATCTTATAAAGCGCCCAAATGCCCCGATTGCTTTGTGCCCAGAGATGGCGTTAGAGAGCTGTTTCACCCACCAAAGGAGATATAGACGACACACAAGAAGGAGAAAGGATAGTAGAAAAGCATTCATACGATAATAAAGGATAGGAACGGTGCGCTTCTTGGCACGCATAGCCAGAAGAAGAGACGAGCCACATAGGCCAAACACAGAAGGGGAAAGGATAGTAGAAAAGCATTCGTACGATACATATATGTATATGTATATATATATATATATATATATATATATATATATATATATATATATATATATATATATAGTCATCCTATCTTCCGAAGAAGACGGAGCTCGAGTCCGTCAAAATTATCAAGATATTGTGAGTGTTCTTTTTATGTGTTCTCGTGCTGTGTGTTACTGTCTAAGTTTTTTATTCAACACTTCCGTGTTACTTCGAAGAAATCACATATATATATGTATATATATATATATATATATATATATATATATATATATATATATATATATATATATATATATATATTTGAAGTTGACGTTCTCCGGCGTATAAAAATATTTTTATATATAACATGATAAACATACTATCTATCCTTGCTAGCCAAAAACCGTGGGTTCGAGTCCCATCTAATTAATGCACGAGGGTAGTGGACAATTCAAGAATGCTGGGAAAATGATCAATTGACTCGCCAGGTTCATCAACGGTCACCACAGCCATTCGACAAGAAAGGTCAAATGTTTATATAAACTGATCCTCGTGTCTTTTTAGGAATGAAGCATTAGATAATTTTAATCCGTCCTTGATCCACCGTTAACTGATTGAAAACCTTTTGAAATTAATGACATAATGATCCATTACGGTTACGCATGTATAAATATTTACGTCCCTCTTAATATAACCCCTTAGTTCTGATTGAAACCATGACGATTTATTTATCTAGATTTAGAATAATTTTTTTAAAACCAAATTACGATTAACGACTGCGGCCGTACGAGGTTTGTTCAGGGTTTCGACCACCAGTTGGTAAGGTAATGAATTACACCTTCTGTTTTCCTTTTGATGAACCCGCAAAGAGAGGAATGGTTGGACGTCGAGTGAGGGGAAGCGGGGGGGGGGGGTCGCACTATTTTCATACTTTTTTCGAAGAGGATGAAGCGGATCGACGTATGCATTCATGTGTGCATGTAGAGTGGAGGTATGGGAGAGATATATGGAGGAGGTATGACGAGTGAAAGGTTATGCGGTGTGGTGGAGAGATGGGGAGAGCGGAGTGGGAGAAAGGAGGAGAATGAAGGGGAGAGAGTGTACGTAAGCGACCGGTCCCCTCCCACCGCTCCCAATGCATTTCCTCCCTCTCGCTTCAATTATTCACACACCTTTCCGCTTTTGGTAATTTGCTCTCTTTTTCGGTCGCCACCCACTCTCTCCCCCCCCCCCTTCCCTTTTGCCCCAAAAAAACCTCCTACACATTCCCACCCTCCCACAAGTCATTCACCCAATCTCCGTTCCCCCCCCCCCTCACAATCCTGCCCCCCTCTCCCCATCTCCATTTTTCCGAACCAGCGTACGATATCCCTGCCATGAGCTTTTTCGAAACTGTATTGCGCTCGCTTCACCTGGGAATTCAGGGCGCTTTTTATATTTCCTCCAGTGCTTCCTCTTCCTGCATGCTCGCTATTGTTTTCAGTCCTTTATATTTTTAATCTTTACCTCTCTCTCCCCCCCCCCATCCCGCTCACATACACAGGCAGGGTTACGGCCACACGTACGACCTCTCTCAGGGTTCTGTTTTCATCTCCTACCTGTCGATTTCTTTCTCCGCCTCACATGCATTTTTTTCGTCAAGGTTTTGATCAGGTTTCTCTCTCTCTTCCCCAAAACCTTCCATAGACCATAACCAGTCCGCTTGGCAGATATTTTCGTACCATCACCGATCTCCGCTGCTTTGTTATTTTTTTTGCTTCCCACTCCATAGTTCGTGGTTTGTTTTCAATATTTGTGTCCTCGCAAATATCATCTTTCTTTCTCTAAGCATGGAAAAACAATCGACTCCGATCTCGGTCATACACGTTCACGTTGGGTTTCATAATGCCATTTTCTCTCTTTCTCTCCCTCTCTCTCCTTTTTATCCCTCTCATCACCCACCTGCGGATCTGGCGACGGTCCGGTTAGTTTTATTTTCTCCAGTTGGCAAGCCAAACAGCTGAACATAACGATTTTGGATGTTAGCTTACAAATTTGGAGGGGAGCGCAAAGAAATGCTCTAGTAAAGTGTAAAAGGCGTGCTGCACTTTCGAAGCAGAGGCATCAGGGGCAACTCTTACTGGTTCCTGCGGTCCCCTAATAAGATTTAAAAAAGTTAAATAGGTTTTTAATGATTCATTCATAGGCCCGTTTTCATAAACAACTGTCATGGCTGGATCGTAAGGCATTCATTAATTTGACTATTGATTTCATTTTATACGCGATGATAAAACGTGAAGAGCTCTTTTATCAAGTTCATATAATTGTTCCTCAAAAGAAAGGTAGTTGATTATTGCTTATTTTAATTGATTTGATTACATTAAATTGATAAACGATGCCAGATAAGTGTAATAAAACGATTGGAGACGAAGGAATTGCTGTAGATGACCTTTAAATCCTTTATTTTTTGTGTTGAGTACTATTTTTTTTTAATTCATCATTTTTCTGTTTTGGTGTTTTAAGGATGGTCGCATGATATTGCGGCGCAAAAAAGGAGTTTTTAATTAATGTATATAACAAAATGATGATCCGTATTCAAGAATATAATTTGGAAGCCATTTCTGAAAAGTTACGCTGATACTTAAATGCAATAAAGGATGGAAGCACAGAAGCCCATTTGTTACACATTATTGCTTTCTCGCAATCTTGAAGTTTGTTCCGAAAGTGCAGAAGGGTAAATGTAATTACTCGGACACTTGTATGGAAATTCATGCCGTTAAGAGCCTGCGTCAACTTCTAAGGCGACGTTGTACGACCTAGTTTTATTGAAGAGAGGTTATAATTGGTATTCTATTGGCAGAAATTGTTATCACCCACTTTTTACGTACGATGAAATGGGAATTTTTCCCTTCCTTTTAAAAGTTTTATCATTTTTAGAGCTAAAATAGTGTGGCTAAGTAGGTCATATCGGTAAAACTTTCATAGATGTTCTGTTTCAACACGGGTTTGTAGGAAAATCAGGAAGAGTTAAGGCTACACTAAAAACATTGCTAACTATATCATTTAATGAACGCAACATTGATAAAAGCTTAAAGTTTCATGCACCTTTTCCTCATCATGGATGAATTACCATTGCGTAGCATTGCCGATTGCAGATATGGTGAATTGGATGTTTTCCATAACGATTAGCGGTGACTGCACGTGCACGGTTAACATCCATACGAGACGTGCGATGGACTTCCGCCTGCGGTTATTGAATACTTTAAACGGGTTTGCCGGTGATAAATAAATATCGGGCCGAGCACATACGGGCCACTTGATGCAAATTTAGGATGGTAGGCGCCCTTAGGGAGTATCCCCCACGTTGCGTTACCTTAAATTTAATGCAGGCACATGAGATGAATCGTCACTGTTCGGATAGAGGGACTACATGGGAACACTTTAATATTTACCTATGTCTTGGGACATTTTTCAATTCCAGGGTGAATTTTGACTTTGAAAGATGGTTCATCATCGGAAAGTAACACTTAAATTTGCGATTCGTATTCATAATGATGAATAATTTACCATCAATTATGCATGATGTTATCATGGTAGTAGAAAATAAACCAGAAATGAAACCCGTGACATATTTCCTTCTTTGGCTTGTAATGAGATAGTTGGGGATGAAATTCGGGAGTGGCAAACATTAAAAATGTTTATAAATGCATGAGAGGGGAAGACGGAAGGGAGTTGATTAGGGGGGGTGGTGAGGAAACATGGACGGGCAAAATTGACTGCCGTCGATATCGCATGAAATTACCCCCTATCAGATTTTATCCCGATTGATGGACTTCAACCTTCTCTGCATATCTCAATAATTAGGGTGTTTCGTGACTTCCACCGGGTCGATTCAGACCGGCGATAAATTAACGCCTCGCTGCTCTCCTAAACAAATGATTTTAAAAAATTCTCTCTCCCTATTTCTCTCGTTCGTGATAAGAGATCCTCTCTACCACAGTCGATTTCGATTCTCTTCGGGTACGGAAGGCTCTCCATCTTGCCTTACGGGACGTTGCTCTCCTTGGGATATCTCACATCCTTCCAACCGATCCCTTCCTCCTTCACGTCACCGCTTTCCGGGAGGGGTCCTCCACCCTTTGCACCAATAGGCCCTCCCTTACTGTTTCCCTGACTCCCTTGCGTTTGTTTTCAAATTCACCAAGTGTCCGCGTTGGCCTTTTCCGAAGAGTTTCCTTCTCTGAGCTAAGGGTATCCATTAAACTCCCCTATCCGTCCACCCACCCACTCTCGCGTGCGTGCTTAAGGTACCCAATGAATCACGAAGAGGTTTCATCGATTACTTCAATTGTGAGCTGAATACAATGAATTTTTGAGTCAAATATGATTTTGAGAGCTTCGGAATTTTTAATATCGACGTATCTGATTTTTTATTTTGAACAGGATATTCCCCTGCGAAAACACAAGAGCACTTAGATCTGTCCGTTAACCACACCCGGAGTAGATGTCAGAAGCAATCATCCTCGCCAAATGCGCTTATCGCCTGGATTACTAAATGTTTATACTTAATTCACTTGACAGCTTTCAAAATTTAATCCTATATCAATTTTTGACTTTGATGAAACTTTTGGGTTGTTTAAGTATTAAACCTAAATGGAATCAATTTATAAGACTTTATCTCAAAATAACAAGATTGAATATAATGCTATTCCCGTTTATCCTTTTTTATTCTGTAGATTTTACATGAATTTTCTGCCTTCTAGTTAAGATTCTTACCTTTTTGAAATTAAACTTCAAATCTAAATTTTATAACCTATAGATAATCATGAAGCCTCTTGGTGACAGTGGCACCACCGGGGTCTTTTCGAACTTTATACACGTACTTTTATTTACATTTCACTGAGAGTCGGTGGGATTCGATGTCGCGCACGATATTAATTACTCTGAGAAGGAAAAATGTGTCTCGTAGTCTGCATCGGACCTCAATAACTCCTGAACATTCCATTCCGTTGAAAAATCACGAGTCTAGTGCGCATATTTACCGGCGCAATATTCCGATATATTTTTTCTACCACCGCCTTAAACTCTCTTTATCTGTGCTACAAGATACCTCTGGATCAACCAGGTCAAGTCGAAGGTCAGAGTGTCGGGCGACGGTTGACGTTTCACATGCACTGGCCTGACAACTATTCTCTGGCGATATTAAAAGCGCAGTTGAGGCGGGAATTTGGGTAATCAGCGACCGCTTTGCCTCATTGACCTAGAGCCGTTGCAGTCACTTATCTTGCTTCTCCAATACGCGTCCCTTTCAGCTGATATGGTTATCAACATTTTTTACGATGACCTTTTTCGCTCCTATCTTCAAATTTTTGTCATTCCATATTAAATGAAGGATTATTATAAAATACAAAATCTGACATGGAAACGGATTAATTTATCCGTACGGCTTTTATTTTTATGGCCAAAGATAAGAATGTCGTTTAATAATTGATGGTTATGTAATTAATTACTCAGTATTATTAAAATATCTTTATAAACAAAACGAAATGAAGGAATAGCCTCGAAATATTTCCTCTTAAAATTTATTATAGAAAATACATTTTTTTATAAATATATTTTATCCAAGTATGGCATGAATTTGACATCCATCCTATTAAGAAGAAGGTCGGCGTGGAAAATAGAGTTGCTATGGGGCGCGCATTCAGGAGGGCTGAAAAAACACTATACATTTACGATATAGTGGTAATTAAGTTATCTTTCTTGTAAGATACGGTTAACGGCTAAAATAAAAGAACTATTTAATTTAATGGCCATATAATGGTTTAAAGGTAATGACTATATTTTATTGAGAAAGTGAAAATGTTATTCATGGAAATTCGCTATCAGTTTTCAATCAAAAATAGCTCCTAGGTCTATGGCCATTTTGAATTGTTTTATCTTTGGGATAACGCCACTGTAAAACTTTGAAAAAAATTCCCAAATATTATTTCTGATTGGTCAATTATTAGCCTAAATCTCAGCAGCTAATCAATTCTTAAAAAAATGTTAAATAAATTTCTTCCTGCTCAGAGTAATGTTTTTTAAGTTACCAAAGTCATAAAAACTTATCAAACAAACCTAACCTACACGATCAGGCATACGGATACAGATATATACCGAAAAATGGGCAAAATATATTCAGTAAACCTCAAAATATGCCTTAACTTCCCAAATTTGAATTTGTATCATGAAAACAATACTTTCTGCTCTGCTACTAAATAGTTTAAGTATAAAGGAATAAGGTGGATATCACATTGCCGTTTAAAGACGTATTGCGACATTCATAAATGCCCGTGTCCTGTTCGTCCTTCGATAGTGTTGTAAAAAAAATCTTCTTGGAAAAACTGGGCAGGAAATGCTTGTTGTAAGGGGGATGAAAAATCCGGGATGAAGTCCCCTGCAAATAAATATAATTTAACATTTGAGCTGATCATTTGCCAATTGCTCAAAGTTGTACCTTCCTTTCAAATGCTAAATATGGGAAACTCCATTATTTAGGTTTTAGGTATAATACTACGAAAGGTCAAAACTGTTGCTTCAATGTTTTGCAAATATTTATGGAATAAGAAAGATATATTTATGACTGATACCGCGATGCATTATGTGTAATATGAAACTCTTCCAACGCATTGTATACCTTATCTCCAATAAATGTGCAACACATCTAAAAATATTTCTAATTAACAATAAAAATCGGCGGAACCATTTGAGTCGAATTCTCTAATATTAGACTAACAAGCAAATCCAGCAAAGTTGTTTTATTTTTCTTCTGAATGCCAAGAAAATCTTGGTACCCGACAAGCATTAAGTTTCCTAACTTTCAGCATGGACATAATTTGATTTGGTACTTTTTCTAACAGCTCGTTGTCGAATTCCTCCTGTTTTACTGCCCTTTTTGGTCACACTCGTGAATTTATTCTAATTTGAAGCCAGCGTATCACTTATGAGATAATTTAATGCTGCCTCCTTCAAAACTATAGTTATTGTTTGCCAATGAATTTTACATCTCATATAATATCTATGAGATGCATATGGTTATGCTTTTGGTTTTGATAGAATTCCTATCCTGCTGACTTATAAAAGCAGAATTAATAGAGAAACTGTATTTCTCCTTTCGACAGAATATTGAATGAAGGGCTTGGAAAACTCGTCATGAATAAGTTTTGACACAATGCATCTTATGGCATTATGCACTAATCTATGATGTTTTGCGGCATGACTGATTTGACGAATCTGGGAAAATATTTTCTGTGTTTTGGCAGGAATTGCTTGTCACGCAAAGCAAAATAGAAAAATTTGCCTCAGTATTTCTCAAATGTTTACAATATAGAATAAAACAAAGGCAACACGTCAGTTTATTTATTTTGTTTGATTTATTGATTTAAGGGCCGAATTAGTTCGATATATAATTTGGAAATATGTTCATGCTTTAACTGATGGTTAGTTCATATTTTTAGCCGAAGCAACTCTTCTAACATCTCGCCAAAAATTTCAACAATAATCGTATATATATAGTAAAGATTCGTGTACCAATTTTATGATCAGTGCTCACTTGTATGATATGAGTAGGTCTGGTACGAATCATGTGTTTACATAAGACGCGGGTGTACGTGTAAGACTGCGTGCGCGTTTTTATTGCGCGGTGATGCAGGACGACGCTAAATACACGCGCGGATCCGCTTGCATATTAAATAAGAAACTGAACTGACTTACCGTCCTTATTCCCACAGCAAATAGACGCCTTTTACGTCTCGCAGACTCCATTAAATATGCAACTAGGGCTTCATGTCTCGTACACCCTTTCATAGCAGCACCATTTCAACTCCAACGGTTCTAGAGTTCGTGGGTGCCTTCATAGACTTTCGGATATGTCTTATAAACGTTCCTGCCCTAGCTTCCAACTTTGGGTTCACGTGTTCATTCTAGAGAGCGCGAGTGCCGTTTACACGAATATGACTTCCTGAAAGAAATGTCGATTATGGGCTTATATGAACTTGTCCCTACGTGACTTATTTATTCTGTCAAATTTTGTAACTATTTTCTATAGGCTGCTTGAATGGCTCGAGGCACGAGATCTCAGTTAACTCAATAATTTCACACAGACATGCATGGTTCTGCCCAATATTCCCGATTACCCCTCACACATCTGGGCGATACTCACCCAGCGGATAACAGTCACTCTGCACGCACCTGATAGATAACCAATCAATAGCCTTTATTATTTGGGGGAACCTTTCATGGTACTTGAAATTGGAATATAACAATGCATAACTCCGTGCTGATAACCGTTCAGCTATTATTAAACCCAGAAATATTTTATATCAGATTATTTTTATTAGACCATTAAACCACGTAATACCCTGTAATAAAAACACTCCCACAGTTCAAGAATACTCTGAATTAACCCTGTTATTTTCTAAATTTATTCCTTAGAATGTTATTACTGTTTATTTGTTGTTATCCTGGTAATTATTACCTGATAATTCTTCTTAAACTTTTGGAGGAGGATGATATTTATTTTTAATTCGTTTCTCTTAAAACATTTACTCTTGCTATTCTTGCAATGATTTTTCCGTCATTACATTACGAAGTACACTATTCGTTGCGTACTTTATCGTCTTCAACACATTATTTATTTGCTACATACTTTACTTCCCCTATTTCGGGAACAGGGGAAAAGGGACTTTGTGTCTCACCTGATTTAAGTAAATGAATATCAATTATCTCTCCCTCGATATATATATCTTTTTTTCCACAAGGGCGTGTCACTTACTCCCCATCTCCTTCTCATTTGTATTCTGCCCCGCTTCCTCTCCTGAATCCTCTCCTCTTGTTCCGTTGAATTCCCCCGCGCAGCCGTTCCACGGCAGAGACTGCTCTTCCAAAGGCTCACCGTATTTCGCGCGGTGGGGTAAGAGCTGGACCCTTAAAGCAATGGTTTTTCCCCGGGCGGGCTCTTGACCCGTATCGGGGTCAATGAGGTTCTCCAAAGAGAAAGGGCGTTGGATTTCCGATTGTTTTATTCGGGAGAAAATTGATTCGGGTGAATTTTTGCCGCGAATTTAAAAATGAAAGATCTCCGGAATCAAAATTTTATTTCGCACTGCTTTTTAGCGTCGACGACTATAGGAGTGCAAGGAGTATTGTGACGATGGGAATAAAATAGATTTTTTTGGAGGATCACAGAGCTCATAGGTGAGTTGGAATACAAAGGAGTGACATTGGAGGCGTTATTATTGGTGCCTTCGCGTATCAGCTTTGAACGTACATTCGTAAATGTCGAAATGAGTGTGCAAATGCACAGCTAAAAATGAACTTTTTTCGATATATGAACTGAAATGTGGAAATATTATTAAATTTTACTTCAAAAGACTTGACCTCGAAAATTTCTATCTCTCCAAGTTCACTTAACGTTGGAATTCAATTTAAAATGTTATTTTGGTACATGAAAGTTTCGGAATGTTGTTTGGTTGACACTTCGAATCGTTAAAATTTTTTCCGTTAAATAATTGATACACATAATATGCTGCCCCCCTCCCAGGAACTAAAACTGATATTATGAGACTTAGTTCAATGCAAGTTCTTCGACATTCATCATAATTACGTGCTACCAGTCTGAGGATTAATCTGTAACATCTCTGAGTTCTATCCTATCCATTTCCTTCATAGTTCCTTGCGCTGTACTCTTCCAATAAGGGGTTCTCTCAATTCACCCTCGGCACTACTCTGTAAGTCTTTCATTCTTTTTTTCTTAAATTATGTTCCTTAATGAAGTCTCTTTTTGTCTTAGGCTCCATCCAATTATATTACATGTTTTTCACTAAGCGTCTTCCAGGAACTTTTCTCTGCATCACCTCTTCGTAATATTTCTTTATTTGTTACCCTGCATGATGATTTCATTTAACTAATCTCGAGTAGCACCATTTCCATTGTTTCTAATTTTATTTTCCACGCGATCGCGATTCCTGTTGTTCTCTCATTATAGTTCCGGGAAAAGTGTATTCACGTTTTAGTATGTACGTTTAAGTGAACCACTTCGTTATACGTATCTAGACTCATACTATTAATCGTTAGACAGCTCGTATTCTCTACTTTCCTTACTATTTTTCTCTTGCTTCTTTTAATTAAGGTACTATTTCTACCTAATTAGTAAAACTTTTCCAATGTTTACAGTGTGTTTCCCGTATCATATTTGAAAAGTTTCTTGTTTACTTCAATTGGAGCACAGTTTTTAGATTGATTTTTATTGATAATGAGGTTTCAGAATTTATTCTCCGTTCCAAATAGGCTAGTAACCTTGTCAGACACTATATCTCTCTCTCTCTAAACGTACGTACTACATAGTATATGTTGTTATATATCTCCTGCCTCTTATTTTTTCCTTGATATCATTAATTGCCTTTTAGATGCGCACATAAAATATTCAGGGCAATAATGAGCAATCCTGTCTTACTCCTTAACGTATATAAGCTTCTCTGATTTCACAATATCGTTTCCCTATCCCTTGTTCTCTACATATATAGTGTGTGTATCAGTCTCCTATCATTGTCGTTCTTTCTTATTTTCTTCATAGTATCATATTCTAGTCCAAGTTGCTGAAGGTTTTCTCCAAACCCAGATATTCAAATGGTCTTCCCTTACCTATTTTGTGCGATGATTCAGGGAGTAAGGACCTACCTTCTACCGTTCTTCTAATTCTTCTTAAACCGAATTTACCCTTAATTTAATATTCTTTTGGCTTTCCCTTCATTTGACAGAAGATAATTCTTGTTAATACTTTGATTCATGAGTTGGTAGCCGTTATTGCTACTACGCATGTCCTTTTTCGGCCATTCGTCAAAATCTGCAATGAGGAAAGGAACAAAGACAAAGTTATATTTTATCAATCAACCCGGAGGATGTACACATGGCTAATTAATCACGAATAAAATATATTTCTGTAAGAATTATTAGAATCTTTAATAATTAAGTAGGCCATGTGGGTCCAAATTTAATATGATTCTATGCTAAGCAAATAATTGTACCTCTTAAGCACTAAACCGAAATTTTAATTTGTGGTCAATATTTTCCGCAGTATGTATAAAGTTGTCTCGAAATATATAAACTTTTAAGCAACTATATAAACCGGCCAGTAGAAATGTAAAACCAAGGGATGGCGTTACTTTAATTCAGAAGTGGACAGGAGACATAGAGCAAACGCTACTAAACCAATTCTAATAGTCAACCCTAAATATCCACAAGAAAAGCTTACAAGAGTGACGATGGAGTAACTATCCCTACTCTTTATCCCAACCCACTTTTAAGGTGTCCCTAACAGGACATAACAATAGCTGACATTAGAATGGAAGAAGCATAAGTTTTCCATTGGGAGCCAAATAGAAATGCTCAATACGTAAAAAGCAAGCAATAGAACATCGCCATAGCATTTTCTAATCTTTGTGTGCAATTCTAGAAAACAATGGTAATTGTGAATAATAGCGATTGGCTTAAATGATGATGATTATTTTATAGCTAAATAAATGCCATTAGAGTATAATAATCCTCACTTTAGGCTAGAAATAAAATGCTGCTAAAGTCCACATAAAGACCGACGGGTAAAATAGAAAAGCTAAAATGAGGTAAAAATTCAGATTCATGGCTTTCTGAGACATATCGGAAAATATGCAATCAAGACTAGTTATGTTTGGCTTGGGTAATATGACGAATTTGAAACTCACAGAATTAATTTCAGGTAACAATAGTGACAATCATAATTGAATACGTATCATTTTAAGTTGTACATTTTGTATTCTTGAAAAATCACAGGGAGAGGCTTTCACTTATAGCCCTGGAATTTCAATGACAGACTGTATCCCCCAGGCCTGCCCACTATCGCAGATGTTTCTCGAACAAGTAAACTAACCAGGCGAGGATGTATAAAAATAATCTTATTCCAATATTATCCAAACCTCTGTTTGGTTAAGAGTTGGAAAGAACTTTAACCTATTGAGTCTAATCGCTGAGAGAGGCAATACAGAAAAAATTACGGAGAAAGCTGCGCAATTTCCTAAAAGATTATAAATGGAAAATTACGTCTCCAGTTACAGTGATGTTATGGCTAGATAAATTAGAAAATACTATTACAGAGGTATAATAATGTTAACTTTAGGAAAGAAACAATTAAATTATTCAAGGCATTACATTAGTGAGTTCACTGTTAAATTAAAAAGAAGTCCCTGATAGCGTTGCCGTGCGCATTTGAAATACAGTGGCTATGAGATGAGAATAAATATAAAAAAAAACAAAGATTATGGGGTTTTCGAGAAAGAGGAGATCTGAGATAAGTATTGCAATAAGAGTTCATAAACTACAACAGGTGGAACAGTTCACCTATCTATGAAGCGTTTTGGACCTAGATGGTCAAAGTCGTAGGGACATAAGAAGAACAATTGCATTAGTTGAAGAAGCTTTCACAAGTAGAAGGGAACTGATGGCAGGGACGTCGAGTAAGGATGCTAATAAATGGATGGTCAAAAATGTGATATGGTGCGTGGTTTTGTATGGCGCGAGAGCATGGTCATCGGAGCAAGGCGATATGTGTTGATTGGCGGTTTTTGAAATGTGGGTGTGGAGAGGAATGGGTAAGCTGAAGTGGGCGGAAAGGGAAACAAACGAGGAAGTACGAGGCATGGTTGAAGGGAAGAGAGGATTAATGGGAGATATCCAAAGGAGGCAGGGAAGATGGATGCCGAACATTTTGATTGGTGATGGGATGCTGAAGACTGTGATAGAGGAGTGAACATTAGGGAAGAGAGGAAGGGGTAGGAATAGGATGGACATGTTGAACGAAACGAAAGGATGAAGGAAGCATTCCGAATTGAAGAGGGACTTATTGTAGTGTAGGATGGTGGATTTTGTTTTAAGAGGAAATACAAAGAAATATATCGTTGTATCATTTTATAGTCGGTGTCCGTCCAAAACGTACCTTCAGTACCAATAGTAATAATTGTATAACTTGAAATATAAGTTATCATGTAACACAGTGACTTTTATGAATTTTTTGCGCCATTTATTCTTTTCTCTGCAAAAAATGTTGATACTTATTCGAAGAGGATAGACACTGTATGCGTTTTGGAGTGTGAATAAATTTTGTTAAACTTTCTGCACAGAAAATGATAAGTTCATCTTTTTACTCTCAGTGAACAAGAGTAGGTAAAAATAAACTAGGGAGATCAGCTTGTTCAATAACGATAAACCGAAAAGCGTTAACTGCCAGGTAATAGATCAGATGCAAAGTAGTTAATATTTTAATTCTCTTTAATGATGAACTTTATTGAAAATGAAGGAAATTGAAGGAAAGATCACAACACATTATTATGTTTATGAAAACTATTTGTATTATTATTACCCTGGACGATTTTCTTAAAAGAATGAGAATGTAACGAAAATGACATGCTCGAATTAGATGCGCGCAAAACGCCTCTAGGGGACACCATGACTGCTTTTATTGAGTGGTGAAGCCGCTTTTGAGCATTCCGGTGACTTTCTCAAACTGTTTGAAATCCATAAGGGAATAGAATTGAAACACATTTTTGAAAAAACTAACATGGTTAAAGAACAAGTGGAGGACAATTTTCCAGTACAGGAAAAAGTGGCACGTGAAGCGGGTAGGGTGGCAATGTGTGCGGTTGACAACATGTGTCGTCATTGTGAAATATTGCTCTTTTCTAAGTAATCGAACGATTAAATGCCAAGCGGGGCATGTGAGCGACAGATCGTTCGAACGAGTGATGAGTATCCATTAATGTGCATGCCTACGGGCCTTCAGCGATTTGTTAATGGGTTTTCAGACAAATCTATTTGCGTCATCACTCTAGTATCTACATGCACACTTTTTCCTTCGTTGTTTTGAGAGCAGATTTTTTTCGCTATAGTTTACGTGCATGGCTATTCTTTTATGCTGGGATTTCGTTGGGCGTTGCTCTTTTTTCTGGGATACATGTAACCCACCCGTGATTGTGTATTAATACCATTTCCGCGTTACAAAATTTAAATGTTCAACCTTTATGGGAAATATCGTATGATATCTCATACAGCGAGGTTATCCTGCTCTAGGGTCATGCGCCTGGGGAATAAGAGGAAACGCAGGGATCATGGCTTCCTGCATAATTGTTGCGAGTGTATCCACTTTCCCTCTGCTGACTGTGATGCAGTCGGAGCATTCCTCACCACTGAGCTTTTAACTCCAACCGACTGAATCTGTGATGAACACAGTTGAAAACTCTGTCTCAGCTCACTATAGTGAACTTGAAATTTGTTCCGCTCCATCTCCATCGTACCCATGTTCGTTGGAAATAGAGCTGAAAAGTCAGTGATGATCATCGTATATGTGCAATGGTCGAGGAGAAATATATGAAGCTTAATCGCCTCCGACTACTTTATTGGCACGAAAAGGAATAGTTCCATCAGGTTTTACATTTCCCCACGACGAGCTAATTGCCACCAGAAGCACAGGGCAGAAAACGTGTCGCTTCGAGGGCACATTAGTGATTACATTGGTTTAAGAAGTGCGGCAGATGGGCAGTAGAGCAACAGCTATTCCCACCGGCGCACCCCTGAACTGTAGCACACCGGTTGACCACACTGATCTGATGTGGTAACTACATCGCATTTAAGTGCTTAAGTATCTCTGGTGCTGGCACCCATTGCCTGTTTCCATAGACTCACGCACACACAAACACACACACACACTATATATATATATATATATATGTGTGTGTGTGTATATATATATATATAGCAACACACAGCACGAGAACACATAAAAAGAACACTCACAATAATGTCTTGATAATTTCGACGGACTCAAACTCCGTCTTCTTCGGAAGATAGGATATGACTGACAACAACACTTCCGTGTTGCTTCGAAGAAATCATATATATTTTGTATAAATATACATATGTGTATATATATGTATATATATATACCCTCCCATGGACTACAACCTTGTCGTGGTGGAAGGGCTTGTGTGTTCCGATGAACCCTAGAGCTGTGCTGGCGGGAGTAATAATAATTACTCCTGGAAGGGTCACCCATGCCAGATAGGTCGAAGGTTAGGAGCCAGACGAAAGGTAGTCCACGCAGCGTCTGTTCCTCAGTGAGGCGGCTGCAATGGCGTCTGACCCCAGTGGGGCGGCCATTAAGTGATGGTGTCACGTTAAAAACACTATTGAGGAAGGCAACGGGAAACCACCTCAATTATGATTCCCAAGAATATAATGATGGGCACTATAGATAATATGAGTCCTGGCAACTACGGGACTCGACCAAAGAGGCCGTGTGTCGTGCCCGGCAGCGGGAGAGGCAAGGCTTCCGCGGTCGTCATCCCACGAAACCCTTGCAGGGAAGAAATAACTGCAGCAGGACAGAGGACTCAGAAGAAGGCGAAAGTAATTAGAATAGGAACCTGGAACGTCAGGACAATGTTGAGGAGAGGCAAATTAGAAAATATTAAGCGAGAGATGGAAAGAGGTAATATAGATGTTTTAGGCCACAATTTAGTTGTTATGAAATGTAATATTCGTTTCAAGAAGATAAGGCAAGGGCGGCGGGTTAGGAAATGGAATTTAGAAGCAGTAAATGGATTAACGAGGAAGGAGTATCAGCAGGCTGTAGAGAAAATGTTGGATGACGGTAAAGAACCGAGTACTATCGAAGAAAAATGGGAATGTATCAAGAAAGGGATATTGGAAGCCGCTAAAGACACTATAGGAACCGTTAACGGGAAAAGGATAAGGAAACCATGGGTAACGGATGAGATGATTGCAAAGATGGACGAGAGAAGAAGATGGAAAAATGTAAACACAGAGTTAGGCAAAATGAAGTACAAAGAGTTAAACAATAAATTCAGAAGGGCCACAAATAAAGCAAAAGAAGAATGGTGGAAAACGCAATGCGAGGATATGGAAAGCTTACAGAAGAAGGGTGAAATTGGTGCTCTATAAAGCAAGGTTAAGTTATTATCGGGAAGTAAGAAGGCAAGATCTGTGCTAAGAGTTAAAGATAAATGGGGTAAGATAATAGTTGAGCCAGGAAAAATCCAAGAGAGATGGAAGGAATATATAGAAACACTGTATGGTAAAGAACTTAGGCCGACAAGGTTAGACATAGAAAAGGAACATGACGTAGAAGAAGATAGCTTAGGTCCAGGCATACTCGACGATGAAATAGAAAGGGCATTAAAGGAGATGAAAGCAAATAAGGCTGTGGGGGTGGACAATATTCCTGTAGAAATGTTGAAATGGTTAGGGAAAGGTGGGAAGAAGGCCATGTATGGATTGATTCGTGGTATCTATGAGGAAGGAATCTGGCCGGAAGATTTTGTGAGATCGGTGTTAGTTCCTATTCCAAAAAAGGCAAAGGCTTCGTCATGTGAGGATTACAGAACAATAAGTTTGATATCCCACGCAGCTAAAGTTATTCTCAGGATCATTAACAAAAGGATAGAGAGTAAGGCAAATGATTACTTAGGGGATGATCAGTTTGGGTTCAGGAAAGGAAGGGGTACGCGTGATGCCATTGCAGTAATGAGATCACTAGTCGAGAGGAATATAGAATACAATCAGGACGTTTTTGCTTGTTTTGTAGATTTCGAAAAAGCGTTTGATTGAGTGAATTGGGAAAAATTAATGCGTGTATTGCAGAAAATAGGAATGGATTGGAGGGACAGGAGACTGATCCGCCACCTGTACATGTCTCAGACTGCTCAGGTGCGAGCGGGGAACGGAGAGTCCGGATGGGCAGTGTTAGGAAGAGGGGTAAGGCAGGGTTGCCCATTGTCACCGGTACTGTTCAACGTATATGTAGAGGAAATGATTAAAGAGGCATGGGAAGAACTGGAGGTAGGAATGAAAGTCGGAGGGGAATTCGTAAAATCGGTTAGGTTTGCTGATGACCAAGCATTAGTTGCTCAGTCAGCCAAGGGGTTGCAAGCATTGTTGAGTGAATTGGAGGTTCAGTGCGATAAATATGGGATGAGAATCAATATTAATAAAACAAAGGTTATTCGATTTTCTAGAAAGAAAAAGGCTAAGCTAAATATTACAATAGGCGGGGGAAAAATAGAGCAGGTAGAACAGTTTACATATCTCGGAAGTGTTTTTGACCAATACGGTCAAAGTGGTAGGGACGTAAGGAGAAGAATTGCGCTAGGCAAGGAGGCTTTCTCAAGGAGGAGGGAGTTAATGACGGGGACGTTGAGTAGGGATGTTAAGACAAGACTCGTAAAAACTCTGATATGGAGCGTAGCCATGTACGGCGCGGAAACGTGGTCGCTGAAGCAGGAGGATAGACGTAGATTGGAGGCTTTTGAAATGTGGGTGTGGAGAAGAATGGAGAAGGTGAAATGGACCGAAAGGAAAACAAATGAGGAAGTACTAGAAATGGTGGGGGAGGAGAGGGGTTTGTTGAGAGAAATCCTATGGAGGCAGGAAAAATGGATGAAAGGCGTATTGAGCGGTAGTGGTATGTTGAAGAGGGTAACAGAGGGGAGAATGTTGGGCAAGCGAGGTAAGGGTAGGAACAGGATAGGGATGTTGGATGGGATGAAGGGAGGAAAGAAGTACACCGAGATGAAGAGGGACCTGATATAGATTAGTTTGCTAGGTGGGAAGTCACAAAATGTTTATTTGATAGTTGTGTCCATCCAAAAACCTACCTTAACCGGTAGATTGCCTAAAAAATATATATATAGTGGGTCGCGGTGGTCTAGTGGGTAGAGCGTTGGACTACTGACCGGAGGGTCCCGGGTTCGATTCCCGGGCAAGGCACTTTGGGCACCCCTAGTTATTTTTCGGGTACCAGACCTTCTGGGAAACCATACCCGGCACAGGGAAAGGAACTGGCCCCCCTACCCTGATGTGTGAATATTCACACGCCGTCGGGCTTGGTACATGGGTGAGCTCTTCCATCACCTACTAAACCGACCTTCGGGTTGATTACTGTGTTTATATATATATATATATATATATATATATATATATATATATATATATATATATATATATATATATATATTCACTTTCTTGGAAAAGCCACGGACGTGCACAATAAAAATCAAAAAATAGTCATAGCAAACACAGAAACTAAAACATATTAAAGAGGGACTCACTAGTTCTCGAATTTTCGGTGGTGCAACCACCTTTCTCAAGAGGAAAGTGAGTCCCTCTTTAATATGTTTTAGTTTCTGTGTTTGCTATGACTATTTAGTGAATTATATATATATATATATATATATATATATATATATATATTTATATTTATACACACGCACACATAAGCAATCATAAATTCGCACACGCATACATATGTTTGTATTTATGGTAAATGTTAATGTGATTAATGTCTTTATTGAGACTGAATTACCATAGTAGCTGCCGGTAGATATTCTCGTACAACCCAGAAATTCAGTTTCCGGGACTGCTTTTTTCAGTTGAATAATATTTTATGGAAATTTTTAGGGAGGCTAAGTAGTTTCATATTTATTTGCTACATGTCCCAAAACTGCGTTGCATGACAAAATACAGAGTATCGGAACAAGGTCCACTGTTAAGTGGACGCTTTATCCCTAAAATTTGAGGAGCGCATATTCTTTATCTGGTTGTTTCATAAAATTTGAATTTGAGTAGCTGCGACAGAAATAATCATTCAAATTCTCTCCGTGTTGAATTGTAAACCAGTCAGAATCAGTCATCGTAAATTCGTATCGGGTGAACCTTACTAAACTCGTCATTAATTTTCTTGGAATGCTTAAAATCTCAAGTTTATTCTTTTAAAGCAGAGAAGTCGACACTTGATGATGTAATTCCGTAATAAATATTCATAAAAAATCTCAACAACGAATAGCTTCAACAAAAAAATGTAAATATTAATACCGGCGAAGGAAAAATCCATAAGGGAACGCCAACTCCGCTGCTTGGCGATAGACTAAATCTTCCGCGGGAATTTTCGTTAAATTTACGTCAGAGTGGAAAGACATTTCCCATGAGCACGAAAGTCGCGTATTGATATCCGGGACGAGACAGCCGCTGAGCTAAAATCATTATTGCAAAATTTTCCAACACGCTCACGACACCGTGAAAAACACCCGTGGAATTTAGTGCACACTGGATCCTTGAGTATCCACCGTGCATCAGACGCGCTTCGCATCGGATCACGAAATGAAACTTGAGTGCCAGTTCATGTGATCGAGCATTTACGACCCCTCAGAATAACAGCAACGGTCCTTTTTACCTATTCCCTTGTCTCACAGCACCGTTACATCCTGCAGAAAAAAGAGAAGTGGTACGTGTCGTTGGGCCGAGGGAGTTTACGCTCCTCGCATCCGTATGCCTGAAGCCCAACGAGCAAGTGGGGCGGGGAGGAGGCGGAACGCGTGATTCCGGAACGTGTGTTCCTTCACGAAAAAAAAGAGAAATGGTTGCTCCGCAAGGTCACGGCCGCACGTAAACGGATAGAGGAAAGGAGGGCCATCCTCTACTTCTACACCCCCCTTCCCCCGATAGCCCATCCTTTTCTCCCCTTCCTACTTGTCTCAACCCCTTCTTAATTCCTCTCTCCCCTTCTCCCCCATAATTTTTTGGCGTGCAGTCTCCATCCCCACTCCGAACCCTATCGCACCCCATCTTCCCCCGATGTCCCCTCAACCCTTGCTACCTACACCCTCAATCTCGGCTGCTGGAGACACAGGAGCGGGGTCAACCAAAACATCCCATCTGCTGCTTAGTTTTCCCCCCCTCCCATTCCTTCCTCCCCTTTCTCTCCTCCTTTTACCCCCTTTCTTTCCCGAAGTTGAGGCTTCTCCACCCGCATCCCATGCACCTTCGAAGTCTTCTCCTCCTCTTCCCTTTAGTCTTCCTTGTCCTCTTCCTCTCCGCTTTCACCCCCATTCCTACCCCTCCCTATCTTATCGCCCGTTTCCCAACCATGCCGCTGCGCCCTCACATGAATAATCGAGGCCGTTAGTCCTTCTGGATCCCGCGTCGCGGTCCCGAGACAATGGCCGGCGCCATCAACAATGCAGACGGGAGCGGTCATCGATCAGCTTCCCTTTCCTCCCTCCCTTTTACCCTTCCCCTCACTCTTCCTCCCCCCCTCTCTCCCCTTCTCTCGCTCTAGTCCACCTCCTCCCCTTTCGCTCCGTGGTCTGACGAGCCGAGGGGAACGGCTCTCGGCAAGGAGACGGGGTGGGGAGGGAGGTAGGCTTCCCTCTTTCTCCATCCATGGGCCCTCTCTCTTCCTCTTCCCATCCCTCTACCTCTCCTCTCTCTTCAATGCCTTCATTTCATCACCTTTCCCCGCACGTATTCTGCGAGACACGAGACTATGAGGTGGTCGCGAATGTATACTTGGAATACTACATACCCCATTGCGAAGTTGGAAAAAGGGAATAAATAAGTATTTGGAGGGGAAATTTTCGGTATTTACATTGTTACCCTGTTTACATAGTTGCCCAAAGAATCAGTACATGTTATTGTTTAGTGGAAGAGATGATGGATTTGTGGTAGTGCTACTGAGAATTGTCTTTTTTTCTGCAGTGAATTTTTAGTTAAATTCTTATGTAATATGATTGCCGAAAAATAAAAGGTAATCTACCAGTGTGGTGAAATTAAAAACAAATTTTATCGCGTTTTCCCACGTCCCAACAAAACCCTTTTCACTTTTCCATTTTTTTCTTCGGATCTAGTGGTATAAAATTGTATTTACATTAGCTCTTTGGTATTTTTGATGGAGAAGCATTTGTTCTAAAATATGGCAATGAATTCGAACATCCAGATGAGTTTTAAGCGATTATATGCTGCATCATTTGCCTAAATAACCTTTAATTATTTTATTTGTAGGCATTTGGAAACGATACAATATCTTTCATATAAATATGAAAAGGATATAATTAAAAATATAATTTAAATTAGTCTTAAATTCACTCTCGCTGATGAGTTGATCTTTACATTAACAATTTTTGTCAATAAATCGTAAAAATAATGGTATTCTGAATAAGTGACTCATGCTGGTTGAATAGTGTCCTTCCAATGGTCGCGTTATAACATTTATCAAAGATTTTATGTCAATTTATCAGTGGTGATGGGTACTGAATATTACAGAGATATTTGCTTGCTCATTTCATATAAAATAATAAATTTACAAATTAACAACTTTTAATTCTTACGAGGACAAAACATGACTAGAAAATAGCCAAGCTGGCAATAATTTAAATTCTATAAATCTCTACTCCTTCTTCCATTAATTGCTTATGAGAAATCTGTACAAAAGGTCTAGTTGAGTTTCCAGATAAACGAGAAATATATAGTCATAATACATAATTTAGTCAGTTTTATAGTTTCAAAATCATTGAATAGATTGACCTTTATATGCCAGTAAGTTTCCATGTGTTATACTGTTAAAACTATTTTGAATAATTTTGGCTGGTCACATAATGCTACACTATCGTAATTCCATTACTTGTTTACTGTTTCAAATCTTTTGCCTGTTATTTTTTATAGTAGATGGCAATATTACATTTTATCTTTGTTTATCGATGTTAAATTATCGTTTCGCCCAATTTATTGGAATTGATCACAAAATGTTTCATAATTAACTGAAGCATTTTGATCGGAGCTCTTAAAATTGAATGTCCAAATCACTGTGAACAAGTTATCGGAGTGGCAATTCAACTTTATACTATGAGCAACTAAAATTTTATGTCCATTCTATACTTGAGCTGCACAGCCGGGGGGGCTCTATATAATTGGCAATAAACTTATCAATAAAGCCGGAACTGGTGATTTGTCAACTGTAGACAAAAGTCTTCCCGTAAGTTGTCACTTTTCTTGGCAATGGCGAAGTTTCCTCGCAAAAAAAATCTTTCCTTTTGGAATGAATGATATTTATTCTTTCGTGGAGAAAAATGCGTCCACCTCTTCTCCTTTTTCGTATTTCATTCGGATTTTATGTTTCCATTTCGATCCGCGTCCATCTGTGTGCCCGAACGAATGGCAAAGCCTTTCCTTACCGCGGCATTGAAAGATCGATAAAGATGACTGGATCGCGTAAGGGAGCTGGGGAAATGATCGAGACACGCCGCGAGACGGTTTTTTTTTGTTGCAGCTAAAGCACGTAATAATAAACGCGGGAGGATACTCTCTCAACTCATGTCACGTAAACCTCGAGGGAGGGAGCGGTTGATGAGGGTGTGTGAGGGTTATGGGGACGGAGGATGTCGGCGGCGACGCTTCGAGTTCCCTTCCCCAACGCCTCCCCACCCCGTCCCCTCAGTTCTGCCTCAACGCCGTTTGCATCATCACGTGGGCCAGTTGCGAAGTTCTAGCGGGATGCTTCCGTCGTCACAACCCCCCGTCCTTATTCCCAGCTTCTCACTCACTTCATCTCATTTTGCCGGCGCTTCCTCTGTTCTCGTATCTTAACGACGCGACCGAGTTCGCTAAGAGAGAGAGTCGAAACTTTTCTGTCCTAACGCGACTCCAATACTCTCCCTCTCTTATACCGACTCCTTTTGTCTTCCAACACTTTATCCTGCCTTCTGCTCCAATTACATATACTATGTACAAATGGAAATGTAAGCCTTTCGGATTAATTATCAGCATCGCAATGAACTCCCGATGTGTACATCTATTAGAAGTTTTAGGTGAGGCAGGGAAGAAAGGTTTATTTGCTTAAATCGGAGAGCATAAATCAAGTGGTTGAAGAAGATAAGGAAAATTGGTAGGGTAATATTTGTTTACGATAGAAGGGAAAATATTAAGGAAATGAGGAAACTGGAGGAACTGAATGGGTAGAAAATTTGATATTGATGGCTTGTTAAATAATAAACAAATATAATTTAGGAGAACATTGTTTCTCATTTTTAGAAGAATGCTGGAAAGGAAAAATAATGTTTAAAAAATCAAAACTTACACATATTTGGCACGCATTAGAGTATCAGTAATCATAGATTTGTCTCATCGTACCTTGCTTCTCATATCATAACTAAAGGTATCTCTAGCCTTGATTTTTTTCAATACGAATTTGGCGAGGAAAATGCGATACTCAAACTATTCCTTCAAGAGTATACTATTTAATGTTTACTAAGATTTTTAACCTTCCTTCGCAATATAATTCAAAGCTCACATCTTGGGAACAAAGTAATATATTAAAATTCGTCGTATTAAAATTGAATGTCCATTGACTTTCTATAAGTATCTATTACAAGATTGATTCTCTAGGTTTTTCTAGCCGTATCCAACGCGAGGCATTGAGGCAAAATGAATTGATTAGAAATATAATAGAAGGAAAAATAGAAGGGAAGATTCCACGAGGGAGACCAAGAGACATGTATATAGGACAAATTAAGAAATACGTTAAACAGAAAAGGAAATTAAGAAAGACGTAAAACAGAAAAGGTTTCAGGGATTGAAGGAATTGACATTAAATAGAGGCGAATGGCGGGCTGCAATAAACCAATCCTAGGATTGAAATACTGATGATGATCTTACGCGACCCCTCTACTAATCCCCAGTCGACCTATTTGACTATTTCCTCATGTTTCTCTCAATCCCCATATATTATTTGCCTCAAACTTTCTCTTCTCGTCTTTACTTCCCATATTTACTAAGCGCACCCAAGGCCTGCTCCTCAAGGCACATTTACGAGAGCAAAGTACATTTTTGTCCTGGCCGGACCCTACTCCCGGAGGAACCAAGGCGGTGTCCACAGAACTGAACGAATGTCAACGGTTGAGTTGAATCGCGGAAATATGGTCGTTCAATAAGCATCATAAAATTACGATTGAAATCCCTGGGGAAAAGGATGAACCGCCTTCGGCCTTGGACTCAGGGCACCTGAATATAAGTGTGTACTCGCGTTGGGCGCAAGAAATGAGGATACTGTCGGCCTCCTAAATTTTAAATAGTTTTTCATGAGAAGGGCACTACGCAATATTTATTCACCAGTCACTTCTATGAATGTTACTATAACGAAGAGCTCCGCCTGTTTATTAGTTTAGTAAGGAAGAGGAAGATTTTGTGCTTAGTTGAGAAATACCCAATTTATTCTTTTCATAGACTGTATTCTGTAAATTTTGTTATTAGATGCCACACAATATCCTTGATAATTCATTTTATGCTTTTATTTTCAAGCTAGGTTTTAATTTTAGGCAGCGGGCACATTGCGAAAAGTGATTTCAATAAATGCGATACTAGTTCTACATCAGGCGACATCAGTAAAATTATCATTGCGGAATATGGGACAGAGGAATGGGAATATAGTATTTAATCGGGATTCAGGAATATAACAATTTTACAGCGAAAAGAATATGAATTCAAGATACTATTTCAAAAGGAAGATGCTGTTGATGAGATAAATTTTACTCTGAGTAGAAATCGATAGCGAACTGAAACATTATTGACAAATAAGACAAATGTTCTTCATTGACTATCATCATATTTCATGGGAGTTGTGGGAAAGAAAGCTTTGAGCAAGCTGTCCAGATCAAACTTATGAAATCAAATTTCTGGAATCAAACCTTTTGAGGAAATATTGATTATTTCAAGTGGTTTGTTAACGTTTCAATAACGAAAAAGTAATGAGATGAAAAATTGGTCGTCAAAAGTAGGTTAAGCGCCTTCTGAGCAATAGAATAAAGATTTCGACAAGAATGATAAAGTGCCAGGAGTGAAGAGAGGGAGAATAACCAGGTAGATTTGGGGTGAGGGGCCTGGTATATTTGACTTAGAGAGGAAAATACAATTAGCAAACATCTTCATTGCCATTATATATTTGACGGCAGAATATGATAGCGTAGTCTGAAAGATAATTGGATATATAAACATAATAAACAAAAATTTTATTTTCTTCTATATATTAGTATTTATTTAGAAAAATTTTCCACGCTCAGCATTTTTCCAATTTATACTGACTCATGTAACAAAACATGGAAACGGAGATGTGTATGTATAAACATACGAGAAACATTCTCGTAAACAAGAAAGCTGGTAAAAAATATAACAAAATGGCGAAATTGAGAATTAATATTATGTTTGGGAGGTTTATAAGGTGAATCAACAAGAACGGTAACTACGGCCGTATGAATATTATGGGAAAGATCAACTCCATCCGTACTCTTAGGCATTCCTTATCTGAAGAGGACTGCTTGGAAGTCGAAATACTGTGTCTAATTAAGAGTACGACTGGGGATGATCTATTCCATAGTGACATAGGGTTTAGTGGTAAATGTTTTTGGGTATCCAGAAAACGGTGTCGTCAGGGAGTGAATTTAAGAGTGAAGAGTGGCGAAAGAAAAGTCAACGTTTAGTGAGTAATAATCCAGGAATGGACGCGTAGATTAAGGATTGGGTTATTGGGGATCAGGGATGGGGATGAGATTGTTCTCTGAAATTGAACGTATAAAGCAGTTCGTGACTATTCATCGTGCATTGTGGAAACTGTTATGCCCTTGCTTTTAATTCATGAAAAACTGTAATTTTGTTCTTCTAGATAAAGTGTTTCATAAAACTTCCAGAACACAGTTTTGTTTCGAAAAACAGTCATTTTTTTCATTCATTTATACAAGAGTTCCACAGTGACAGCGGATACATTAAGCTAAATGTCATATATTTACTTTTATTCAGGGTAAATAAATCGATCTACCTTTTAAAGCAAAATTAAACTGTAATCTATATAGAAGTGATATCTTGGTCCCTCATATCTTATACATATAGGATGACATATACTAGATCGCCAACTTCTATTAAAGTATATTTAACAAATGATAAAATATTGGAACAACCTATAAATTTAAAAAATTACTGAATAATCTGAAAAACGCTTAGTAGTGCATTTTAAAATTTATAGGTTGTTCCAATATAGGGCTAAGTTAAATACGTGTATGTTAGAACAAGGCCAAAAATTGAGTCAATGTTTGGGTGAGGATATTTGGAGAGCCGATGTAAAATTTAAGATTATCGATTAAAATAGCTGGAAAGGCTGCGATGATAATGTTTTCTAACACTACTTGAACATATTGCAATGAAATGTCCCGTTATAATAATCGACTATTTGAGTATAATTAGAGGGAAACTCTTATCGTAATTAAATGTTACTTATTAGGCATTTCATAATTAAAAGGTTTCTAGCAGTAAAAGTCAGATTCACACGGCAGCGCTCTTTTCTTTTCATTCTCACTCTCTCGTCATTTTCCCCCCATGTCCATACGCTATAAGTATCATCTTACACCTCTCCCAGGTAGCTTCCCTCTTTCTCCCTTGAGTTTTCCCCCGCTCATTCCGCCCATATTCCGCCTACTTCACACACACTCTCACTCTCTCATTCTTTCCCTGAATCACGCACCAAATGAAAAATAACGTTGTGTGTATATTTCACGTATGTCACGTCTTCATTTTTCCCACGCTATCTCTTTCCCCCATTCTATTTCCTCCCGCATCAATCCTGCTCTCAATTCAAACCACTCCTCCATCACCACCTTTACCATGGTCTCTACTTTCTCCGGCATAACCGTTCACTATCCCGACCGAAATATCTTCTTTGGAAAGTGTGTTTTAGGAAACGACTTCCAAATAAAGCTTTATGTAGTGACCTAATAGCCTATCAGACATTCCTTTCAAATCCATCCCATATCATTCTATCAAATCAGGCATTCCTTTCTCTTGGGCTGACCATATACATCCGTGCATAGATGGATTTCTATATGATTCGTAAAAATTAATTACGCTCTTATTAATAAGTCATGGTTCTTTTGGTTCAATGGTTTCTTTTACCGAATGGCGGCATGTTAAAAATCTATTTTATTCCCTGTGGCCTTATTGATTATTGATATTCCATATTCTCATCTTTTTTTAATTGCGTAACGGCAGTCATCGACAGTTGGAACGATAGTTGCATCTGAGAACGCACCATAAGCATAATTATTATTAGGTAATCTACCGGTTAAAGTAGGTTTTTGGATGGACACAACTATCAAATAAACACTTTGTAACTCCAAACAAAACCCAATCCAGCAACCTACTCTACATCAGGTCCCTCTCCATCCCTGTGTACTTCTTTCCTCCCTTCATATCGTCCAACATCCCTATCCTGTTCCTGCCCTTTCCTCGTTTGCCCAACATTCTCCCCTCTATTACCTTCTTCAACATTCCACCACCGCTCAATACACCTTTAATCCATTTTTCCTGCCTGCATAGGATTTCTCTCAACAAACCCCTGTCCTCATCCACCATTTCCAGTACTTCCTCATAAGCATAATATACGAAAAATATTTTATTTGAACCAATCTTGAAAATAAACAGTCACGACTGAGAAATTTGGTTTATTTTAGAATAAAATTATGGTTAAGTTTTAAGTAAGCACAATTCAGGAGTTATTGTTGTGAGGGCATTTATTAACAAGAATGACTATCACGGTAGAACTCTTTACGTTTACAAATTTTTACATTTGCCTCAGATTTGAATGGCTATAAAACTGAGCTTTTCGAGATTCATAGTTAAAATCGATTATATATATTCTGCTCGTGACATAAAATTTGCTGGTATGTCACGTAAAGTAGAGGATATGTGTCCAGCTAAAACAATGAGATAATTTGTCTGAGCACTGCCAGGGTTTGTAGATCCTGATGAGGAATAATTGGAAATATTTAGATTAAAATACTTAAATATTTTACTTGCCTGGTTTTAAAAATTCCCAAATTATCTTGGACTAACAAAGAAATAATATCAATTAACGATTAAAGAGAAATATTTGGGACAAAATCCCATATTTTTGGGTGACATATTTCAGAGATTACGCATAGCTATGTATTTCCATCGGCTAAGAATGGAACGTACCACAGTGCACGAGTTTCCGTTTGGCGAAACGTCATTTATATATCTATCTAGTAATTTACCCCACAAATTTAATGAGTGAAACTATTTTTAATGCATTCTATTTACATGCATTTTCTAATAGCCTGACGTAAAAAATAGGCTAACTTTTATTTTTCGCATCACATTTAATTTCCAAGAATCGAGAGAAATGCTATCTACCAGAATGTGAAATCTTCCAGAGGTATGCCAAAACGATGAAGTAAGATTCTTCAGGAAGCAGAAATCAGGATTTAGTATTAGAAACATGGATCAAAGCTCTGAAACCAGACGAAACAATGATGTGGAGTGTTCATACACTAGAATGTTCAGACCAGTTGCCATTAGGAGATACACGTCAGGTCTCCTTTACGTACTCGTATATATGGAAGAGGGGCCATTTTAATTTTCTATGCAGGCCTTTTTTATAATGAGAGGACTGGATTTGAAAACCCCACAATCTCGTCCTGTTTTTCTTCCTTCGAGGTGGTCATTACGGTCGTATTAAAACTTGCCATAATTTGTAAAGCCAATTAACTTAGCCATTGAAATACGAAAAAATTCTTTTCGGCTCAACATGAGGGAAAGATCTCGGTTAAAAGTTTTCAGGTTCTTTTCCTGCGAATTTTTCATAGTCCATTATCCCTTGAAGACGGTCTCTTCAACGCAGGAGAAATAATTAGAGGAAGTAACAGTTTGCGGTAGTTTCGGAAAAGTTTAGAAAAACCATAACAGCTGGATTAAAATTTAACTAGTGGCCAGAATAGTTAATCCTCCCCAACTCTCGCGTAAGGAAAGTTTCAACCCTTCGCGCGTTTAAGGATTGATTCACGCAGGTTCATAACCACTTTTCACAATAAGAAAATGACTCAGAATACAATATGGGTGTTAAAAATGTCGAGGAAAGTTACCAATGGGCTAAAGAAATCGTAAATGTAAAACTAATCATGTATAGTATGGTAGCCTATTCGAGGAAAATTATCCTCAAGGAGCCTATTTTACTCCATATCGATAGATTTTGAATTCGGAACATGAAATATTTTATTTTTGCTAATTAAGGTTACAGAACTTGTGTTCAACCTAGACTCGTTCAATCGTGCCATCCAATGGATGCCGTTTAACACTTTCGTTTGGTTGTCAGAACTTTTTACAGTTAAAGATCCTTATTCGACTTTACATTCTCAAGAAATGAGATTAGAATGAAAATATATTTACGAATAAATTAGAAAAAATATTACAATGCTGTAAGTTACACAGAGTGCAATATTGTCCGAATATTTTACCTAGTTACAATATTGTTTATCCTATAGCTCGCATGCAATATTATTGTCTTGAATAAAACCCACGACGTTTCATGTCTGCTGTTAATTAATTATGGTTTACATTTCTGATGCTATTTTTTCCCTTCATTCATTTTTCCTTATTATCTTAAATATATTTTTTTCAAATCTCATCAAACAACCTTGTAGAATCTTCATTCCTGATTGAGCAACGTCGTTTAGACTGCTGTTTTCTCTAATTTTCAGCATAAGCTAAATTAAAGAATATACTTAAAAATTTATTTTTTCTGATAAAGATATAAATATATATATATACACACATAGAAATAGGTAATATATAAATATATATTACCTATTTCTCTGTGTGAAATAATATTTGTTCGCCATATGGCGGGATTTCGTGTTTAAATAAATAAATAAATATATATATATATACACACATATATATACATATATACATAATGTATGTAAAAACTAAATGATATTTTACAATAATTATTACAAATAGTTTTCCCTAATTCTCAATATATTCCCTGTGTGATGAAGGAAAGGTATTTTTTCTCTCTTCTTTACCAAATTTGAACTTGAGATAAAAAAATAATCTCACGTTCTGTTTGACATTACTGTCTAGTACTTTTATTGCAAGGGTTAAGTATCATCCATGAATATTAATTTATCAATACTCTTAATACCTTAAGATACTCTTGGCACCCATTGAGCCATCCATAAAAATTAATTAATCAATACTCTTAATACCTTAAGTTGCTCCTGGCACTCGTTGACTACTGTTCTCCTTTCCACACGAAAGGTCCTTATAGCTTCCCGTTATACATTACTGTTTCTTTTACTTACGGATTTTTTTCTTGGCATTTATCCCTGAATTTCACTCTTCGATTCCCTTCTCTTACGTAATAAAACGTCGTCTTGCATAAAGATATGCCCAGTCCATCTGATTCTTCTTTTTCGTGTTGTGATCAATATGTCCTGTTCCATTGTCATTGCTTTTTTAGTCTTTTTTCATGTGCTCATTTTACCTTCCAATTTCGCTCTTGAGACCATGTTTTGAAGTCTGCTCTTATTCCCTTGCCCCCTTTTCTAATAGTACAGCACTCAAATCCTCAGACCGTCACACCCCATAAGAATTCTTTCACCTACTAACTCCTTGTTTGCAACCGTGTTCTTTGAGCATGATTTTTTTTGTCTTGGATTTATTCGTACGAAGGCATTCTTAGCTCAGCCTTCCCACGAATTGTGGCTATTAAAATTCTTCCTTACAGAATGGCGCATTTTGCTAATATAATTAATAATTGCTTTCTGAGCGAAGGCTTCCTGGCAGGTTCAATATCTAAAAAATACCTTTATTCATCAATACATCAAGTAACGAGCAAAAGTCACGCGTTTCCGAATGGCAAACAGTTTTTCTCACGAGATCAAACTTAAATAGAGTTCATTTATAATACTTTTGAATTTTACTATGAATCGTTGTAATTCTTTAAGAGTAATAATCAAATATATTATTTCAAACTTAATTTCCTTGATTAAGTGCGTTCTAGTTTTAATATTCGCCCAAATGTTAGTTTCCTTTTCGTTGACTTAGAAAATGTAAAGAAATTCAAGAACTTTGAAGGTTATGCAGTCAAGTGCAATCTGGTTCATAAGAGTCATCAAAGTTGTGAATCAACGCTAATTTTATTATTTGCTAAAGTGATTTAGTTCCACCAAATGACGAAACTTCCTCGAAGCTTCTTTACACGTACTTATAGAAATTCTAGCCTACGATTTCCTCTGTTTAGAGTGATCCAGAGGTCAGAAGTCAATGGAAAAGCTCAAGACCAAAGTAGGTGTACCTCCATTCAGGGAGGAAGTAGGTATTTACCTATAATATTGTCCCGTATTTCAGAGTTCATAAGGATAACATTTTTAAATTTCAGCTTTCGCCAAAAAAATCTTGATACTCACTTTTTTTAGGAAATCATTCCTCCCACACACCGAACAAGATGAAAAAAAGGTTTCGGGGTTTTTGTTATATTCGAATAAATAGGTGTTTACATAAATTTTATATTCTGTGCACTTTTGCGGAAAAAAATAGCTACCAAAGATCCTACTTATCTCATTCTTGAATTTACCCTAGAGAGAACAGTCCATAGTTGAGAATAAATTTCGACTTATTTATGTGTGAAGACATAGTTTAGTATTTAAAAAATGTAAAAAAATTATTAGTCAAAATAATTATATGGATAGAATTAATTTGTGAATTTAGTACTCGCTCCTTCGTAGAACCTTGAATCGGGTTCTCCCGAAACTTACGTAATTTGCATTTGAGATTTCCCTGTTGTGTTTCACCTCTAATGTGCCCTACAGTGAACTAATGTCAGAGAATTTACTTTCTCCATTAGTCTGTATTTGCCAAACTTTTGAGTGACTATTATTAATTAAGAAAGTTTATCACTCCCTCTTTGGTTATTGATTGCATTACGGTTCCTTGGGCGCGTTTGATGAAACATTTCATGAAAAGGATGAGACAATTACCCAACGATATTGGGGTTTCACTAAACAAAGATCTTGATGCTGTTCATTGATAAGTAACGTGCATTTTCTCCATCATACGGTCTTTATTTGATACAATTAGGCAACGAGCGGAGTTAGATCATGTTGGTCTGTATTTATTGCCCTTGATCTGCGCTCCTTATAAATCATTTAATCTTCAAACTCTGTGGGAGCTATCGACTTCCTGGGAAGATTGAGCAATCCATGAACTATCGAAGCGGTAAAAATCTCTTTTTTGAGCCAATGTGACGAAAATAACACGTAACTATGAATGACTTTGAAGTAAGGGATATGAAGAAGGAATAATTGCTGCAAGGTTTAGTTCTTCATTGTGATACACTGCCGGGGGGATAACCTGTTGAAAGTCTCTCTCTCTCTTTGCCAAACACTTCAAAGTCAGGACTGGAAAACTTGGTAAAAATGAAAAACTAGATACGTGTCTCTGCATCAAAACTCCCAGCTGTTAGGAAACATATAGAAAAACAGTAGGTAAGTGATGAAGATGAAGAAACATGATGGATTACCTTATTTAGTACCTAGTGTGCCAATGAGAGGGATATATTTATTCTCTACGCTTCTTGACAGCACTAATCTATACACTTATCTACATTTGATTCGGATGCATTGAATGAAGCAACTTTTCTCATTTGAAACTATAGTATACGTGAATAAATGTGATGAAATTCATATTTATTTAAGCTTTTGTGTTTGCAGAGACACTCAGACTTTTTTTGTCTCTGCTCAATGGATCTGATTTATGGCTAAAGGAAATGTTTCAATAAATGAAATATCGTCGCAGGTGGTGCACGCCAAAGATATCCTATTTTATGGGCGCCCCTGTTTTTCGTCCTTTCACAGATCTCATGCTCCACTTCGTCTTGCATTTCCCTTAGCGATTTGCATTATTCTCCTTTTCTCTCTCCTGCGCGAGGGACACGCCCCCCTCTCCCAATCCTAGGGGTCTCTTTTCATTTCGTCTCTTCTTTTTATTTTTCATTCCCTCCGCCTGTGCTTCAAAGGACCAAAGTGCTCGCCATTCTTCTCTCTATTTCCCCGCTCATTTTCAGCGGTGGTGTATGAGTTATTGCAATGCTTCATTTCTTTTGTTCTCTCTCTCTCTCTCCCTTCGAGTGTCCATTTTTGGACTTCGAAACTCCGCCACCCTCTATGACGCAACATCAGCAGGAGTCCTCGGGAAGATTCTAAAGCCCTGTCGAGTTAGAATTTTTCCACGAGGACTGGGAATTAACAGCTGCGAGAAGTGCGTGGTTTGAATTCCTGAGTGACTCAATAGGTGGATTTCGGCGCCGAGGCCATTTGAGCCTTTTTCAATTAATGGATAAATTCACGGGTGCGAGGTCGATTTACAGCCGGAATTCGGACTCCAAACTTTTGGAACCCATTTAAAAAGAATGCGATTATTTAGAAGTTAAACAAAATGCAGAGAAAGACTGTTTGGCTCTGTAAAAGCGGCTATGAAAAGTTGGCAATGAGATTCAAAAGATGAATTTCCTATTGAAACTATTGCAATTGCATGGTGGCATTTCTTGTCCCGAGGAAATAATGCAAATCCGACACAGACTCGGCAAGTTAGAAAAGTGTGACATTATTAGAGTGGTATACAGCCGAAAAGATAGATTATAGATTCGAGGATTGCCTTCCACTCACGGAGTCTAGACCGCATCACAAAGGAAAGGAAACCCAACAAAGCCAATAAACTCTCCACGTTGAGAATTATTTATCTCTTCTTCCTTGGTTGTTGTCCTAGCAATCCTTGCCTCTGCCTAAAATCTCTGGGTGACAGAGAATCACAAACTTATCGAAGAGCGGGATGAAACCAGGTTATTGATGAAATGCCCCAAATGTTACTAAAACTCATGGAAGCTTCTTCCCAAGTTACTGCTATTGTTCAATATTTACCGCAGAAAATCGTAGAAGCATGTAAGAGAAGGGAGTGGTAAAGTAGGCGCAATCTCGTGAAAACTTACCAGTTAGTTATTTAAGCGCAGTGTGTGCCACGTCGTCAAATCGATTAGCAATTCCTCAGAAGGGCTTACCGACTAAATTTCAAGTGCTCACAAAGCAATGCTCACGTGAAAATATAAATGAAGAGTAAAAAAATATACAAGCTAATTAAAAGGTTCTCACACCCAAGAACATCACTCCAATAGTAGCCGTAGGAATTTTTATCACTACATTTTGAGTTGAGTAGTAGTTTTTAAGGGAGGCGTCCGACACCTGAGGTCATTTGCGCCATTACGGATGGATAGGAAAGGATGAAGGGTGGAGAGAAACCCGGCGTCGGTATTAGCCTACTCTTAACGAAAGGCGCCAAGGGGTCTGCAGCTTAACGTCCCATCTGACGGACGGCGTACTCATTCAAAACGCCCTCCAAAAAGTACCTCAACGAGGGATCTGGATACCACTGAAAAATATTTGCCACCATCGGGATTCGAACCTAGACTCTCTTGATAGGAAGCCAGTGCGTTAGTTACCGCACCATATCGAGCAATTTGAGTTGAGATTCGAGTATATTATCAACTGTTAAAATGCATCTGGAAACTTGAAGATGCCCAATTCACTACAATGCAGTTGGATAACTACAAAGAAATAAATTGCAATAAATTTACGTAATACCCACCGATGACATATGGTGCTTTTACAATCCACCTGTAGCGTAAGAAAATGAGTGGGATAATATATGAAGGAAGACGCATGCCATGCGTTTTAGGGAAGAAGAAATCCAGGAAAGGTCTCCTTAGAGCTTGGGAAAATTTTTTGTGTAATTTTGCCCCAACTGACTTCATCCCTATTATCCCTGATTATTTTGGCCCTTATCTGATGTGTTTTATAGATGAACCAGTATTAATCTATCCTTTAACTGCAAAAACAAAATAATTTCATGTCAGAAAAAATTTATTTCCTTCTTTCGACTCTTCGTATTGTAAAAAAGTTGCATTAAATCTCATCAACACTGGATACCCAAAGAATAATTGGGAGTGAAAAAAATAATTATTTAGTAAACAGTGGGTAATTCGTTGAAAAGATTTTTAACTTTTTTAAGGAAAAATAATATGAAGACAAAAAGGAAGAAGAAAAAGATTCTTATAGGAGACCAAACTTATTTTAAAATTCCAATAAAAAAATTAAGGAAAAAGCGGTGCTTAGAGAAAAAAATCGAAAAAAGTGGAAGCCATAAAAAATAATTTGGTGTAAAAGTGCTGTAGGATGTAAGAAGTACAATGGACATTAAGTGATCGAGGAAAAATTCATTTTTGATGAAGATTAAGTTGAACTTAAAGAAATTGACTGAAAAAAGTTATTTGAAATAAGAGTTAGGAAGTAGGAATAAAAACCATATTCAAACCTTTAAAAGGCTAGACTTTTGAGTGTGGCACTTAATGAATCAGAAAAATAAACAACTTGAAACGCGGAATAAATAAAATTGGATACATTAATCCTATGGTGTCGGAAAAATTCGTTGAAAATTAAGTCGAAGGCTATAAATGGTAAGTTGGCACTGAAGAAGATACGAATTTTCATGTACAAAACACCTCATTATTATGAAAGAAAAATGAATTAAGCACAGCATGAGAAATATTAGAGTCGTTTGTAGTACAATGTGCAAAAATATTGAAGATAATATTGTAAAGCCAAGATCAAAAGACAACGGAAAGTTTGCGTCAAAAGACGATACTATCATTGTGTAGAAGGGCGAGCTTTTAGTTGGAGGGAGCAAAGAAGAATAAATGTCTCTAGTTACCAATCCTCTGACTAAAATCTAATTATGGCGATATAAACTGATGGCATTGTTAATTGATGAAGTGATGAAGTTGCAAAACTATGATTAAAGTAATTACATTCTTTTGGAAATTTGAATTTCTAATGAGGAGATATTCCACGGAGATTTTATAAGGGAAAAATATGGCCAATTGTATTGTTTCGATATGAGACGAGATGAGGTAATGGCGATGAGGTTTAACGTTTTCGATGCAAGAATTAAGATTTTAAAGACTAGAGAAATTGCTTCCGGTAGGAAGGGGAACTCATGTCCCCCATTTTCAATTTTAATTCATCCTACCCGTGCGCCTGTTTTTGTAAGGGTTTCGTAGTGCTGAGCTGCTTTTCCTCTCGGGAATCGAAATTTAGTGAGGTCAAACGAGCAAAAAGTTTGAATGCTGCGTTCTGGAAGTTATCTGGCGTAATCATTATGCTTTTTATGACTCCCTATTTTTCAGCTCAATGGCGGAGATGGAGTGATTAAGTAAAGAATTTCAAGAGCCCATCACAAAACCCCTTTTAGGACAAGCTTGCGGACGCGACGATTACGTTGGTAATTAGGGCCTTTCGGTGTTGCTCATTTACATAAGACAGAAGTTTGAAGACTTCTCGACTCCTATTTGGAAGATGGCCATAGACATACATTCACCAACTTGTACCGTGGTAAGAGAAATTGTTTCTGGCTCCAATTTGTGGAATTCCCTCATGTTTGACGATCTAACAGACACAAAATTTTACTCATTCCCTCTCCAGTTATCTTGGAGTAAACAAATCATGTTATTTTTTTGCTCCAATCGAGGATGGTGCTGTTTCTGGTCAATATACCGTTTGTTTTCGACCTAATTTGAGTGAGGCTGTGGGTTTATGCATTATATGGCCCCCGGGGTGATAATTTAGTCAACTATGTACGGTAATTGAGGTATCGATAAAGGAAGCTCTAGGCTAATCAAATGTACTCCGGTAAAAGTATAATGATTATAAAACAAAATTACTGTGATTCCCACAGCTCAGCGTGTGTTAAAATAAATATTATATTTGGAAGACTTAAATCGACGGAATGTTAGAAAGGTGACTGTATCATAGACGATTGGGAAATTAGAATTAGAATTAGGAGAAGGATAAAAATTAAGCTGCTTGGAAGGGGAGACAAACGATGAAGTGTTATAGTGATGTGAAACTTAAAGGAAGAACGTAAATGGACATAATTTGAAGGAACCTAGGATGGACAATAGAAGAGTATTCAGAGATGGCTACTGGGTGTTATATAAGAGAGGATGGTTGGCAGGGGAGAAGTGGCAGAAAGAGACAAATATGAGAGCCTTGTTTGAAGACATTCTAGAGCTGGGTTGAGAGAAATTATGCCGAGATGAATAATATAACGGTGCATGGCAAAAGTAATTCGTCATGATTCGAGAAATATACGGTGTTCAGGATACCTATTAGTTACCAGGGTTTGTTCAAAATTAACGAATGGAGAAATTTATTTTTTATTTGAGTTCAATTTGTCTTTTCCGAATGACTCTGGGTGATCTTTCTAGTCTTTTATATAATTAAGGGCATTATTTCCCATTAGCCGCTTTTGAAAATGTATTTGTGGATTTTATATAAGTTTAACAAATGTATCGTTGCTAAGGTTGTCGGACGTTGCAATATGAATTTAATATGCACTAATGAAGATTAATGACGGATCAGGGTATTTATTTTTTCACTCCACGTGAGAGTCATCAGGAGTTGTCGACTGCAAACTTCTACTTTTCGGGCTTTTTTTTCTCCGCGAATGTTTTTGGATTTATCTTTATTTTAAAATATTAATTCAGAGAGTGTTTACTACTTGAATCTTATCAGATGTATGAGGATCAGTAAAACTTACTTTACCTTAATGCTGTTAAAGTTTTATGATGGTATGACGCATCAATTGATAGATTTCCCGTGTTATTGATATCATAAAAATAGGTCTTTGTAGGGTAATTCAGAGCTGACTTTTTAGCGATTTCATATACTTCATAGGGATTTTGTAAGAATGGGAAGCACGTTTCGATGTAGAATATGCATGTATAGAATCTTATCTTAGACATATCAGAAACTGCAGTATTTATTATTTTTACCCGACGTTTTTCCTCATGGAAATGCCTAAATTTAAATACAAATGAACAAAAAACAACGCATGAACTCTAAACAATGAAATGCTAAGGTACTAAATGAAATTAACTTGTATAAAAAAAAAACAGTTTCTGGCGTAACTTGGTGGAAAATCTTCATACTGACTTTTAATAATCAAACCACTTTACTTTTCCACATAAACTTTTTAATTTTTACAATCCAGGTTTCGTTATAGCATAACATCATCAGGTGATCATCATCTGATGATGTTATGCTATAACGAAACCTGGGTTGTAAAAATTAAAAAGTTTATGTGGAAAAGTAAAATGGTTTGATTATTAAAAGTCAGTATTAACTTGTATAGTTTATGACTGTATATGAAACCTTTCACATGTAGTAATTATTTTTAATACGAATTAGAGAGTTAAATGCTACTTTCAAATTCATCATTTCTCCATTGAAATAAGTATAATGTAGGCAATTTTAATGTAAAGATATTAATAATTTGCTTTTTTGATAGCATGACTTTCTTATTTTCATCTGTGCTGTTTTGCCTGAATCGTTTGCATTTCAAATTCACGCTGGCCTTTGCGGAATGCTTCTATTGTCATGCAATCATTCGAATTCGAATGCTAAGAAGCATGGTCGTCTTAGAATTCCAGATCATTCATCGAGTGAAGCAAAAAAGCATGAAAATGCTTGAACAAGCATATTTATTTATTAATAAAAATATTACAAGAAGTAATTAATGGAGTGATGCTATCAAACCAGGGTGTACGCTTTTACATTCACAATATGGAAGGCTAAATGAAATTGAAAAGAAATGACAAGACACTTTAATTCGCTTCGTATACCGAGGAATTAACCTCTACCAGCTGATTAAACAACTAATGTGGATAAAATAAAAATAAGAAATTCCTCCCAGAAATATTTGAATATTAGTTTTTGCCAATTTAATCGACTCAACAAAAACAATCTTAAAAACTCAACCTTTTAATCAGTATGCACTGAATGGTAGAGACCTTAACTTTGTAGAATTCCATTTTTAACTTAGGAAAATTAATATTATCTTTGCTTTCTATCAAAATACACTTTATTCGTCGACTAGTTTCGTTTACACTGTAACATCCTCAGGACTAGTGGTACAATATACATTTAAATGTATAAATGTAAATGTATATTGTACCAATAGTCCTGAGGATGTTACAGTGTAAACGAAACTAGTCGATGAATAAAGTTTATTTCGATAGAAAGCAAAGATAATATTAATTTTCCTAAGTCTTTTAATCAGTAGTTGTCCCTTACCTTTTTCGATGAAGAATCATAAATCAAGCCAATATGTGTGACAGAACCTCTTTCATCCTGGTGGAATATTTGATACGTCATGACCTAATAAAAAACGAGAAGATTGAAAAGCAATAACTTTGTTATTCCACATTATTCTATTTAAATAAGACCCAGGTTCCGAAGTTAAGCGTCATTTTCAGACCTGAATATGATGCTTAACGTCGAAACCTGGGTCGAATATAAAGAAAAAACTTGTGGAATATGATAGGAATAGTTTTTTAATCTAAAATACATTGATATCATAAAGTGAAAAATCAGTCAATTGCTCATAGCTATTATATTGTTCATAGATATTATATATACTCCGGTGGCACAAATCAGAGAGTAAGAGCATTTTGCACATAAACATGGCCCTTTTGCCCTTATCCGAGAGCTATTTCAAAATTTGAAACTCCCTCACTGCCATTCTTTCATTTTCAGTAATAATTTGCATGGGGCACCTGCGGAGGGAAGAGTCTCCTGCTCGGTGGTCGGTCCCCGTGACTGCAAAAAAGTCTTATCCTTCGTTCACTGATGGAGAGAAGAGAGGGAGTGGGAGGATGGAAGTGGGAATCTCCTCCGTCCATTCAACGGCCACTCCACCGTCAGGTGAGTACCCGCAATCCTCACCGCCGATTCAACATCATCCGTGAACTCGGACGGGAGAGCGAAACTTTCTCTCCTCGAGTAGCAACGAGATCAAATCCCTTCCCGGCTTACGGAAATTATTTCTCTAGGATTAAGCTCCCAGACGGAAATTTGGAAGACTGGCAAATTATACGGCCACGTCCGCTCGTGGGCCAGTGTCGGCGAGGCGCGTGTGAAAAAACAACTGGTAAATATTTTTACCCCCGTATATTGAAATTGCGGTGCACCTTCCGCCGGAGAGTAAGTGCCTTTTGGTAGGAAAGAGGGAGAAAGAGGAAGGGATTGGCACTGAAAATGCAGAGGAAAATTAAGAAAAAATAATGCAACCTATAGAGGCCAAGGAGTGAGAGAGATATAGACGGCGTAATTAGGTTTTCGCCAATTAGATTTAGGCGGGGAACGAGGAGATTGGAATAGTGGCTCATAATTTTTTGGTTTCTCCCTATTAAAATTAAACTGGGGAAATCATTAGGATTCAGCATTTTAAGTATGCATTGTAAAAAAACAACATATACCGCGGAAAGTATAATGAAGAAACGTGTTCAATAAATGTACATTAAATATCCTATCTCTCATAAGCCTTACCAATATATGTATGTACGTATTTGTATAGAAAAATTAATTCGAGTACAATGAATCATTGCATAAGTAATGAAAGATTTTACGCTGAAAATAAATGAGACAAATTACTTTAGCCTATTAAGTAGTTAGCATGAGTTTGGATCAAATTTGTTGCAAAAAAATAATAATAAAATATAGTATGCTGTGGAAAGCATTATAGTAAAAGGAACTGAAAAGGAATTCATAATTTTTAGTTAAATTTCATGCTACTTTAACTTTTTACAATAATGAGGGTTGTAAAAATCACAACTAGGAGAAAAGAGACATATTTCCTGTTTGATTGATGTGATATAAAAATTTTTAGTGATTCTGACAGAGTACTAATGAAAATGAAGAGAGGGAAATGTATTGGGTGTAGTTAAATCTTTAATAAAATAGAGAAAAGGAAAGATTGAGATGAGAAAATAAAACAGGAAATAATAAAATGTGAAAGATAATTTCAGTGATGGGGTTAGATGTACACAATCATTGAAATGGAGCAGAAGGTTTCGCAACTATTCTAACACATTGAGCACTTTCGGTAGGTTACCAATTAGGTAAAGCAAAAATAGAGAGGTGAAGGAGATATTAGAAAACAAACGAAACCCAATTGACTCCTTGTCAAGGCGTCCAGTGCAATATATAAGAGTATAGTATGCAGCTAATAATTTCAATGAAATACTAAAATAATAATTTATAGCTGTGGTTAGTAATTGCCATTGATTTAGTTTTTTATAAATATTATTTTGTTATAATTTCACTGCTTATGAATAAAGGTATGTTTAGTGTGCAATCAATATCGTATTTAGCATCTTATTATCCGGCGAATCATCTAAATATCTGTACATAACTTAATTAAATTAGGAAATCAATTGCGTTTGAAGCATGTAAAATCAGGTTAAGGACTGCCTTGTGCTTGACTTCGTTGCACCGAAAATGACATATTTTATAATATTTCCAATGATTGAAAATATCTACTCTATCTTTGACGAATTATGAAAGGGCTTTACAAGTAGCTTTACTCGAACTAAGTCCAAGATATGGCGGACAATTGCGGAAGTCAAGAATGGGATATCGGTTAGAAGGACAAGAGAAGGAAGTTAAGGGAATGATAAAGAATTACTTGAGAGCAAAAAAAGTAGCGTTAGTTAACTCATTTATGTATGGAAATAAAAAGGATGATTTATTCTGATACTAGTAGCTTGGTACCTTGGGCGGAGTTTTAGCCTTGGGTTTTTAAAAACCTATTCTTCTCTTATCCTTAAGCTACACGGACTGGTCCGCTCTCAGTACTAATCTTTGAAGAGTCTTGAGTACTGATATTTAAAGAGAAAATTGGACGGACGTGATATCACTGTCATTATCATAATAGTAATCATCCCGAAGGATGTTGGTTTTGAAAGTTGGGCGTAGAGATCACTACAAATTAAGCTACCAGGTTGACAGTTTCTATTCATGTGTCACCACGTGATTTCCTACGAAGTTTTAGTGGACAGAATGTTACTTCTCTTGGATTAAAGGGGGAGTTGTCGGATGACTCGACTCCTCTGCTCTGACTGTTCGAACCTGGGACCTTCCGGTCAGTAGTCTAAATTTGTCACCATTTGGTAGTAGGTACCCTCCCCCCCTCCAAATGATGTTGATATTGTGAGAATGAATAACTTGTAAGTCCGTTTTTATGAATTTCCAAGCTACAGGAATAATCTATTTTAATCGATACGTCCCGTTCACTATTGTATGATGGGATATTGGGATATTTTGGAGGAGTAATATTGGAAGGGATAAGCTTTGGAAGGAATAAAGTCTTCATAATATCACTCTGCAAGGTAAGCAATGTGTGATTGAAGCGAGAAGAAAAATTAATCGAGGTAGACAAATAATTGAAACTATTGCATCCAAGTAAATTGATCACCAAGAACATGACGCTCATCGAACCTAAGTATTCATTAGATTGTAAAGTCCATACAGACTAAATGTGTAAAAGGAACTTTTGCAATGCTTTGAACATTTAAACGAAATCTCGAAACGATAATGTTATGATCTTGAAATTTAATCAATTTTAAGTATTTTATAGGTTGACTCCGGGTTTATAGCTAAGAGGGTTGCATTTGATATTAATTTCGAAATGGTGATCATCTAAAGTAGATTTACTCAGCTATAGCCCCATAGACTTCTAATATTGTAAAATTTCAAAACTATGCTTAAGAGTGAGCGAAGAGAGTGTTGAACTACCGGATAGCTTATAGGTGATAATGAGTAGAAATATTAAATAGGAGTTAAGGATGAGAGAAAAAAGACAAGAGAAAAGAGAGAAAGGTTGAGTGCAGGAAACGGGAAAGGAATGGCATCAAAAGCCCTTATAACATCTTGACTGTGGTGCTAAAAGAGCCTGTTGATATTATGATACACAGCATACAGGTAGATGATGCTGTAATGTAAGCTTTCGTTAGAAGGTTACTTAGAATATACATTCATGATGATAATGGCTCCCTCAATCATTATCATCCAATACCCTTGAATGAAAAAACTCTTCCTTCATTAACTTTTAACCTGTTCAAAATAATCTCATCCGTAAAACATCAACTCAAAAAAAATAACAGCATCAAGATCATCATTCAAGAGGAAGTGCTTCATTTGTGGCTTAACTTTCCAGCTCTCTACTCACACTTGTTATCCTATTTTCCTTCCCCATTAGCTCTATTAAAAATAGTGCATGGATATCATCACAAATATATATATATATATATTATTAGGGATCCGTCATTAACTTTCTGGCAAATTTTATTTCGCAACTCTAATCTTTTTGTTGTTATATGCCGCACAAGGTTGACGGCACAGTAGATGATCAACCAAAACAATGATTTTTATATTGAGTAAAAATCCTTTTTAGAGTAGTGCCAATGTGAAACCCCTGCAGGAGCACGTGGAGCGGTTTGAAATCGACTCCAAGGGACAAAAAGTTAAAAAAAAAACGCTCATGGGGAAAAGGAACGGCGTTCGAGCTCCCATCTCTTTCCTGCGTCAGAAATAATCAAGCTGTAGTGAGCGGCGCAAAAAAAAGGCATATGTGCGATGGAAGCGATCTCGCTGCAAACAAACGCAAGGACCGTACACAAGGAGTGCGTGAGTGCAGTGGGCGGGAGGGGGACGAGGAAAAGGGTGCTAAGGGCGGGGAGGATGTGTGGAGGGTGGGAGATGGTGAAAGTGCGTGCGTATGTGTGTGTGTGTGTGTGAGGTTGGGCGGGGTGGGAGAGAAAGAGTGGGGTGGGATCGCATTGAAGGAAGGGCCGGTACATGAAAGGGATCGTGTTCCGAATGACCTTCGCAAATCACAAGGGGTTTTGGAGACGGGACTTTGAGGGAGAAGAGAGGACGCATAAAGGGAGTGGAGAGGAGATTTATGTGTGCATCTACGTGTGTGGAGAAGTGCTCGAGAGGAAGGGGGAAGAGAGGGGAGAGAAAGAACGGGCTGTTCGTAATTCGTCACCCCTCCCCTACTACTCTCCCCTCCCCCCAACCATTCCTTCCCCTTTCTCCCTCCCCTCCCTCGTTTGTTTGTTTATATGCATGGCTTCAACTCCAACTTCACGGAACGTTAGAACTACGTCGGAGGGCACGAGTACGACATGGCGTCGATATCGAACCGATAAAAAATTTGCCCCTGCTATTTGTTTTTTTTTTCGTTTGTTCCTATTTGTTTTGTCTGTTTATTTTTTCTCCGCGTCCCATGGAGACGAATTTCCGCTCCCTCCTCAAAATGGGTTTTGAACCAAAGACCTAGTAGTTGTTTTTTCTATCGCGCGGGCACGGTCAGTCGCTCCGCAACTCCCGAATCGAACTGATGTAATTTTTAAAAGGGTAGTCGGGATTCCTTTGAGTGTAGATTCCTCATGTGTTTTTCTTTAGTCGATGGATACCTAGAGGTTGCTGTTATTTCAAAATAGTGCTTTAATTTCATGCCATAAATCATGAGGCGGGTGAAGTAATGTAAGGTGTATAGGAGCATTTTATTATTCGTGGTATGCATTTTGAAATTTTTTTCGTAGAAACATATAATCAATGACTGATAGACGGTTTTATAACCTTAGGTATAATTTCTGAAATCGCTCTTTGGTAATATTTGTTCTACCTCTACGATACATTCCTCTTGTTCTCCACTCTCATCTGCCTTAGATCTTTCGTTACGCATACGGCGGTTATTTACCAGACTAATCCGTCCAGTTTCTTAAGCAAAGAGCTAAACACGTTGTGAATAAGTCATGAGCCTCGGAGAACTATTTTCACAGACCCGCGACAAAAGCTTTTTATGGATATGTAGATATACCTGAATACCTCGATTGAACTTGTCATTTTTCTTAGGCATGCCGCTAATCATGAAAAACTCGCAAATATGTAGTATTTTACGCTTTTAGCTGAGAAATATCTAGTAATATACTTTTCCAGGAATAATTTTAACGGCGTCGAAGTACTAGTTTATTAAATTTGTTGTCTGTAAATAATTATACCTTTCATAAAATTCAAATTGCGATTTGTTAAAGGGTGAAAACTGTTGAATTGAAAATTTATAGCATCGAAACATCCACATTTTGAAATATACAAGGATTTTGCTCATTAAATAGACAATAAAAGGTAAGAGCCAATGGATAGTTTATGGAGAAAATTATAAAAATTATAAAAAGTATGAAACAAGCTTTAAGCCCGTATAAGGGTTAAGTATTTTTCAAAAATTCGTTTTTCCTCGCCAAGTGATCACACATTCTTTGCTTCCCTCTACCAAATCTGACCCGTTTCATTCCAGATTTCTTCCATTGATCCCTAATTTCTGTTGGACCTCCCCAGATTTGTTGTACTCGAGGCAAAACAAGGTCCAGGAGGCAAGTTGTCCCCTCCCCTCATCTGGTGGGCGAGATTCTTGACTAAAAACTCTGAATTACAATTTGATCTGAAAAATTTTAACAATGTATTACTACGATGCATTTTCATGCATTTGTTTCCAGGTGCATTTTTATTTTAAGTTCGATGCAAGCTTTATGCTCTAGTACTAGTTCTTTATTCCGTCGCTGTGAGAAACTTCGGCAACGTAAGCTGCATAGAGCAGTACTTGCTTCGTTTAGGGACAAAAAAGGAAATATATTTTGAATTTCATGAAGTCACCGAGTACCTTTTGCCGAATTCAGTAGAAACTTCTTTAACCTATAAAGTAAGGACGTCGACGATTGAGGGAGGGGGCGCACAGAAGTGCAAAACCCTATGTTGGACCCGGGCGGAGACCTTATGGTCTGTCCCCATCTCATTACCATAAAAGAAGAGAGGACGTGAGTGGAAAGGTCGGTAGATGTGAAAACTAGTGGAGTTCTGGAAATGGAATTTATTTATTCTGTGAGATATGAAAAAAGTTGGAATTAGCTCCTGTGCGCCAAACTTTTTCAAACGACATGAGTCACCGAAAATTAGTAGTTGGTAATAATTCTGATATTCCATCTCGTGGTAGGAGTATTCAATAACATATTTCCAAATGGGACAGAGGCACAGGTTACTCAAATAGCATCAGCCTAACGTTCCTTTCATCTTTTGAAACATCTACACGTGAAACTATTCCATTCCCTTTTTCTTTCGCCTTTGATTTAAATTATGAAGGTCCAAAATATCGACAAACTGAAACAGAGGCGCATTTTTTTGCGAGATTCAAACCATGAGGTGCTATTGCACTCGGGTATTTATGGGCATGCCGTCCTAAATCAGTTCCTTAGTACAAATAGGGTGTAATAAACTTTTCAAGGGACCAAGGTCATCGACAGTATCAAATCGATTCAGTTTACAAAAGTAACAGAAAGTAGCCTTTCAGTGCCATTAGATTAACAGGCTTGGAAAAAATTGGAAAGAAATAGCCCGATTTCCTAAGGAAGAAATAGAGGAGCAGTGTGTTTCGCTTTCTCAGCTTTATGAGTAGATCTATCAAACCTGTAAGTCACGGGATTCAGAAACTAAAGTGTATTGAAAGAGAGTCGAGCATATTTTTATTGTTATCAGTACCATTTAATATTGTTTTTCCTTCTTCCTATTTTATTTTGACGACATGGTGAAATACCTACCAATTTGTTTCTCTCTCCTAAATTCCTGTCGTAGCAATAATCTACTCTGGAATGAAAACAGTATCGGATTACTTAAATGAGATATCCCACTCGCAAATGTTGCACTAGTTTTTCATGAAATGAATTACTTTATATATTAATTACTATTTATTAATGTGATTGAAATTAATTATCAACACCCGTACCTACCAAAAAAAAACCACATGCATGAACCTGAAGGTTGGTCATTTTGACTATCTATTATCAGATGAGTATCATATGATTTGTCAGTATCATCATTTTGTCAGTTTTTAGGTTAATTTTCGAATAGAAAATTTGGACTGGTTTATTTGTTTTTATGTATAAGTTTGATTATAGTGTGGAATTTTCATCAGAGCATACATTGATATGTTTCATTTTAGGTTTCTGCAGCCTTGAGAAAATGGGAAACCTAAGGAAATTAGAGAGGTTACGTACGTGTGTTATTGTGGCAAAACTTGACCCTAATTTGCAATTTCATATCTTTTATTTACAAATTAAATGATGAAAACAATGTTCTCGTTAATTCAATAGTTTCCTGTAAATGATGGCACAGTTAGCCAAGCGTGGAATACGTGTAAAAGTTCATAGCTCTTGCAGAGTTGCGGTACGGTACTGAAACGCTGCCAGTGAAAATTAGTGAACTCTACTTATTAGAAGATCGGATTGCGTAATTTTCAAATCTCTGATTAATAGCTCTCACCGAAATTTCCGTTGCGAAAATGAAATTTTGGCCTTAAAAGGGCCAGGAAAATTCATAAATCAAGAATGGTAACAGCCATTCATTTCGAGAGAACGTGGGTACCTTCTAACGAAAAAGTTTCGTGCACCGTTGATTTTTATGGGATGGAGGGAGTGAGGGTTGCATAATGTGTGTTCCACACCTTCCACCCCCCCCCCCTCCTCCCCCCTCATGCGTCTCCTCGCGACTTTAGCTCCGACCGCCCTCTCACAAAAGGGAATAGCGTTATATTATGTACGCTCCCTTACCTTGTCGTAAAATAGCAAAGAAAATTTCATGGAAAAATTGAAAATTTGCCCTGGTAAATCAAGGAATTTTTCAGGAAGTTTTGGCGAGCACCAGATGAAAGTAAGCTGTAGAATGTCGAAAGTAAGAATTAAATTATAACACATCATTATTGATTCACAGTGTATAGCATTCAGAGGATAAAACTGGAAATAAAAGGAAATAGGAAATTAGTTTTTTCTTAGTTTTCCATTCCATTCTCATCTGACTTCTTCGGTTGGTCACATATATTTTTAGTAATTTTGAGACTTGGCTTTCATTCAATCATTCGTACTTTGAAATATGTAGGTTCGTTGATATTTATTCTTCATTTTTTAAATCATAGTTCTTTAATGTCTCTATTTCTTTGACCTATGCATTTGGGTTTCATCGTGGCACATGCTCATTCCCTTTGTTCTCAGAAAAATGCGTGCGTATCTCATTTAACTTTTCCATGCAGCGTTTTCCTCGTCAACCCTCTTTCATGCCTCCTTCTATCTAATTACGGAGGAATTACGTTACCCTTAATATTGAAACATTGTACACTAATTATTATAGTTATTACAATGGAAAAGTTCACCATAAAATGCGTAAAAGAGCCGAAATCAAAGTTGGGCTCATTTTTCGAAATAATTTTACAGGAAGTGACAAGAGGATCAGATTGTTTTTATTAATTTTGGAGAGACCAGCTGTTGTGGGAATGAATATCTGCGGTGTCATACCTAAAACTTTGAGGGAGCGTGAACAACAAATATTTGTTTGGCAATAATAATAATGTATACTACTACCCAGTGGTTTTTTACGCTTTTGAGAAGAAAGTAGGCCTGCAGAAGCGAACTACTAGAAACCTCCTGGTTAACCCATTCTATTGGAAATAATAAATATATATGCAGACCAGTTGGTTCATAAGTTTCACGGGTGGACTACCGACGACTCTTTACTCACACGAAAGCGATCCTTGCAGCAATAAATCCTACTCCGAACCAACCTTATACGACTACCTGAGAACAGACAAGTATTCTTCTATTGAACTAAACCGTTTTTCCAACGAATTGCACTCCTTGGATATGATATTGCATAGTTCCTCGAGTGATCACAGTTGCTAGTTACAAGTACTCATGCTTACTCACTCGTACTAATGCTTAATTGCACCTTTTTTTAGCAAACGGAATATTAATTATTTTATTTTTTAATTATTGCGATTATAGTATGAAATTCTTTGTCAGTGTTTTATGTGATAACACGCTTCACATCAGAGGAAAAAATAGATATTGCCTCTGAAAATAGAAACTTACCTTACTTTGTTGGGCAGTGTCTTTATTAATGGTAATACACACCACTACCATATTTTGGTGCCAACTAATGTGAACCCGCCGTTGTTTGAGAGGACAATAAAAGTATTCCAATATTTCCTTCAATATATTTCCTCCACTATTATCTGGCAATTAATTGAAATTACTAGTTTATTCTTTGCAGAAATCCGAAAACTCTTTACTTCGATTTCTAGAATTGCCTGTTTCGTACTTGTTCTGAAGTCAAATTTTGTTCCAGTCACATCTAAAGACTTTTATTTGTAGCATGTCTTTGAGAATTTTTGATTAACTTGCTCACATGAGCTCACGAGGCACGTGAACTTTGGGCAACGTTTCTGCGACTTTCATTATTTTGTCGTTATTAAAAGCAAATGCATGAAGTATGGCAGACGAAATAAGCTTAATATTAGAGTATAATGTTAAAGCATTAAGTATAGTATAAAACTGCAATCTCTATATTATTCTCAAAGAACGCTGCCCCCACCGGGTACTCATGAAATTTTTCATCCATTACTTTATTTGAAATTTAGAACAAGATTTTCCGCTAAGAATAAAAAAAATCAAAATGTTTTGTCTCCTTAAAAATGTAGTGATAGAATGCCACAATGATGTCGGATTCGCGAATTAGTAACTTTAACATAGTCTGCTCTCATCAAAGTACAATTACTTTTCTGTAGCTTAGTTGTGTATGGACGCTATCCCAAATTGAAAATTAGCAAGCCCTTCCATTTACGGAATGACAGTCATGACCGTGATGAAATCCCTTCCCTCCATTTATTCCTACCTCAAAGCAACCACGCATTCCGACCGGGAATTGTGCCTTGGTTTCAGCATCTTGCCTTTAAATGGGAAAAGTTACCTTCCACTGTTAAGTTTAGCGAGATAGCCTTAAAGGTTCAATTCCTTTCCGCCTTTAGGCTTCGGCTCGTCCTCTAACCCTCGCTCTCTCTCTCTCTCTCCCAACCCTCCCACCCTCGGCTCGTCCGGATGCGCCCATTCGTTCCCATTAGGTCGCCTATTTCTTTTCTCCAACTTGCTACGGGCGAAGACTCTGTATTTTCTCAAGGCGAATCTCTGAAAGGAACATGAATAATGCGTGTGCCCAGGGGAGGGAGACGATCTGAGCTTTATAACCGACCCTCCACGGCGCCCCTCATTTCATGTCCCCCTTCCACACACACACATACCCCGACAAAAAAGAAGTGGCTCGGGGCTATTCGTTGCCATTACGACCCACCTTTCCCTCCGGTGAGGCACACTCCTCTATATTGCTTTATATGTGTCATTTTTCTCCGCAAACGGGGAGACATCCCGTGTCCTCCGTGATCCCTATCATCGCTCGCAAATGGGAGAGATGACCGAAGGGGTGAAATTAAATTACCTCCTCCACTATACGAGGGACGCGTTCTCGGGGCAGCTGGGCATTGATGTGATGATCAAGCCCCTCGGCCTTGTATCTTTTCCCCATCATGTGATTCTCCTCTGGGGTCTACCGAGGGGATAAAGGTATATAATTCCTCCTCTGCTGTATCTCCGCGCCCTTATTGCATATTATAGCGATGACATATACGTTTAGTCTTAAAATGACCTTGTGGTGATTTCGAAAAAAAATCTATGGATTATTTCCTTGTGCTAAAGAAGGACATGTTTGATATTAAAAAGTTCCAGCACACGATGAAAATGAAATAAGTTTTCTGTTGACTTTTCTTAATGAAATTAATTTCCATTTTGCAGTTTGCTTAATTTCTGCAAATTTCATAACAAAGTTAATGTTTTATTGAAAACCCGCTCTTTTATTTCCCAGCCACTTTAGCTTTCCTTAAAGCAGTTTCGGAGTCTTTGTGGATCATAGAATGAGAATGAATATCTATCTTATCAGATACGCCGCGAAGGGAAAGCCTCCTCATTGCAACCGTTTCATGACAACTGCGACCATTTTATCTGCGATTCATGCATAAGCTCAATAAGTGCATTGCTGAGTAATTGATAAAATTAGTAATTGAAACATTTCCAACCAGGGTTTGAACTCTTGATTGAAGAGTAAAAAAATCGGACCAATGTGGTGACTAGTTTATTTATCAGCAACTATCATGGTTGATACCAACTTGGACCAATTTTTCCCGTCATGTGAGAAAAACTTACGTGTATCGGACTGTCCTCCAGATGGAACGCTACATTTCGGATCCTTTTACACGTTTCGTTGGCATTATATTAATATCAATTAACTTAGGGCTCTAACCATCTTTTTCTCCTCTGTATCTACTGATTACCGTGTATTCTGAATACATAAAATGTTTTAAATACGTTGAAAATGTTGGGGTTTGCGTATGATTTGGTATACACTATCTAATTATAGCCTCTGTTTCCATCCTACATTTTCCATGAAGGCTAAAATTCCATTTCCGCTCGAATCAGAAAGGTTCCCTCTAGCCCATATAGCCAAATACCTATTCATATATTAAAGGTTTTACCATTAGATTGGTCTGTGACACAGAAACCCAGTACTCCGGATTTCGTGCATTTACACTTCCGCTGCCAAGCGAGCTGCTCCCGTTTTTCGTCTGGGTCGTTAAACGACCGATAAAATCCTCGCGGGAGAGCTTTATTTTCCCGAAAATTCAGCGGATGAGATATTAGTTACATTTTTTTCTGTTACCCCTTGTTCGCGGAACATCCAAGCGGCTCCACGTCGTGCCCTCGGAAAAATTAACTCCTTCGGAAGCTAAGGGCCCTTCAAGCGGATCCCGTTCCCTCTTCTCCACGCCCTTTCCGATTCCTCCGCACCCCCGTCCCTCCCCTCTGATTCCCCATCCCCCACAGCGCTCACCCACCCACAGCTTCCCTTCACCAACAGACTTCCCCTTCAATCTCCTCTCCCCCCCTCATTCCTCCTCTCGCTCTTTCCCCATATTTTTTTATCAGTACTCCATTTCTCTGCCCCTCCTCTTGACCCACTTAACCTCCCTCCCTCAGTTCAATTCCAGTCCCTCCCTTAGATCTCCTTAACTCCGCCAACCTCGCCTCACAAACAATTTCCAACTCTACGAACTCCACCTCCTGATCACCGTCAATTTCTTTTCCCTCTCCACTCGAAACTCCCGACCCTCTACGCCTTCTCTCCCTGCCTCTCCATTTGTCTTCCAATTTTCGCCTTACCCTCACTCTTGCCTCCTTCTCCCTCACCCTCTTTAACCCTTTTCTATACTCTTTCCCCTATACTCCTTTACCCAAACTCTTTGGGACTCCATCGTTCTCATAACGTTTTTCACCGACCCCGAAAGTCTGTGTGTAGGTGTGCTCTATATCTCTCTTTCTCTGTTCTTCTTCTGCGTCACCCCTTACCCCCCTCTGCGCATCCCTTGCTCCCTAACCTTTTGCGACTCTCCCATTTCGTTCCATTTCCCAAGTGCGTCTTCGGCTGGTTCGTTTCGGCGCAGGCTGCTTTCCGCTCGCGGGAGGTTCGGGATCGATTCTCAGGGGGGAATGAGGAGGGAGTTTTTTTTTCCATCTAACTTCTAACCTCGTCCCGGAATGTTTGTTTAGGACTTGAAGGATTGCTTTTCCGGGAGCTCCTCCGAGAGGACATGGGAGACTTGTGAATCACTGTCCGCCGTAATAAGATTAGTTCCACCCCGGGGCTTCCTTCCTTCGCCACCTTTCCTTTTTCCACGCGAACCCTAATCCTTCAGTGGGTAATGACGACCTGTAGACATTTCTCCAGAAAGCGCGATATTTTCCACTTTTTACGTGCCCTCCCTCATTGCGGGAGCTTGGAGATTGGCGGCGAAAGATTCTGGGGTGGAAGAAAACGGATGGCGTTCTTGACGCAAACGCAGCGGTGATTGATTCGTGAACTCATTAAGTGTACAGGCTAGAGGATCCCATGAGCTATAATTGGAAATAAAAGTAAAAGAAAGAAATAATAAAAATACATGAAATGGTTCTAGAAAACCTGAGAAATAACAGAGATATGACGAAAACAGTATGAGGGGAGTCAATGAAAACTCTTGGATAAGACGTTAGATAGGAAGGTTATTTCGTCCAACAGAAAAAATTACTGTGCCACTGCACTTGATGCTTGTTTTGAGGCTCAAATTTTAGACAGTTGGAATGAAATGCTAACACATATTCTAACGTTATTAGTCTCCGATTTCAAATTTATGAAATTGACAGTATACGAATAGAATTCATTGCTGGATATTGTTTAGTTCAGTCGCAGTTCACGGAATAGATAACCTACCTTCAGTGCATGCAACCTTGTGGAAGTACTTTACCAGAGCAAAGCATTACATAAGCGATTCTTACCTGGGATGGACACTCCATCTACCGTGAGTGAATTTCGATTGCGAGACGGAATACTCGGAAAGAACAACACAGCAAGGGTCTGAATCATACGGTTGGTTGTGCTAGGAGAAGGGTAGAGATCGGCTTACTTTAAGCCTTCCGGTAGTTTAAATGATGTGGTTTAGGGTAAGGAAGAAATTCTGTCTTTCCTCGGCCTCTGATTCCATTGTGTAATCTAATACGCAGAAACATCATCACCGCCTGTTGTAAGAGAGCAGGGGCACCATCCATTGACTTCCATTTTATTTAACTTCTTTGAGACATTCTAACTCCCAATTTTACCCTAAGTCACATAGTTGTAGCAGTTTTTGTAGTAGGTTATAGTAGAGTTTTTGGCAAGGAGTGATTTGGACATAATGTCTCAATTTTTGTGTACTTTCAATTGCCTCTGGAATAAGAAAATGATTCATTAAATTTATCTAGGGAAGAGAGAAGAAGACTCGAAGAAAAATGTTTTCTATCGCAATAATGGAATCCAAGGCATACCGCAGTATGCATATATTTTTGTCCAAACTAAATGGGGAAAATGGTTACTTAAATAAACTTGTAGTAGTATCGCAATCTTATAGATGAATTGAATGCAAATGATCTTATTTTCCTGATAATTGACGTAAAATGACGCTACAGATCGCGAAATTACTTATGGTGTTCTCTCAATAAAAGTTAAGAGAAAAAATAAATCTTTGTGCTTACGAAGGTAGACTGAAAAGTAATGTACACATGCTTGTAGAGGGCGAACGAAATGACCTTCAGAAGCGCACCAAGGGGCACATGGAAGTAACATTCCCCCTCAATGGACATGAGCACGTTTGAGGTTGTTGCGTTCATCCAGTGTATTTCTAGAAGCGGGATTATGGAGACGTGTTCTAGTGCTATGTCAATGTAGAGTGAGCGTGCTGCTATCGATTTTTTAACTGCTGAAAAAGTGACTCCTACTGAGATTCATCGTCTTTAAAGGCTGTTTACGGTAAAATTTCGTGGTTTCAAGTCTGGAAAATCCATGATTGTTGATGAAACACGCAGTTAACGTCTGATCACTGCCACGGACAATAAATATCGCAAACTCGTCGAATATTGGATTCAAAATGACCGGCGAATCACTCAAAGGCGTATAATACACCTCCGACGTCGAGTTTGTCATCTTAAAGGCAGACTGGCGCCAATAATCTTGCAACATGACAACGCTCGTCCGCACACCTTGCGCGCAACTGTAGAGGCTCTGCGAAACCTGAATTTTGAACTGATTCCACACCCTCCTTATTCCCCCCGATCTTGCGCCTTGCGATTTTTATTTTTTTTCCTCAAATCAAGAGACACCTCAAGGGTAATCATTACACCTCGGTCGATGAGGAGAAGGTAGCTGTCTAGTCCTGGATTCGAGAAAAGTCGGAAGAGTTTTTCAGTGACGGAATGAAAAAAACTTGTTACATGTGGGGAGAAATGTGTTTGCCTTAACGATGACAATGTTGAAAAATAAATATATGATATTGAAAGTTCAAACTTGTACTTTAATATACTTTTTACCCGATCCTGATATTTGTTTTTGTTCGCGCTCTACAAGCAAATGTGCATTACTTTTCAGCCTACCCTCGTATTTTCCGTATTCTAAGACCTTTTAATCTGTCCCACAATGTTTGTGTGACTGTTCTCCCTGTTTCTCATTCTTCAAAATTTTACCAGCATTGGCTCTATTTCGTCCCATTCTCTAATACTTTCACTCATCCTAAATTATATTCCAAACACGAAAATGATATTTAATGGAGTTTTCTCGGACCTTCCACCAAGTCAAGGGTTCCATGTTGGCCAAAGTTTCGACACTCGGCCCGAGCTTCGTCCTCAGGGCAGATGGGCACCAGATCACCTTCACAGAGATGATAGTTCGCAGAGGATTCAACTCAATATTTCTTTTTAAATTTACTGCTGGAGAGAAATTATATAATGTCACCGCTTCGTAGGAAAACGATCAAATTAGAAAATATACATGAGTCTCTTAACTCATCGAAAACTCAGTTACTTTAGACATTGAGAAATAAGAAGCATCGTAACTCACTTGCATTTCCGTTAAAACCGCATCTAAATAAAAAATGGAAGCACCCTGCGTTTCTTAATCTTCGTCGAGAGTAATTAGTAGTGAGTCGCCTAAGAGATTGTTTGCTCTAACTCTCCAATATTTGCTCTCCTATTTTGCCCTATATTTCTTCTTCCGTTTTTCACAGTTCCTCTTACTGACATGGTATGTTTTCTGTTTAATTTACATAATATTTCTGGTCTTTTTATTTAAATGTTTCCATTCATTTGCCCTTAAATATTGTCTCTAGTAATCAGCAGTGATCAAGTATCTCACGGATTTGGCCGATCTTTTATTGTTGTAGCCCACGCATTTATTATGAATTACATAAGTACACTTTTCGGGACGTAAGCGTGCTAATTGTGGAGCCATCAAGTTATTCAAATATGGAACTCGAGGAATAATCAAGTTGACCCGCGCCCGAGATGAAATAAAAAAATGAGGCGACTATTTCAACGTAGGGGTTTCATTAACGCAAGCAATTAACATTCATTCTGCAAAAAATATTCACGATACCTCCATGCCTCTGACCTTTGGTTCAGTTCAGCACATTAATATACTCTCTTGTAAGCAAAATGATAAATAGCAAGAAACGGATAATTTTAAATACATTTGAACAAAATGTTTAAGAATTCAAATGTCATGAAATAAGTTTAGAAAATTCTTTTATTATTTTGTCTCGTTTCCATGGCCGGTTTGCGATAGAATGAAAATCAGTTTGTAATAAACGGATAATGTGAATACACAGAATTTTATTCAGTTTGTTTAAAAACAACATATTTTTTCAAGTTGTTAGCTTCAAATTTCAACCTGTTAGCTTTCTATCATTCGTTTTTTTGCAACATGGTAAGCTACATTTTTAGATAATTTTCCGTATGTGAGTTCATTTGTGCCTCATGCTAAACGATTTCATGAAACTGAACAAATTTCTGGCATAAACATTGATTTTTTTAACTACACCACGAAATTTTGATGCTAACAAGGTAATATAATTAATGAGATCTTGTTTTTGCCTCATGCCGAAATTTAAATTGACCATAAATACGTTACGACACCCATAATTTTGACTTTAATCGAATGCAGTGTAAAAGTTTATTCCTGTGTTTATGACTGTTTGAGAGGACTTATTGGTTGAATTTTAGCTTCGGAAAAAGTTTCCCTTTATTATTAGAGAAATATGTGCCAAAGTGTTAGATATATAAAGGCATTTTGAACTTGGTAGTCCAGTAGGTAGAGCGTGGGATTACTGATCGAAGGGCCGGAGTTACACGCCCAGGGAGTCTCAGGGTTCCCTCACGTTTACCCAAGCTGTGTGATTTTTCGAGGACTTTCTGGGAAACCATAGTGGGCACAGAGAAAGCAACTGGTCCCCATACCCTGATGTGTGAATTTTACTCGCCGTTGCGCTAAGTACTAGGTGAGCTCTACCATCACCAATCAAACAAACATTCTCGTTAATAGCTGTGTTTTTTGGATATGGTGGAAGATGTGTCGCTCTCTACAGAACAGTGTCCAATTACGCTGAGGAATTTGACGAACAGTCTCTGCCCCTAAGGGATTTGAGCCCAGGACCTCGGCGTGGGTACGATGCACAAAAGGCACCTCACTCTTCCGATCCGTTTTCTGCAATTTCTTCAATCCAACCGCCCTGCCCTCCTCCCTCCGATTTTCCCCGTCCACCCTCTCCTCCCCCGTTTTCCTCACCTCTGAAACTACTTCTCGTCTCCCCTTCCTCCCTCCTTCTCCCATTCATTCATCCTCTTTCTCTCTGACACCATCTCTTCGAGCCCGCGCCGACTGCCGCCCGAAACGTCCCCCACCGGAACGTTCCTCTCTCCCTTCCCCCGCACCGCCTCCTCGTGCACCCTTAACAACATCCATTCCTCCGCCTCTCTCCCCGAGGCCCGTTTCCCTCCCACATCTTACTTCATCCCTCCTCACGCTGCATCCCGCCCACGCCACTAACCTCATTGCAGCCACCTCTCCTTATTTCCAGCTCCCTAAACATTCGCTCCCTCCTCTCGGTAGATGGCGCCGGGCGGTGGGAGTGCTCTGCGCGGAGACAGAGATCGTCGCGGTTGCCGGCGTATACGTGCGCGTGTGTGTGCAGTACTGGAGTCATGGCGTACTTTTCACTCCGCTCTTCTTTCTTATAAATATATTCGCGTCCGTACAATATTTCACCTTTCCTCATTTAAATAATCCTATTTAGTAGGAAACCGAGGAATTGTCCTTATCACGATCCCTTAGGGTTCCCGCAATGTACCATTAGATGCAATAGGAGGGAATCAGGCAGACGCCACCGCCCGTCGCATCATTACTTTGATCACCCTATTTAATTCGAATTGCCAGATTTTTTGACAAGAACTATGGAAACTGGAATGATTTCAACATAGAAAATATTGTAACAATTTTTCACTAGATAAGTGGAAAATTGTTGCTATCTTTTCTTTATTATATTCGAATTTCACCATATCACGCCAGAAACTACTCCATTTGGAATAATTTTGCCTTGCAAATGCTTCTTCTTGTCCTAGTGTCCCTCAAATTTCTTTTAGCTTTCAATTTAGATGGCGGGTGTGCCTACTCTACATTCCAAATTTACTGAAGGTTCTTGGACTAGAAAAAAAGAATGTACGAGTATCATCATCTTAGGTCATCTGCCGTAGTTTGCAGGTCCTTGAAGGCCTTTTTTCCACAATTTTTCCTTTCCTGTGTCCTCATCTTCATTTTCTCATACTCATCACCCTCTTCCACATCATCCGCCATGTTCACCCTCCACCGCTCTCTTGCCTGATCCTTCCACCGTGCCTTCTGGCCCCTTTAAGAGGAAGTACCTTTTTTGCACAGGTCAAAGCCAATTTCTTTTTCTTTTTTATATTGTTTTCAGCAATCTTCTCGCTTATCCTGCTCTTCTCAATATCTCCTCATTCCACACCCGGTCTGTCCATTTTCTGTTCATCATTCGTCTACATACCCACTCATCAAACAACACCTTCAGCCTTTCCTGGTTCATTTTCAATGCATTCCATGTTTCACGTCCATATAACATAATACTTGACTAGTCTCTTTCCCTGCCTCATATCCATTCTGATACGTAAAACTTTTTTCTTCCTGCTAAAAGCTTCCTTGACCATCGCTACCCTTATTCTAATATCCTTTTCACCCCTCCACCTCCGTACCCAGATATCTGTACCTCTCCACTTGTTCCAGCATGTTTCTTTTCATTAAAAGACTTATTTCCTCATCTCTACCAACATTCATCAATTTGATCTTGCTCCTATTTGTCATCAAGGAGTACCCTTCCTTTATGCCAATAAGATGTTGCAATGTCCCACTTAATTGTGCCTCTACCTCAGCAGACAGGATCATGTCATCAGCAAACCTGATGCACACAATCCTTCTTTCCCCAGCTGACCCTCCTGCATCTTTTCTCCAGTATATCCGGACCATCTTTTCCATTTAAAGGTTCAAGGGGGGGGGAGAGAGACGCACCTCTGCCTCACTCTTCTCCCAATATCAAATCAACCAGTCCTCTTTTCACCAATTCTAATACGCACCTGCTGGTTTAAGCAGGCCTTTAAAACCAGTCTTCCGTCTCTCCAGTTTACACATTTTCCTTTTAGGATATTCGTAAGATTTCCCTATTCACTCAGTCGAAATACTTCACCATAGCAACAAAATACACATTAAAAACCTTTTTCCTTCTCCAGGTATCACTCTTCGGTGGTACGCATTACTCCTATTGCATCTCGTGTGCCCATTCCTCTTCTGAAGCCATGCTTCCTCCGATGTGTTCTTCTCCATGATTTACTCAGTCTACTTTTCATAACTCTTAATAATGCTTTCGCTGGGTGAGTGATGACACTTACCATACCATGCTCCTCACATTTTCTTGTTCCTCTCTTCTTTGGCAATGGTGTCATCTCTTTACTCACGAAATTGAGTGACCACTGTCCACTACAGTAAATCCTGTTGCATATGGATGGTAATCCCACCAATCCCTCTTCCTGAAGGCATTTCAGTAGCTCGATATGACATTCCATCTGCACCCTGTGCCTACCCATTTTTCATCTCTTATTACGCCGTCACAACTTCACTCAGCAAGAGGTCCTCTCTAATGCAGTTTTCGTCCACCACGTACTCCTCCTCCCCATTAAACTGTTCAGGTTTTTCATTTGCCTTGTAGAGATCTCCCATGTACTCCTGCCATCTTGCCAACACTTCTTTTCCTTCCTTTATTATATTTCCTACCCTGCACTCTGTCTCCATACTTGCTGGCTGTGCTCCGGATGTTTCAAAGCCGTCCCACGTAATATTCTTTACTTTGTAGTAGACCGAGTCATGCCTTCCCATCCAGCTCTTATTTTCTTCACATTCTTTGTTTAGCCAATCTTCACTAGCTTTATCTGTGTCTTTTCTTTGTTCTCTATTCAGTTTTCTATACTATATCTTTTTTCACAGAATGGTCTTTTGAGTTTTCTTCTCTCTTTCATTGTATCAATCATCACTGATGTTATCCATAATTTCTATGTTCTTTTCCATTTCCTGTGGCCCACCGATTTCTTGCTTGTCTCTTCGATAAGGAGAACAATTACAAACGGAGACAAGGAAGAACCGAGTAATTACAGACCCATTTGCCTCTCATCCATTTCATGCAAGGTTATGGAACATATAGTTGCTATTTCGATTGTGCGGCACCTCGGTAATCAGAGGCCATTAATGAAAAATCAGCGCGGTTTCCGAAAAGGTAGATCCTGAAAGATAAAACTTCTTTGGGATAAGAAAGAACAAGGGTTCTTACTTTCCAATTTGTATTCCTTTTATCCTCCCCTTTTTCTTTCTTCTAACATGTTGCCTTTGCATACATCCCCTCCCGAAAATCCGAATGAGGAATTATTTTACTTCCGGAATATTTCGTATACAAAGATTCCATGTTAGTTCCTTCTCTGCTAGTTGGGGCCACCATTATCTAGAGAATCCCGAGGGATCCTTAATGTTGTCTTTTCCCGTTCCTTTTCGCATCCTATGCCTATGTGTTATGGGATATATAATACTCCATGGAAATGATTACCATTACTTTTATATATAATATATTGTCTGACCCCTATATATACTGACCCCAGTGGGGCGGCCATTAAGTGATGGTGTCACGTTAAAAACACTATTGAGGAAGGCAACGGGAAACCACCTCAATTATGATTCCCAAGAATATAATGATGGGCACTATAGATAATATGAGTCCTGGCAACTACGGGACTCGGCCCAAGAGGCCGTGTGTCGTGCCCGGCAGCGGGAGAGGCAAGGCTTCCGCGGTCGTCATCCCACGAAACCCTTGCAGGGAAGAAATAACTTCAGCAGGACAGAAGACTCAGAAGAAGGCAAAAGTAGTTAGAATAGGAACCTGGAACGTCAGGACAATGTTGAGGAGAGGCAAATTAGAAAATATTAAGCAAGAGATGGAAAGAGGTAACATAGATGTTTTAGGCCTCTGCGAGGTGAGATGGAAGGATAGCGGGGATTACTGGAGTGACAATTATAGAGTAATATACAGCGGCGGGGACGAGAGCCAACGAGGGGTTGCCGTAATTTTAAATAAAGGGGTAGGAAGAAGCGTAGTCAACATAGAGCAAGCGACAGATAGAATTTTACTCGTAGAGATTAAAGCAGAGCCGACGAACTTGGTCATTATTCAGGTATACATGCCACCGAGCAACCACAAGGAGGAAGAAGTCGATAGGATGTATGATGAGTTAGAGGATATAGTCGCGAGTGTTCCTGCAGGGAAACATTTGATAGTGATGGGGGATTGGAATGCGACGGTAGGCGAAGGAAGAGATGGTGGTGAGGTGGGGGACTATGGGTTAGGCACGAGGAATGAACGCGGGGAGAAAGCAATTGAATTCTGCAGGAGACAGGGGTTAGTCATCACTAACACATGGTTTAGACACCACAAAAGGCGTAGGTATACATGGAAAATGCCAGGTGACTCAGAAAGGTATCAGTTAGATTATATTATGGTTAGGCACAGGTTTAGGAACAGTGTGATAAATTCGCACAGTTTCCCAGGAGCGGATGCGGACTCTGACCACAATTTAGTTGTTATGAAATGCAATGTTCGTTTCAAGAAGATAAGGCAAGGGCGGCGGGTTAAAAAATGGAATTTAGAAGCAGTAAATGAATTAACGAGGAAGGAGTATCAGGAGGCTGTAGAGGAAATGATGGATGACGGTAAAGAACTGAGTACTATCGAAGAAAAATGGGAATGTATCAAGCAAGGGATATTGGAAGCCGCTAAAGACACTATAGGAACCGTTAACGGGAAAAGGATAAGGAAACCATGGGTAACGGTTGAGATGGTTGCAAAGATGGATGAGAGAAGAAGATGGAAAAATGTAAACACAGAGTTAGGCAAAATGAAGTACAAAGAGTTAAACAATAAATTGAGAAGGGCCACAAATAAAGCAAAAGAAGAATGGTGGAAAACGCAATGCGAGGATATGGAAAGTTTACAGAAGAAGGGTGAAATTGGTGCTTTATACAGCAAGGTTAAGTTATTATCGGGAAGTAAGAAGGCAAGATCTGTGCTAACAGTTAAAGATAAATGGGGTAAGATAATAGTTGAACCAGGAAAAATCCAAGAGAGATGGAAGGAATATATAGAAACACTGTATGGTAAAGAACTTAGGCCGACAAGTTTAGACATAGAAAAGGAACATCACGTAGAAGAAGATAGCTTAGGTCCAGGCATACTCGACGATGAAATAGAAAGGGCATTAAAGGAGATGAAAGCAAATAAGGCTGTGGGGGTGGACAATATTCCCGTAGAAATGTTGAAATGGTTAGGAAAAGGTGGGAAGAAGGCCATATATGGACTGATTCGTAGTATCTATGAGGAAGGAATCTGGCCGGAAGATTTTGTGAGATCGGTGTTAGTTCCTATTCCAAAAAAGGCAAAGGCTTCGTCATGTGAGGATTACAGAACAATAAGTTTGATATCCCACGCAGCTAAAGTTATTCTCAGGATCATCAACAAAAGGATAGAGAATAAGGCAAATGATTACTTAGGGGATGATCAGTTTGGGTTCAGGAAAGGAAGAGGTACGCGTGATGCCATTGCAGTAATGAGATCACTAGTCGAGAGGAATATAGAATACAATCAGGACGTTTTTGCCTGTTTTGTAGATTTCGAAAAAGCGTTTGATAGAGTGAATTGGGAAAAATTAATGCGTGTATTGCAGAAAATAGGAATGGATTGGAGGGACAGGAGACTGATCCGCAACCTGTACATGTCTCAGACTGCTCAGGTGCGAGTGGGGAACGGAGAGCCCGGATGGGCAGTGTTAGGAAGAGGTGTAAGGCAGGGTTGCCCATTGTCACCGGTACTGTTCAACGTATATGTAGAGGAAATGATTAAAGAGGCATGGGAAGAACTGGAGGTAGGAATGAAAGTCGGAGGGGAATTCGTAAAATCGGTTAGGTTTGCTGATGACCAAGCATTAGTTGCTCAGTCAGCTAAGGGGTTGCAAGCATTGCTGAGTGAATTGGAGGTTCAGTGCGATAAATATGGGATGAGAATCAATATCAGTAAAACAAAGGTTATGCTATTTTCCAGAAAGAAAAAGGCTAAGCTAAATATTAAAATAGACGGGGAAAAAATAGAGCAGGTAGAACAGTTTACATATCTCGGAAGTGTTTTGGACCAACACGGTCAAAGTGGTAGGGACGTAAGGAGAAGAATTGCGCTAGGCAAGGAGGCTTTCACAAGGATGAGGGAGTTGATGACGGGGACGTTGAGTAGGGATATTAAGACAAGACTCGTAAAAACTCTGATATGGAGCGTAGCTTTTTACGGCGCGGAAACGTGGTCGCTGAAGCAGGAGGATAGACGTAGATTGGAGGCTTTTGAAATGTGGGTGTGGAGAAGAATGGAGAAGGTGAAAGGGACCGAAAGGAAAACAAATGAGGAAGTACTAGAAATGGTGGGGGAGGAGAGGGGTTTGTTGAGAGAAATCCTATGGGGTCAGGAAAAATGGATGAAAGGCGTATTGAGCGGTAGTGGAATGTTGAAGAGGGTAATAGAGGGGAGAATGTTGGGCAAGCGAGGTAAGGGTAGGAACAGGATAGGGATGTTGGATGGGATGAAGGGAGGAAAGAAGTACACCGAGATGAAGAGGGACCTGATATAGATTATTTTGCTAGGTGGGGAGTCACAAAATGTTTATTTGATAGTTGTGTCCTTCCAAAAAAAAACCTACCTTAACCGGTAGATTACCTAATAATAATAATAATATATTGTAATAAGATGTCTATGTTTTTCTGAGCATGTGAATATGTGTTTTTGGCTATCTTGGCTCAATTTTTTCCTTCTATGAGCGCTTCAAACGAGCACTACTCCTTTGTCACATTGTGGGATTTACCAAAATGTTTGGTACCTCCTCTTATATTTGTCCTCAATCATAGTGACGGTTGAAAGATCACAGTTTTCCATTTCATGTCCGACAAATTTGGTAAATAACTAATGTGGCTATTGTTAAGCTTGTTTTCTCTCGAGTTAAAAAAAATAAAATGCCTTTAATTTACTCTCTGAATAGACACACTATAACTTTAGGTATATATATAGATATATATATTATATATATATTATATTTAGATATATATATTTCCCTTTTCTGATATTCCTTGTTTCATGTAGTTGAAGTATATTATGATTTCGTCCGTGGCTAGAATACTCATCTGCTTGACCGCGATCGGCATCCGCGCCTAATTTACCATAAATAATGACCCGTGGCATCAAGCACTCGACTCAAGATATTTAGAATACGGAAATTTCAATATTCAAGAATACGGAAATTCAAAAATTCAATTTCAAGTCGTTTTTTCATTTATTTTATCCTTTAAATTTTTGTGATTTACTGATTGTAGAAGTTCCTAAAATAGTAATCCTCTTCTAAAGGGGTCGGCGAAAAAAGAAGTCGCATTGTGATGATGGCGGATTTAAAAATGGCCCTAATACTCCTAGCATATTTTCTAAAATTCTATCCTTTTACCATTGGGCCGTTTATTTTATTTTAAGGTAATTTCAATTTTAAATTGAGCATCGCAAGTTGTTACTTTGTGCCTGAGAATCCCTTCCACTTGACATAAACTTACCTGCCGGTAGGGACTTGGCGATGATTAAAGGCAACAGCACCTGGAAGTCTTCGCTGAAAAAGCGTTCAGTCGCCCAATATACCGATTACTTTACGCTACGTTATTACGATATATTGTACGCTTTAGGGTTAGATCTTACTAGCCTGTTATGCTTATGTAACCAAAATATCATACCTATACATTAAGTCTCCTCAAATTTGGCTCTCTAGCCCTCTCTCTAGCCCTCCCTCTAGCCCTACTCTCTAAGCTATATTCCGAAAAAATAACAACTTCTAGGTTTCTTCACTCCTGAAAAATAAATTGGATTCACGTAATTTGAAGTTTCGTCAGCATGGACGACCTTCTAGAAGAGTTAAGATTTCCAATAAATCTTTCAAAGCACTAGGTGTAAAATAAAAAAAATGTGTTAGACTTGACAGCATATTTCGACTCACTTTAATTGAACCACTAACTATATATTGCATAAATATCTTCGCAATGACATCAACCATAACAGGAACTTTCCAGAACGGTACTTTCTCCCAGATGGCTGTCATATAAAATGTTTTCGGTGGTAACAGTTTCGATTTCTCTCCTGGAAACGCCTCCACGTCGATGAATTTGTAGGGTTTGGTCTTAGTTTTAAATGCTTTTCTTGTCTCATGAAATGGGCCTCGTTTCATATTTCGCTCTACGCTGAAGCTATTTAAGTCAAGCAACATCCACTGTAGGCTGTACCCTCTTCGGCTTGTGAAAGTATTCGTTAAGGTTGAAGGAAATGTCCGTTCAGGTATAGAATTATTAACGTCATATCCTCATCGTCACCTGCCGGGGCACGACATGATCTTTCGTATTACGGGAAGCCGTAAAAAGTCGCACCCAGATCGAAGGATATGCGGTTTTGTTCAGTTTTAAAGGTATTTATTCTACAGTTTTTTCAGGACGCAATATGAGATCATATAAAACATGCAAACACACAACCCGGAATACTCGTTATAGGAAACATCTTATTCGGGGTTAACATTAGTAAAAATCTACGATAAAGTTGGCAGCGGTGGCCAGCCAACCAGCCTTCCATGATTGAGTCCAAGGACCCGGATGGTAAGCCACATCTCCACGGTTCTCCATATCTTAAGGGTAATTAAAGGAAATATTCCAGGGGAAATGGACGAAAAAAGTGTATTGACCAGTGTACTCTTCCAGTGTGAGGAAGAAGTAGATAGACAGGCTCTTAGTGAGGTTAGTCATATCTAAAACTAAAGACACTTCAAATAAATAATACTACTCAGGCTTATTCGCCCTAACTCGTCCCAATAGACGGAGCTACTAATTAACACAAAATGTATTAGATTAGAGAAGGATATATTATACAGTACATACGAACAATCACAGCTCCTTTCCAATGGTTTTTAGTTCCCTTTGGTTTTTTTTCGTTTTTTAAATTTTATTTTATTATATTTTTCATAGTAATATGATTTTTTAAAGTTTTTTTCATTTAAAAAAACTGATAATTACTACAATTGGTAACCTACTGGTTAAGGTAGGTTTATGGATGGACATAACTACCAAATTAATATTTTGTGACTCCTAACAAAGCACAATCCAACATCCTGCTCTACGACAAATCGCTCTTCACCTCCGTATACTTCCTTCCTCCCTTCATTCCGTTCAATATCCCAATCTTATTTCTTTCCCTTCCACGCTTCCCCAACATTCTCCCCTCTATCACAGTCTTCAACATCTCACTACCGATCAATATGCTTTGCATATCCTTTTTTTCTATTTCCTTTGGATTTCTCCCAGTAATCTCCTCTCTTCCCTCACCATTTTTAGCTTTTCGTTTATACCAATACATTATAACTAATTTATATTCACCATTGTGTTTACCCCCTGCAACTCCGGCTTAGTCATTGGCCATTAAAATGGAGGCAGGTTAACATTTAAACGATATGCACATTTTTAGTTAACAGATCAAAACTATATGTAAAGAGAAAAGAAAGAAATGTGGTAGAATTTGGAGTGGTTACCGAAATAAAACTTCTTTCAAATCGTACTAACTTCCTCTTAGGAAAAAAGTTGGCAGCAGTGACGTCGTTTATAGGGTCAACTTGCCGAGTTTGAACGATCTAAGACAAGGGCAGATTCATCAAACCAATTCACGAGGAAAAAAAAACCTGGTTTTACCGCAGCATTGAACGGTCATCTACAATAAATTATTTACTATTCCTGTTTGCCGTGAGTGGAATAAACTCAGTCCAGCCTTGAGGGAAGCTCCTTCAATTGCATAATTTAAAACAACCTTATATAAGACACTCCTAAAATCACAGCAGAATTGCTAGTAAAACACTTCAGTGGCTCACGGTCATATCATATTCACACAACTATTATCAAGACTAGTTAATATGTTCACGTCACATATTAATCTTACTGTTAAAATCTCACTTGTAGTGATGAGCTTTAGTTATATGTTTGTAAATGATCATTAAATTGTACTTTAGTAATATTTTTTTCTTTAATTTATTTCTGTAATGTTTCTTGCTTCTGTATTATTAATCAGCAGTTTTATTTTAATTAATTTTTCTCCACGTTTATATATGTATATCAGTTCTCTTTTTGTTTCTTATCTTATTTTTCATGATTTGCTTTATTTTTATTTACTTATTACACTGTTTTCTTTAAAACAGTAAATTAAAACATTGGCATTATCTATATGTAGGTTTTCGCAGATTGTTCACACTCCCCTTCATGTGTTGGTGTTTTCCTGCAGCGGATTTTTTAAAAGGATAAAAACCTTATTTCTTACGTTTTTCTCGCAATTTTGTTTATCTTTCTACACTACATTCATGCATATTCATTGTAAATCGATCGTCATCATCTAGTTCTTTTTGTTATTATTTGGCACTCTCATGTAATTATATTTTCATTGAATGAATTTGACGATGGGTTAGATGGAAGAAGGGACTGCCACAGTCTCAATCTCACCCGAATAAAGCCGATTTATTATTATTATTATTATCTAAATGGCTGTTAGTCATAATGATTCCCGTCGGGCCTTCTAATTGGCTAACGGTTGATTCTACGACTCTTTACCCGGCTGAGGCTATTCATCTTCTCATTTTAAGTTTTTCGTTATTTTCACCGCTTCCTTGATGAATCTGCGAGAGTTTCATTTTTCTATCGCAAAGAATTTGGTTTCTTTGAAGTTGATTTGGTTGGCCAGTTTCCGAATGTGGTTTTCGAATATTTAGCGATAGCTGACCCACGAAAATGATTATTTTCTTTAACTCTGCATATTAAAGCTGTTCTTTTTGGCTTGCTCTGTGATTTCTCACTAGTGCGTGATATCTCTAGCACTCTTTCATGAATGAAATCTGGAATACAGTCCTTCGGATTGGGTCTTATGCCGCCCCCCACCTTTATCGTCGTTGAAAATCTAGAGGCCACGGTTTCGTTCCGTAGGAGTTTTGTTTATCTTTTCCGATTTTCTGGCCACATTGGTTGCGTAGGATGCAGTTCTTTCTCCCTTTTATTGCTTTCCCGGTCGTTTATTCCTTCGGCCTTCCTTTGGGTCTCCGTCGACTTTCTTCTACTCGGAGTCCTTTATAGGGCCAAAATTTACAGGCATCCGTTTTGTCTATCGGGCGGATACAAGGTGCTGTTTATACGGAAAAGAGACGTATCGGAAGCCTACAAGTCAACTTCAAGCGTCTTTACACTAATCGTCGTATTCACCTAAAATACTTTCAAATATTGGCAGAGTCCGGTGGTGTGGCCCTTTTCAAGATTTTTTCAGTTTATTATAATACTATATGGCCAATAGATTCATTAAATCTCATCAGTCGTTTACACTATGGTGACCAAAGGGCGGACTGTGACAAAGGAGCCCGTCATTATTTTCCTTTTATGCAGAATGTCAGGGGCGAATATATCGGCTTTAAGGTGTCCGTGCACAGAGGTAAATTGCTTCATCAAAAGTGCATTGTGGAAACAACCTTTCCGAAGCGTCCGAACCGAAGCGCTCACGTGCCCCTTGCGTCGGTAAGAGTTAAAAGTAAGGAAAAATGAGATTTTCCATCCGGTGAAGTAGAATTTTGGGTGGCCTTATCCTCTTTTTTATCACTGGACGACTAGATGGAGGTTCCTTCTCGACGTCTCGCCACCCTCGCCCCTATTGCGGACGGCGGCCCCTGGTCACCTGGGTCTTGTTCTCGGCTCATCCCCCGTCATCATCCGCCAACGTCCTGATGCATCCCCTCCCCGCCAAGTCGCTTTTCTCCTTCTCCGCTTTTCTGCCACACCCACACCCACTCACCGTCTCCACCCATCTCCTCGACTTCCCCCGACCAACTACTACCCCTCCCCGCGCCTGAAACCCTCGGCCTCCTTCCGCAGGCTCGCGCTTCTGAGATGGCTTCCTTGAGGTATGCGAAGGCGAGGGAAGGGAAAGCACCTTAGGTGAACGAGCTCGGATGGAACTGAGGGAAGAAAGTGGGTGTGGGGTGTGTGTGGGATGGTTGGGTGGATTGGGGGTGAGTTTGGTGAGATGGAGGTAGGCGGCGGCGTTGGGGATTTTAGAGTTAAGTTTACGGGGGTTAAATGAGTAGAGGCGGAATGGAAAAGGGATGGAAGAATGTGGCTGCTGGAGGAGTAGGGGATGGAGAGAGAGCGGAGAGGTTTTTGGACGGATTAGTGTGTAGGAGGGGAAGGGTTTGAGGTTTTGAGTAAGGGGAGGGGGAGGCGGAGCGGCGGAATGAATGGGGTTAGGGATGAAGGGCGTTTTGCGGAGGTTTTGATGGTGGCGTAAGTGGGAGGCTATCAGAGTCGGAGGATGGGAATAAGATAAGAGGAGAGGTTGGGAAGGGAGGGGACGAGGGAGTGTAAATGAGAAGGGGAGCGGGGAAGAGGAACGGATTTTTCGTCAGAGGTGAGTGGGGTTTTGAGGAGAGGGAAAGGGAGAGGGGTTTCTCTTCTAGAAGTCGAACGTGGGGATGGAGTGGGGAAGGGGGGAGAACAGGAAGAGGATATGCCGGGCGAACGCGACGATTGTTTATCAGGTGGAATGTTTTAGTGATGAAATGGTTTAAGTCGGCGTCTTTCCTTTTGGCTTCGGGCGATGGATTTTTTAATAACCTCGGAAACATCCCCTCTAGTGAATTGAATTACGTAGCCCTTCTTTTTGAAGGGAGACTGGAGTCCCGAAACTGTCTCATTAAAGGGCAGATGCGGATTGAAAGTTGATTCAAGAAATGCGAACTAAAATCATATAAGCGTCGACCGAGAAAAAACAAGTTCCGTGAAATTGAATTGCGGGAGTGAGGTAAATGAGAAAATAATAAAAAAAAAACCTCGGGTAAATAATTTGTTTCTCGATCAGTGAACGATGAGGGAAGAAGGAAGAACTTGGGAGGAAGGAAGAAAAAAACTGTTTCACTTTAAGTTCTGGATCCAGAATAAACACTATCATGAGTCAATTAAGGCTCTATGAAAAATATCAAAATTCTAAATTTACAAAAAAATGCAAAATTTAATGATGAATATGAGTTTACCATATGCTTCAACTCTTGAAACAATCATTATGCTCTTTTTCCTTCGAAATTATTCGAAATATCCTGAGTTCGATTCACCAATTGTACGTTGTGATTGACTTTGGCATTAACTGCGTATGTTTTTACAGTATTCTGAGTAGGGTTAATCCAAGAGTAAAATCTTTTTTCTCAGCGTATAGCTGCAAATAAAATGTTCTGTAGCGACTACTAGTTATGCCTTCAGAAGATCAACAAGAGAAGAAATTTCCGGTTAAACAAAAAAGCTAAAGGAGCAAGCACTGGAGTGCGGTGCTTTGTTAGAGTTTATAAGGAAGTGGTAGAACCTAGTTGCGGCTCTGGCAACAAAACGCCAAATACTAAAGACTCGTGAATTTTCGCCATTATGAAATGATAGCTGTAGCATAATACTTTTTGAGTGCAAAAGCCATGCACAGAAGACGCTGTGAAGTAGAGTCGGACTGAATGCATCCAGGCAGGTGACTCAGTGTAAGAGCTATACCGATCGGATAGTTATCGCACTTGAGTAGTCATGAAAAAAACTTGCGGCTAAAAAGAATTTGGAAGACGAAAAAATTTCCTTCTGAGGTAGGTCCCGAAGGAACTAAACGCTAGAGAAAGGTTCACCGAAGAAACTGATTGAAACCTAGAAAGAGGAAAGGATATTGGCACTGGAGGAAAATGGAACCAGCTCAAGAAAGCAATTACCCATGCTGCAGAGGAACAACTCTGAGGAGACTCTCTCAAGCCGTGAAAGTTAAGGAGAGGTGGAAGCAGGTAGCTGTGGATGTGTCAACAGGATAAAATATCGGAGAAAAGAGAGCATATAAGAGGCAAATAAGTTCTCTCCTACTAGAAGTTACGGAACCATGTGCTATGAGATCAAAGAATGAAAATCGTTGAGAATAAATCAAGAAAAACACGGAGAAAGAGAATGGTGAAACAGCCAACGAGTTCGTGGAAAGGAACTTGAAAGGAAAACCGAATACAATCATAACAGAGATGCTTAATGCATGCCGATAGAGAATGAATGACGGAAGAAGCACATTGAAAAAATGTTGACAATTCCAGAAGACGGTTTCATTAAAGACAAAGCAAGGCGGAAAAAGATCAAAGGTGCTCTGATGCACAGCAAAGTAAATTTAAGCGAGAGTGAAAGACGAAGGGAACGAAGAGCCCCGAATAGACAAAATTAAGTAAAAAATCAATAGAGGACTCGAAACCAACGCTAAAGATATGCGTATTTATGAATTAAAGACAGGGATTTATTTCTTTAAACGTTTACGCAACATAATTGTTCATTTACACAAAACCCTGGTCATAGTGGTTATGTTATCTGACTCGGATAATAATGCTTTGTCCTTTCGAATCAAAACCAGGAACTCGTAAAATTTTCACTCTCTGTGTCTTTCTGTCTCTTATAAGTACATTTTATAAAGAAATAAATACTAGGATGGAATGAGATAAAGCTTCCCGAGATAAGAGTCCTATTTAAGCAAAGCTGAATTAAGTAGCTACCAGCGCACACAATTGCCGGAGATGATGACGGAATTATGAAAAACGTGGTCCGGTGCATGCGAGGAGTACCACTCCTTAAATGTGAAGTCATATGCGTTGAAAACACTAATTATCAATCGAAGAGAATATTGGGAGCTATTGAGACGTATTTTAGAATTTAAAAATATGGATAAATGATCACACTGATCACTGTATTTAAAAGCATAGTGATGAGCACGAACAAGTCCCTATGAGGAACATTCAAATAGGGATTTAGAGAAAATCTGGGATATGGAGTAAAACACCTTACTTGAATTTCTTGAAAATTTTAAAGTAAATAGCAACGTGAAAGAATGACCGTAAATTAAGACTGACTTAGCTGATAGAATAAAATGAGTTGTTAGACAAGGATCGAATTTTTTACCTGCAATAGCATTAGATAAATATAGTAAAGTAATAGCATAGATTTTTTTGAACTAACCTTTGATTACATTGAAAATTGATCATCAGAAAAAAGACAGAAGGAACTCTAAAATTTTACTTTTACAAGCGATCATATATATATATATATATATATATATATATATATATATAAAATACACTGAATACTCTATTCTATATACACAACCCAGTTTTTTTAATAAGTGCATGCTGCAACCAGAGAGTAAATACGTAATTCTTTCAATATAAATACTTGATGCACGATAGCTCACTCACATTCAATTTTAAACAAATTGACCGTATACCGCCGACTTAATTTAAAATTCAAATCCGATTCAACGAACTCAGGTGCAGGAGAAAACATTGAAAATTTTTCCATGTTGCATTTGCTCCCTCTTGAATTAAAGAAAATTTGCATATCGTCATTTTTATGCATAAGCAACGATATTGCCAAAGTTCAGCCCTATAGTCCGTTGGAAATTAGGATAAATTAATTGATGAAGCAGCGATTGAGAGCTACTTCTTGCGTGAATATTGATCTATCGTAGTTTGGAAACTTCGCAGTCTTCAAGCTAATTTCAGAGCTGATTAATTTCAAAGTTGTGCCGAGCTTCTTCAATAAAATATTAAACTTCAGTATTTTCGCTAAACAATCGTATGGGTCCCGAGTTAAGTGGTATGAGTTTTTTATTACCAGACGTTAAAGGCGGTAAAATATCGTAAAAATCTCTCAAGTTCACAATAAAACATATTCAGCTCATAATCAGGGCCTCTGGGTGCTATGACAAAAGATTAACAGGATGGTCCTGCCTTTTAGGCCGAATAACCCAATATTTTCAGACATGTTTTCAAATGCATCTTTAAAATGAGGTTTTTCCATTTTACGTGAAGTTTTAATATCTAAGCTTCCGTACTACTTTTCCGTGATTCCTTCTTAAAGAGAATTCTCAGTATGGGCTCTTATGAATGCTCTATCTTCAGTAAAAAAATTAAATAATAGGAAACATCTCTGGTGAAGAATTAAAGGTTAAAAACTATATACTTTTTAAGATTAATGAAATATTTTAGTTTTTGTGGAAATATATGCACGACTTCTTATATTATTACTTAAGGATGTACGATTATGTGTGTAAGGCCTATTTTTTCGAATTTCTCGTTTTTTAGGGTAATGAGAAAGGGATCTGTTGATTTTTCCTTTATAAAGAACTACTGCAAATATTTATAATCAAATAAGATGACAGGCACATGATTTATGCTCAGTTGTTTACATGCATGAATGAAGTTTAATTGGCATTGATTTTCACGAGTAAGTAGCGAATATGGCTTTCTATCAAAACACGTTCTTAGCAACAGTAGTACTTGTATAGTTACAAAGTATCACATCACTTGGATCTATCTTATAGATTATTTCTCAGGAACATAAATAATGTCGTTAATCACTAACATTATAAATACATAATTGTAATTTTTAGTGATCAAAAATCACTTTTTAATTGATACACACAAAGCACTAAAAGAGTATTTATATTCCTAGATACGTTGCCAATCCCGAACATATTAAAAAAGCACGGCCATAGTGGGACCCAAAAACAATGAACTTTTGTCATTGTTTTTGCGGTACTTTCCCTTCAGACAAGTTGATCATGATTAAAGTCTATCTGATGTTCCTTTATCCCAGAAACATGGAAATAAAAATAAAAACTACCCGAAATATTGTTTTTTTCCTTCTGGTTGGTAAAATAATGAAGAAGCGAAATAAAATCTCAAATCTCAGAATTTTAAAAAGAATAGCGCTCAGATATAGCTTTCTGAAGCCAAATAGTAATAATAAAATAGAAAATATAGTTTTTCGGCGGTAAAGGTCAAGCCATGTGCATTTGAAGTCAGCTTGACAAAATTAGAAGCCGAAAAACACAAAATGTTCAGTTCCCATGACCCAGGCATTTCAGTTGAAAACAATCAAAAGTTGTTATTAAAAGTCCGTACTCGGTTTAAACTTTTTCCCCATGCATATGTATTGTGGACAAACACCTGGTATAAAATTTCGGGAAACATTTAATTTATTTTAGTATGGCAACTTACACGGTCAACAGGAAGTTTCTATCGACTTTTGAAGCCCATGCCTTTTATTGAGTTATGGCCCGAGGTATTGCTACTATGATCCACTGAATTAAAACCTCCACCGTCTGACGGACCTTTTATTTTTTCTAAGGACACTAAAGGATATCATAGTTCATATTTTTTGATTTTTAATGATTGGTATTACTTAGTTTGACATTATTTAATCAGACGAAATCATCATTGCTTAACAAATGTATGTACGCATTAGACAAGAATTCAACACAAACCTAGCCTCAGAGTATTTGTAATAAGTTCATCGGGACTTATACATATTGCTTTTTTCTGTTGTATGAGATTATTATCATTGTTTATGTCTTCTACCCCAGTCATAATGCCCGTCTCCACATTGCCTCTGTTTTAATTTCACAAATACTGTCGCCCTATTTATTTTTCTTTTTTATGGCCGAGGAAACTAATTCTACCTCTTTACTCCTAGCGTGAAACTCCATCGTCGACGTGTGCTTACATTGAATATTTTATGGCATTAAAAAATGGCTGCTGTAACAGTTTTACGTGCGTAAACGCTCGACGGGTTTATTATTTTGGTGTGCAATTTCGGGTTTACGCAGAATGGATGGAAACAAGCCACTTAAGTTTAATGATAGAGTTTAACAAAATGCATTTCATACATTGTCCCAATCATATTTTCGAGTCCCTTATTGAAGTATGGAAGTGGTAGTCAAGTAGTGGCCAGGAAGCGGTTGTGAAATCTTGGGTTGCAGATCCGAGGGGCCGGGTTCGATTCCGAGTACCGGAGAAACCTCTGGGAACCCTCAACTTTACCAAAACTGTGTGATTTTTCGGGTGCCAGATCTTCCTGGGGCACCAAAGACGGCAGCGGGAAAGGAACTTGCCCCCCTAAACTAATGTGTAAATGTCGCTCACCGTTGTGCTTAGTAGGTAGGTGAGTACTACCCTCACTTATCAGACTAAATATCATTCGGGTTGAAAATTACGATGATATGGGGTGTGTGTTATGGACACTTTAATATAAGTACGTGAAAGATATTATCTCGAATGTATTCATTTAGAAGTTACGAATCAAGGAAATAGTTTAAGTCCATGCTTACAAAATAATTGAAAAGTAACTAGCTTAATTATGGTGCAATTTGCCAAATGAATATAAATATTATTTTACTCTGTATATTATGTTACCACGATACTTTTCAAGAGAAATAACGTTGAAGTTTCCTGAGAAATTATGCTAATTTAACAGGCTACGGAAATACCTTATGTTTTCCATGGTTTATTTATTCTACCACCATTCGTAATTGTCCTTTTGGGATTGAAGTAAAGGTAATAAAAATTGATAAAGTTTTGCGCGTCTTAAATCTCAATGGAAACGATGCCGGACTGAAGCACGTTCTAGTTGCGTGAGATACCTAGAAATTTCCCGTTTGATTTTATCAATTGCAACTTAGGTGAATTTCAAGAAACTGTAACAGTAACTTTAACGGAGTCACCCGCTATGTGTGCATTATAATGCAACAATTTCAGAGAGTAAACAAGGCGAATGATTTTTACTCTCTGAAATTGTTGCATTATAATGCAACTTAGGTAATTAATACATTCAGTTTGCTTCGATGACGTTTCTATTAACATTTTGCTCAGACACGGCAAATACTGAAGAATTTTGCGTTTGTTATTTATCCTAAGAAGATGAAGCTCTCTCCCCACGCTGATGATAATGAGCAGGTTTTCTCCGGCCCTTTCTCCATTCAGGAGTTGAATCAGTCAGATAGCCCACTGCTAAATCTGGTGGGAAGGATTACCTTCGTCACTTCTTGCGTGGGTTTAATTTTCACTGTTGTATTTCTAGCCAAGATATATCGTATTTCTTCCGTAACTCCGCATGTAAACAATTGCTAAAAGTGAAACTATTTTATTTTCGTCAGCCAGAGTATTCTCCGGGTCGTATGTGCCTATCATCTGCGGATCTCTACTCTCGACTCGATTCCCCTGAACGGCAATTTGAAGCTTTCTAGTAAGCTGCCGAGACCCCGGATTGATTTGGGGATGAGGAGGGGTGGAGTGGGGAAGCATGTATCGTGACAGTTCGTCTCGTTGCATTTGGAGTTCGGATCGTGAGAGAAAATTATGTCCTTCTGTTCGTTCATATTCTCGTTTTCCACTTCATCCTAGGGGCCGATACACCCCTAGACAAGAAAAATGACTGCGCAACGCACGCATCTCGTTAATTGTCGATGTAAGGTACAGATAATTATAGAAACCTTACCATTTCGTCAGAATGCGCTTAATTTGGGATAAAATAATACATATAGCAATGTAATTTGGGATAAAATAATTTTTCTGATTTCAATTTGTCAGCTGCAAGGAAATGGTAAGGGGTCTTTGTAATCTGTAGATACAGCTGTTTTTAAGAACTTATTTTGTATCAGAGTTTATATATGTACTTTTATTGGTGCAACTTAATTAAAATTATGAATGAAGTAATTCAATGAGATTTGTTGGCTGGATATGTCTAACCATGTAGTTACAAAAAGGATATAAGAAAATCAGCTTTTCGCTTCCTTTTTTTTGTGCACATGCATGTTCTACTTTGCACAGATACTTGAACACACCCTCTAAATAGTTATAGGGACCATTCGCGGTTTACAATTACGCAGGATATGTTTACGTGACTGGACCCAAACGGGGTGTAACAAACCATGTATTCGCTAATTAACGTTTCATTGGTATCGGAGAATCTTCGCGGTCAGTTATTCGGCTCCTAAGATTTACGAACGACGCATTACGGCACGCTTTACGTAACATTGGAAGTCATCGGAGAAAGTGCACTCATCCGCCCACTGAAAGACGATTCCAAACCGGAGCAGATGAATAACTTGTCCGCACATCTTTCTCCGCCTTCCGCCTCAAAAACTGATTCGAAACATTTCCGCAGGACCAAAACCATCATCTCAACAGTCACGTCGTTATTTCGGATTCAACCCGCCGCAAAACCTCTCTCCCACTCCTAACTCTTCGAACACCCCCACATTCTCTCCAAAATCTTCCCCCCCCCTCCAACCATCCCCCAAAATTCCATTTCTGCGCGTCCGATTCGATCGTTCCCCCGGCCCCATTTCCTAATCGGTTCCATCCGGCTCCATCTCTCTCTTTTTCTTCCCCCCTCCGTTCTCCCTTCCTGCCTGCTGCTTTCACTTTCCTTCCTCTCCATCTCCCTCTCTCTTCTCTCCCCCCCCTGCCAGCCGGCCATCAATCTGTGCGGGCAGCAAGGACAAGCAGTACGGCCGTACAGCAGGCGTCCCATGGTTTATTTATTCATACGTTGTTTTTCGTTAACAGTTAAAACCTTAGCGATAGGGTGGTCTGAGTTTTATGCTGCCTGTCACCACGTGTGAGAGATAAGGTGGAGTAGAATCTGAAATAGGTCGTAGACGGGAGGATGGCTGTAATGTATTCGGTCGTAAATTAAAGAAATAAATAAACGAAAAAGCTTCATTGTTTTTTAGTTTTTTTAAGGCGTTCCTCTGAATTTTTCGCTTAAAATATATACTGGCAGGAAATGAGTAGGGAGACCGAGGGATTAAAATTCAGCTACTCAAGTTTGGTTTTTTCGTGATGACTCGGAATTGATTTGATTCCACGGGAAACAATACCCTGACAGTATTGATCTGCTTTTCAAGAAGCTTAAATGTGTACTTGATCAGAAATACATACATGTATTTGGAACCTTTTGCTTTCTCAGAATTTTTATAAAATATTCTGACAAATCTTCCTTCTCTTGACTTATTTTACTACTATTTTATGGCAATCAACCTCACCGATGGTGCACCTAGATCCGTAAAATCACAAGTGTCAATCCATGAGACTGATGATTGGACGTAATTATTTTCTATTTGCCGCTGTACATGTGTGAATGTGTGTGTGTGTGCTTATGTATTGTTTTTTTTATCAATAGGCAACCCTCCCTTTTTTGTCATCGTAACTGGTCTAATATAATCGAATCATAGTAGTAGTTTCTACAGCTCTCTAAAATATTGTTAATACTTCTTGATGCTATCGTATTGCGTAAATTTAAACTTAAATTGACCAATTATTATTGGTCTGTAAAACATTTTGTACACTTTTGTTCAGTGTAAGAATTATAGTGGAGTTAATTAAAATATTCTGTCGAAATTTCTTCCTCATTACGACACGGTATTATCCAAAAATGCTCAACTCTGACTAAGGAAGAAGATTCTTCATTATCGCCTTTCTTCGTACTTTTTTAACTCGTTATTTTTATTCCTTACTACAATTTCTGGACCAAACCTCAGATCAATCTACAGAGCATTTCTTGTCTCTAACTAAGCGTTTGCAATTATTTTATCGTGATTTTCCATATTCCATCAAATATTATTGAAAATCTTTTACTTTAACTGCTACGTTTCTGGTATTATCTTTAATGATTAGTATATGTTATAATTTTTATTTCATTAATTTTTTTTTGAAAATTTCTTTTGAACATTTTTCACGGAATCTCCTCGCTCATTTCATTATTTTCCCTTCGCGACTTATATTTCATACGTTTTCTTATTATTAATATTCTGTACATTCTTCCCAAATTCTTCTCTGTTAATTCTTTAATCCAGTAGCCATATTATTTCAATATTTTCTCTTTTGGAGCTCTTCATTTTAAACTAATTTTCTGTCGTCATGTTTTTATTGGTTAATTTGATCTTCTTCTTTAATTCAAGGAACAACACTCTCTCGCACTCAATGCCAATGCTCTCTTTTTCTTTCTCTCTCCCAATCTCCCTGCTTATCACTCCTTTGAGCATACTAATCTTCATGATCTTCCCTTTTATTTACGGTTATTTTTATCCTTTTATGAGGTTATCTTCATGTGATCTTTTTATTCCTATCCAATTTGGAACCATCTTATTCACTTAGATTTCTAGACCGTGAATTTATATTTCCTAGTTATGATTTTTTGTTTTAAGTCTTAATCCAATTGGATTCATACGTGTATATTTCGCACCTTTATCCATTTGTCTATATTATCCAAGGATAGCTACGTCTGTGTTCGGGTTTAAATGATGCTTTAGCATCAATTCCATCCTTTTGCAGGAATCGATTTTTTTCCACGGTATGCTCCCCTATTCGCACTACCAATAATTCCCTTTCCCAACTTTTTGCTTAAATTTTCCAATTAAAATTATGTGGTTTTCAAAATTGTTGGCTTTTTTTCCCAATTTACTCGTATGGAATTTTTATTTATTCCTCCCTTTGCCTACTTGTTTGCGTGGTCATATTTATCGGAATTATTTTTTTAATCTGCTCTCATCTTTGCAAATATTAATCTGTTATTCGCTTTTTATGTATTTTTACCATGCTTCTAAATTTTCCATTCCGGTTTATGGCCAACTGATGTTGATGATAATTCTGGTGTGCATAATCGGTTTATATTATCTCATGCACACAATATGCAATGAAATTATAATTTATTTTCCATCAGGTTTTCGATGTTTTACAAATTTTATGAGTTATATATTTTTATACACATTATATATATATATATATTATTCTCACACATAGAAATAGATATATAAGGAAAGGGGATAGGAAAACACATAAAAGACAAACACAGGAAAGGTGGGGAAGGCGGATTTGAGCAGGTCACAAATGTACAAATATTTCCTTATCCGGGATTTGAACCACGAGCCTTCCACTTGCCGGGCGGATGCTCTACCACCTATGCTAATAAGGAAACCAGATTTACACTGAGATCTGCGATCTTATAAAGCGCCAAAGTGCTCCGATAATATATATATATATATGTATACATATATATTATATGGAATTATTATACATGGAAAATGCCAGGTGACTCAGAAAGGTATCAGTTAGATTATATTATGGTTAGGCACAGGTTTAGGAACAGTGTGATAAATTCGCACAGTTTCCCAGGAGCGGACGCGGACTCTGACCACAATTTAGTTGTTATGAAATGTAATGTTCGTTTCAAGAAGATAAGGCAAGGGCGGCGGGTTAAAAAATGGAATTTAGAAGCAGTAAATGAATTAACGAAGAAGGAGTATCAGGAGGCTGTAGAGAAAATGATGGATGGCGGTAAAGAACTGAGTGCTATCGAAGAAAAATGGGAATGTATCAAGAAAGGGATATTGGAAGCCGCTAAAGACACTATAGGAACCGTTAACGGGAAAAGGAAAAGGAAACCATGGGTAACGGATGAGATGATTGCAAAGATGGACGAGAGAAGAAGATGGAAAAATGTAAACACAGAGTTAGGCAAAATGAAGTACAAAGAGTTAAACAATAAATTGAGAAGGGCCACAAATAAAGCAAAAGAAGAATGGTGGAAAACGCAATGCGAGGATATGGAAAGTCTACAGAAGAAGGGTGAAATTGGTGCTCTATACAGCAAGGTTAAGTTATTATCGGGAAGTAAGAAGGCAAGATCTGTGCTAACAGTTAAAGATAAATGGGGTAAGATAATAGTTGAACCAGGAAAAATCCAAGAGAGATGGAAGGAATATATAGAAACACTGTATGGTAAAGAACTTAGGCCGACAAGGTTAGACATAGAAAAGGAACATGACGTAGAAGAAGATAGCTTAGGTCCAGGCATACTCGACGATGAAATAGAAAGGGCATTAAAGGAGTTGAAAGCAAACAAGGCTGTGGGGGTGGACAATATTCCCGTAGAAATGTTGAAATGGTTAGGAAAAGGTGGGAAGAAGGCCATATATGGACTGATTCGTAGTATCTATGAGGAAGGAATCTGGCCGGAAGATTTTGTGAGATCGGTGTTAGTTCCTATTCCAAAAAAGGCAAAGGCTTCGTCATGTGAGGATTACAGAACAATAAGTTTGATATCCCACGCAGCTAAAGTTATTCTCAGGATCATCAACAAAAGGATAGAGAGTAAGGCAAATGATTACTTAGGGGATGATCAGTTTGGGTTCAGGAAAGGAAGAGGTACGCGTGATGCCATTGCAGTAATGAGATCACTAGTCGAGAGAAATATAGAATACAATCAGGACGTTTTTGTCTGTTTTGTAGATTTCGAAAAAGCGTTTGATAGAGTGAATTGGGAAAAATTAATGCGTGTATTGCAGAAAATAGGAATGGATTGGAGAGACAGGAGACTGATCTGCAACCTGTACATGTCTCAGACTGCCCAGGTGCGAGTGGGGAACGGAGAGTCCGGATGGGCAGTGTTAGGAAGAGGTGTAAGGCAGGGTTGCCCATTGTCACCGGTGCTGTTCAACGTATATGTAGAGGAAATGATTAAAGAGGCATGGGAAGAACTGGAGGTAGGAATGAAAGTCGGAGGGGAATTCGTAAAATCGGTTAGGTTTGCTGATGACCAAGCATTAGTTGCTCAGTCAGCCAAGGGGTTGCAAGCATTGTTGAGTGAATTGGAGGTTCAGTGCGATAAATATGGGATGAGAATCAATATTAATAAAACAAAGGTTATGCGATTTTCTAGAAAGAAAAAGGCTAAGCTAAATATTAAAATAGGCGGGGAAAAAATAGAACAGGTAGAACAGTTTACATATCTCGGAAGTGTTTCGCACCAATAGTGACGGTCAAAGTGATAGGGACGTAAGGAGAAGAATTGCGCTAGGCAAGGAGGCTTTCTCGAGGAGGAGGGAGTTGATGACGGGGACGTTGAGTAGGGATGTTAAGACAAGACTCGTAAAAACTCTGATATGGAGCGTAGCGTAGCGTTAGCGTAGTTACGGCGCGAAAACGTGGTCGCTGAAGCAGGAGGATAGACGTAGATTGGAGGCTTTTGAAATGTGGGTGTGGAGAAGAATGGAGAAGGTGAAATGGACCGAAAGGAAAACAAATGAGGAAGTACTAGAAATGGTGGGGGAGGAGAGGGGTTTGTTGAGAGAAATCCTATGGAGGCAGGAAAAATGGATGAAAGGCGTATTGAGCGGTAGTGAAATGTTGAAGAGGGTAATAGAGGGGAGAATGTTGGGCAAGCGTGGTAAGGGTAGGAACAGGATAGGGATGTTGGACGGGATGAAGGGAGGAAAGAAGTACACCGAGATGAAGAGGGACCTGATATAGATTAGTTTGCTAGGTGGGGAGTTACAAAATGTTTATTTGATAGTTGTGTCCATCCAAAAACCTACCTTAACCGGTAGATTACCTAATAAAATATATATTATATACATACATATATATTTACCATAAACACAGTAATCAACCCGAAGGTCGGTTTAGTAGGTGATGGTAGAGCTCACCCATGTACCAAGCCCGACGGCGTGTGAATATTCACACATCAGGGTAGGGGGGCCAGTTCCTTCCCTATGGTTTCCCAGGAAGATCTGGTACCCAAAAAATCAACTTGCTTGGGTGGGTGCAGCTGCCGGGCAGATTCCCTTGCCCGGGAATCGAACCTGGGACCCTCCGGTCAGTAGTCCAACGCTCTACCCACTAGACCACCGCGACCCGCATATATTTTCACATACATGTATATATTCTACTAAATACTTTTCCAAATTATTTCACCTGCGTCACAGAATCCAGTTATCATATTCTAACGGCTGCGACCATCATCCTAAGTTTTTGTCAATTGGTGATAATTCGAGTGTACAAGGATTTTTGAGCGATGAGGACCGTGGAGCTTGCCTCTTCTTCTGCGGGGTAGAACAAAAGGCTGATTCACTCAGTAACCAGGATTCATTATTTTATGCTTTCTGTAAATCAAAACTTTCATGTTAAAGTAATTGAACTAGTTTCTCTCTGTCTTCGTGGAAATTATATTTAATGACTTTCCATATCTTCAAGCGCTTTCTCCGTCTTTACTCCCCTATCAAAAGCCCCCATTCATTTCTCCTGCCAGCGCAGTTGTAATACTCATCGTGAACGCGCAATTCACTTTCTGGGGTCAAGGTTGTAGTTCATGGATAGGAACTAGTAATTATATTATTGTAAATCTCAGGTTAAACTAAAACTTTACGACAGCATGAAGTAGCTCTTTTCACATTCATTTTTACTTTCCTTGACGCCTTATTTTCGTTTGTCGCTCATTCCTCAGGGTCTCCATTTGCCACTGAAAACATAGAGAGTAATATAATTCTCCCGTCTCTGCCCTTATTGTACGTCACGTCTGGCAGATTTCAATTTTTAATTATCTCTCGTATGGAGAGACGGAGGGAGGAGGAGTGGCAGGATGGGAAAGCAAGGTGGGCGCGGGAGATAGAGAGAGAGACATGGAGATAGATGGGCAGGCGAATGAATGAAGCAATGCGCTAAAAATAAAGCCGTTTTGTCGTCGCTTAATTAAGAATAAAAGAGGAGAGGAAAAAAAAACAAAAGGAGTGTCGTCCGGCTGACACGGCAGAAAGATGTTTGACAATCTTTCGTCGATTTAGGTCACATGTCAGTGGGAATGAAATTTTAATCATCGTTTTGATAGGCTTTCATAATCGTCACGGCGAGGTCGCGAAGCTCGCGGGATGCACGGGGGGCGGCGGAGCGGAAACCATTTGGCCCCGACGCCGAGTGGGGAGCGGGGCAAGACGCTCATCAACGGCTATTCCCTCTCCCCTCATACTCCTCCGCCCTCCCGTCCCCTTCCTTTTCCTCCCCCCATACTCCTCCATCTTGTCCTCCTTTTGAGATCTCCCCGAATTTTCTATCCCTCCCTCCATGTCCCCGTCCGAAGGGAGAAGTTCTGGAAAATAAATATTTACCACTCCATCCCGAAAGCCTCCACATGTCTCCTGGCAACGAAGAAAAAGGCGAAAAGTGTGAAGAAGAAGGAGGGCGGTGTGGATGGGGAAGGGGGGAGGAATAAAATTCCTTCTTCCGGAACCCTCGACGGATTTATTTCCCTCTCCCTCTCTCCTTCCCTCTCTCCTCATTGAACTTCCTAAAATTATTCCGAATGTGTTTGTCGGGAGATGGGATGGAAGGGATAAAAGTAGAGTGTAAAAAAGAATAAAAGAATAGGGCGCAAGAGTGGATAGTATTACATGACTGTCTTTTTTCTTTCCTTTTGTTCCGTCCTCTCGTCGCGTGACGCTGTCGAACAGAGGCCCAATACCCGCGTTCTTTTCTATTTGATCCCTTGTTTTTATCTTCGGTACAAATATGAGGTGGGACTTAGTACTGAAAAATGGTACAGAAGGATTTATACAGATTATTCGAGGGGGCTAGGGGCGGAAATATGTGAGTTTAGGTTCAGCATACTAGTGGAGGTGCATGATTGAAAATGTATGAGTTTATCAATATGCGTATACACGCACGTGCATATTCAAGATATATATATATATATGTAAATATATATATATATATATCTCCCTATATATACATATATATACATATATATATGTATATATATATACATATATATACATATATATATACACACGAAATGCCACCATACGGCGAATAAATATAGAAATACAGATAAGGAAAATGGGAAAGGAACACACATAAAGGACGAACACAAGAGAGGTGGGGATGGCGGATGTGAGCAGATCACAAATGTAAAAATATTTTCCTCGACCGGGACTTGAACACCGGATCTCTCCACTTGCCGGGCGGATGCTCTAACCACTTGAGTTATCGGGAAAATGTACTTTATACTGAAATCTGCGATCTTATAAAGCGCCAAAGTGCTCCGAATCATTGCCCAGAAGATGGCGTTAGGGAGCTGTTACACCCACCAAAGGAGAAATAGACAAACACTAGAGGAGAATGGACAGTAGGTTAGCAAGCATACAACATCATAAAGGATAGGAGAGGTGCGTTTCATGGCACGCATAGCCAGAAGAAGAGACGAGCCACATTGGCCAAATACACATTCAAACACGAAATCCCGCCATACGGTGAATAAATATTCATTCACATAGAAATACAGATAAGGAAAATGGGAAAGGAACACACATAAAGGAAGAACACAAGAGAGGTGGGGATGGCGGATGTGAGCAGATCACAAATGTAAAAATATTTTCCTCGACCGGGACTTGGATACCGGATCTCTCCACTTGCCGGGCGGATGCTCTAACCGCTTGCGCTATCGAGAAAATGTACTTTACACTGACATTATGTAGTGAAGTATTATTACGCTTAGCTCCAGTTATATTCGACGATGGGATAGAAAAGCCATTAAGGAAGATTAATATACTATATAATAAGAAATATACTGTTTTTATATATACACATACATATGCATGAAGATTGTGTGGGGTCGTAAACAGGGTTCGTCCGGAAAATAAGTGTATGATGCTCATTGTCTTTTATGACAAAAGGGGAGTTGTCCTCTACCAATTTGTACCTGAACGACAAACTGTAAATGCTGCATTTTACGTCCAAGTGCTCGACAGGCTTCGAGGCTTCGTGCTGTCGGACTTCTTGGCCAAGCACGGCGTGGCAATGCTGCCGCAGCCGTCCTACAGCCCGGACTTGGCACCACCGGACTTCTTTCTGTTCCCGAAGATAAGGAGGAGTTTGAAAGGAACGCGATACGGGACTTTGGACGTTATCAAAGAGGCCGTGAGGTTCCCGATGATGCCTTCACGGGAGCGATCTAGGAATGGGAACGCCGCTGGAACAAGTGTATCGACTCACAAGAGTCCTATTTTGAGGAATATTAGCTTAAGCTATGTAAGTGTAATAAATTTTTTTTCCTGAGCTCAGTACACTTATTTTCCGGACGAACCCTGTACGTACGTAAATCTTACACGTATACGTATGTGTAATTACACACACTTACCAATGGCCATAGGCCATTACTGACTATTGATGCTGACAATCGCCTAAGGAATGTAATTGAAGAATCACACTCCTCATTGTGTCGTGTCTCATCTACCGATAATGATGCGACCACCTTCAAGCACCGAATGGGCCCTAAGTTTTAATTTTTTAGCGTTAACCTACGGCTCTTCATCGTTTATACCATCAAGGTACATGCATATGTATGTCTTGGAACATTTTTTCATGAGGCTTTAGAAAGTTGGGTCAATGAACACATCGATGGATTGTTTAGTAATGTGCTCTTGTTGATAGGATACTTATTGCATAACCTTTTTTAGCTGTCTACCACTCCTAATCTTTTACATTGTGTAATAACAGGTATCCGTAAATTAGAAATAGCAATATTATTAGTTCAAAACCTCGCAAAGAAGGACCTTGGGAGGATCCTAACAGTTTCATTTATTTCAAGGTCTTATAATGAATAAATTACAAGATAGTTATCATTAAAAATTTCAATGATAACGAAACAATTTAATGGAAAATTAAATACTATAAAAATAACCAGTGAGGCAAAAAATAAGACTCCGCCTTGTGTACCCAAAGTGAAAATATAACAAAAACACTCCAAAAATAATCGATTGCCCGCCTTCAGGCAAGACATGAGGTCGCGGAGTTGAATACTGCCACCGGTATCGATAGTGTTTTTTTCCCTTGAGTTTTGATGCTCGGGTTAGATGATGCGATGTAATATTGGACGCCGGAGTACTTAAAATGCTAAAGCTACTTATAACCATGCATGTACGACCTGCACTAAGCTTGGGAAAGAGTCGAGGGTTTGAGGGGGGAGGGATTGGGGGAATTTGTGCCGGGAACTTGAAACGCCTTGTCACTCCGGCACCGTTGGAGGGTAGGTTGCAGGGATGTGGCGAATGGGAGGAGAAAAGGAGGAGGACCCGCACCCTCCTGTTCCAAAGCGTGGAAATACTATTCAGCCTATATCCCTGTGCGACGCGGAGATGTGTTCCTCGCGTTCTTTGAAAAGGAGCTACCCCGAAATTTGAAGCTGGTTTCTCACAAGAAAAACCCTCCATATTTAATGGCAAAAGGACGGTCGGAGACGCTTTGGGGACTATATTTGAACATTTCACAGTAATGGGAAGGCGGAGAATTCGGAGAATTTTGTGGTGAGTGAAAAATTTAAACAATGGGATCAAGAAGTGCGCAATATATTGTATATACCTATATATATACATATACACTTTTTTGGAAAACCCCTAAACGTGTAATGTAAATTCACTGATAGTCATAACAAACACAGAAACCTTTTGACCCTTTGACCTTTTGTGTGTTTTGGTTTCTGTGTTTGTTATGACTATCAGTGAATATATATATATATATATATATATATATATATATATATATATATATATATATATATATATATATGTAACTTAGACAGTAACACACAGCACGAGAACACATAAAATATATATAAAAATAAATAAATAAATAAATAAATAAATAAATATATATATATATATATATATATATATATATATATATATATATTTGGAATACCTGTAGTATTCAAGGAAAAAATACAAAGGAGGAAATTTTAAGTTGATTCTGACTGATACAGATTATGCATCGTAATGTCAAAATAAGCGGATAAAATCCTATGAGCTCGTTGAAGTATTACAAAACTTATAAAGGTGTCTGTAAAGTTAAGAATAATATATAAGGGCGATTTTAAGTATCGATTTCCTTCAGTTTCTTCTATGTGTACGAATCTTTGCCATCAATAGATTAAGTATATTACCCAAAGTGAAATTATAAGTTTCTTTGAGGGTTATTAGGATACAAGTTTGCTCATAACTTCATCGCAATTTAACCAAAATAACAAAATTATGGAGATATAACCTAACCTTGATTAGTATTAGAACTGCCAGCCTAGCGAATTGTTTTATCAGATCTCTTTCTTTTATGAACAAAAAGACCAAGATGATGCTCCATAAACACCGTCTAAACATTTGAAAAACTCTTTCACCCGTTACAAAGTTAAGCAAAGTGCGTTGTATGTGTACGACAGTTCCATGCAGTTATGACGGTTATCCAAGTGATGATAAATGAGAGAGCGTGGGTAAAAATTGGTCTGAATAAGGAAGGAGATTAGAATGGGAGGAGTGAGGGGGGAGGGAGGATACGGAGCGTGGTGGCTGCGAGGAAGGAAGAATTTCAGAGGGATCATTAGGAGGTGCAATGGGAAGGGAAGAGGTATTCATTCTCCAAGTTCACATTTTTTGGATAAAAGGATTTTCAATTGCTCCAGAGAGCCGAGGAAGATTCCTTTTGTTTCCAGTTGGGAGGTAAGTTCGGGTTGAGTGGCCCCAGTTGCTTTGGTCTACCAAACATTTTGCGTAATTCGACTCTGCAGAAAAATTTGCGCCACGAAGAGCAGAGGTGTTCGTCTCCCGTAGCTTAAAATGTAACGCGGATTGTCTCCCACTGTGAAGCAAGTGGAGTTTCTTATGAAAAATCCCCTTTTAGATGTTCTTCAGTTTGTGCTGATTTTGATGCATTGACGAAAAAAGCTTTCATGATTAATTCTCCCTAGAGTTGATAGCGAGTTTTTTCGTACGCGAGCGTGCCTAACACTTGCAAATATTTTTTCATCACCATGCTTGCGTCGAATGAGCGTCTAAGGTGTGCTAATTGGCGGCTCACCGACATTGCTAAAAACATACGTGTATGTGAGCATAAGACAAACTTGGCGATAGCAATTTTCAATTTTTTCGATGCACTTCACACAGAGTGAATTTTATTCATTTGTGATCACAGAACAAACCAAATTGATATTATTCATCCTGCCTTATTTTTTATATTAACTCGATGGTTGCAAAACATTTTATTCGGCATAAGACAAAAGAATTTATTATTCATAAAAACCATCAATTACGTTAGGATCAACCTCTTTTGTGTGCTATTTTTTATTATTTTTTTTGCAACATTTGCGATTCAAGTTGTTTGCTTATTTTTGAGTAAAATATTCGAAAGGTAAAGCTTGCCTGAAAATACGAATTCACAAGTATTTTTTTTTTAACCACACTGAATTCAAAATTTACCACTGCAAATGTCGTAAAGCTCTCCTTTCTCGCTTTTTACTGTTGGTAATCCGCCATACCCTGCAAGAACAAGCGAAAAATTAGGTCTCCACACCTACGTGAAAAACGCAGTAAATAAATTGATATTCGGGAGCGCCTCCTAAGCTTTCTTTTACGGGGCTTATGCTTTTCATGCCCGTTATTATCACCGTAATGCAGGATTTATGGCCTTCGACAAGTTCCGCGCGAGAACAGGCGTACGGAGAACACGCGAGTGTGCACGTAGACATGCATTACCCACAATAAAAATGCCACACTTCCCAATCCCCTATCCTCCTACGCACACCCGGGACACGGGAGACTAGGTGAGGGCGTGGAAGAGAAAAAAATGTGGAAACAGAAGCGGGAGAGTAAAGCAGAGAAGATGGATATGTGCGAATGTGAGTGTGAAGCGGGGGGAGGTTTTTTTTCCGAAAAAGGGAAGAGGACTCGAGCGAAATAAAACAGTGTGTTCTGTAATGGCCTGGTCATTTTGGCAACGGTAGCGTATGCAATTGAAATACAAATGGAAGAAAATTAGAGCAACAAGATAGCGATGAGAAAGTCGTGCACATGACTTCAATTAAGCTCGGTAAAAATTCCAGGGGCATGTTCTAAATTCTAGCCAAAATAATTAACAACTTTTCTAGTATGGTTTTGTTTCATCAAGTCATATGCTATACTCTGAACAATACTTGACGAGTTTTGAATATGAAAATACTTTTTTTTAAATAATGTTGTGTATTTTTTTCACCTTGATAGTTGTATTGAGAGCATTTTAACAATAATTACTCTAGAAGCGTCAAAACTTTGTAAAGCATGGCTATACAAGTTCCAATGAAATTAATGATTTCGATCAGCGGTTTACAGTAACGGTTTCCATTAACGACGGACAGCATTACCTCTGGATTTTTTCAGGTATTTTATTGTCTGTTAACAATTTTAAATTATATCTTCACCGAGCTTAAATTTCCATATTTATTTCAAAAACATTTCAAGAGAGTGTGCAATAAATTGAAGCTTTCATTCAAATTTCATCTCACGTCTCTACCTGCCCGAGTCTCGGAGATTTGTTATTTCCAGATAGATGGCCCGACAAAATAAAATCAATAGGTATTTTTCACGGAGCACGTAAATGCCTGAAAATAAAAAAAAACTAGTAAATGTGGCGGGCTTAAAAAAGGACAGAGTTGCGGGAAGGGACCGGCGGGAGAGAGGGTGTCCGAAATCGAAGAGGATCAACCGGTGCGGGAGGAGAGACCCGACTGAAAGGGTATGTTATTTTTGCGTGGAGGGAGGCATGGGCAAAAATATACTCGGAGCGTACATAAGTTTTCTTTTGGGATGACTCGTGTGGGAGGATCGGGGGAGGGAGGATAGGGGTTTACGGGGCAAGAGGATGTGGGCCGGGGAATGGCCGCGGATCCGAATGCAAGGGCTATTTTTCTGGTAGCGGGGACATCGTAGAAGTCGAAGTAAGGTGGGAGCGGGTTATAGGGAACCGGAAGAATGTGGAGAGGTTATCGGGAATAGTGTGAGGACCATTGAGAGAGGGCCAAAGGGGGAGGAAAGAAGGGATGGATATAAGTTTATGAAGAGGCAAATGCGCGGTATGGCGGCAGGAAGCGCGGTGTGCTGGGAGGAATCGTGGGGGAGGGTGTCGTTGAAGAGAATTCCAGGGATCGCGGGCTCGAGCATGCACGTCGGCCCAGAAAACCTAGGGTTGGAGGAGGAGGAGTTTGTTAGGAGGGATGGGAGCTTAGGAAGATGCCAGCGGGCTAAGTAAAATTTCTTAAAGAGGGGAGATGACGAGGGGAGAGATGCGCGATATGAGAATATATCTTCGCTCTTATGTCGATATTACGGTTCATATCCCCACGCCTGATATTGAGGATTTAGAGGAGCCGACACATCGATGACTGATGATCGCCGACTTGCTAAATGGATGTGAAAATAAAGGACGTAAGCGATGCACAATTGGAAGGATGTGAACCTCGTAGTAAAGTATCGCATGATTCGTAATTCTTGAATCGGATTGGCAGTCATGAACTACGGAAAAATACATATAAACTTGGACAGCAACAAACAATATAAGCACACATAAAAAGAACACGTTATTTCTTAATAATTTCGATGGAATTTAGCTCCGTCTTCATCAGAGGAAACAATAGTACTCGATATATATATATATATATATATATATATATATATATATATATATATATATATATATATATATGCGGGTTGCGGTGGTCTAGCGGGTAGAGCGTTGGACTGCTGACCGGAGGGTCCCGGGTTCGATTCCCGGGCAAGGCACTTTGGGCACCTGCGGCTCCACCCAAGCTAGTTGATTTTTCGGGTACCAGGTCTTCTTGGGAAACCATAACCGGCACAGGGAAAGGAACTGGCCCCCCTACCCTGATGTGTGAATATTCACACGCCGTATTCATACATATATATAACCATAAACACAGTAATCAACCCGAAGGTCGGTTTAGTAGGTGATGGCAGTAGAGCTCACCCGACGGCGTGTGAATATTCACACATCAGGGTAGGTGGGCCAGTTCCTTTCCCTGTGCTGGTTATGGTTTCCCAGGAAGGTGCCCAAAGTGCCTTGCCCGGGAATCGAACCCGGGACCCTCCGGTCAGCAGTCCAACGTTCTATCCACTAGACCACCGCGACCCGCCATATATATACCATAGAAATAGGTATAAGGAAAGGGGATAGGAAAACACATAAAAGGCGAACACAGGTCCGTGGTTCAAATCCCGGATGAGGAAATAATTTTACTTTCGTGATCTGCTCAAAAACCGCCTTCCCCACATGTCCTGTGTTCGCCTTTTATGTGTTTTCCTATCCCCTTTCCTTATACCTATTTCTATGTTTGAATGAATATTTGTGCGCCGTATGGCGGGATTTTCAAGTTTGTATATATATATATATATATATATATATATATATATATATATATATATATATATATACATATATTTACACACATTCAAATTGAAAGCAAATACGAAGTCCCGCCATACGGCACACAAATATTCATTCAAACATAGAAATAGGTGTAAGGAAAGGGGATAGGAAAACACATAAAAGGCGAACACAGGACATGTGGGGAAGGCGGTTTTTTGAGCAGATCACGAATGTAAAAATATTTCCTTTACCGGGATTTGAACACCGGACCTTTCACTTGCCGGGCGGATGTGCTACCAATTACACAACCAAGGAAACCTAATTTACACTGAGATCTGCGATGTTTTTTAAAACGCCCAAGTGCTCCGAATCATTTTCCAAAGGAAGGTTTTAGGGAGCTGTTCCACCGCGCCGTATGGCGGGACTTTGTATTTGAATGTGTATCTGGCCAATGTGGCTCATCTCTTCTTCTGGCTATGGGTGCCATGAAACGTACTGTTCCTATTCTCTATGATATTATATGCTTTCTAACCAACTCTTCCCTCTTCTCGTGTGTATTGTCTATTTCTCCTTTGGTGGGTAAATAGTCACATATTAAAAGGTGTAACATATTTTCACATCAAAATTCACCCCGAGAACGTCATTTTTATTTGAATTTATTCTCGCTGCTATGGAATTCCTCGCATTTAAACGTAAAAAAAATCGTTAATGGAGAAGTAGCACCAATCAATTTGAATTTTTTTTCAATCATGACCATCTATTTTTCCGTCGCAAGGCGATGTTTTCGTACTTTTAATAAAAATAATTCATAGGCTGCCCGCTCCGCACTCACTCTAGATTTGAATTCCCCTTGACTTGCATTCACGCTCCCTCCCCTCTCGATTCATTGCGATGATGTTCCTTGGTGTCCACACAAGCATTAACAATTCATTATGCATGCAATTATTATCAAAGGCTGTTATTGTGTCACATGGAGAGAAATAAGTGCAGTAGGGGCTTTCACCTTGGTGTTGCGCAACTAATGAATGAAACAAGTTCAACGAACAGAGTCCAGAAATACTTACGAGAGCATACTCGTACATTGGTTACGAAAGCGTTAATGAGAAGGACAATCTCTGTGCTCGAAGAGGATACTAGGCCAAGCGATTAATCTAAAAAACATTTAATATAGGCGACAATTAGGAACAACAATTGGTACTGGACTGGATATGAAGGAATGATTGATTTAAATTTTATTACTTACAAGTATGTCACTTGTATTTGGTGCCATTTTATTCAATACGTTATCTACGGCTGTGAAACAAGGAAATTAGGACCAGCAGAGAAAAGGAGATTGGACGTGGGTTAAATGCGATGGTATGAAAATGTCGAAAATAAAATGAAAAAGTAGAAATATTGAGGAAGAAGTACTTTAAAGGATGGGTAAATAGAGGACCCTATTGGTACTGGAGTAGCTAGAGCGCATAGTAGAAGGAATAGCTAGTAACAAATCCTCAAACCCTAAGATTTGCTTGAAAGTGTCGTAGAAGGAAGCATTGAGTGGGAGCTCTGTAAATTAAGACCATTGATGATTAATGAGAATCAGGTGACTAGATATTTCAGCGCAAGTAACTCCTAAGAGCTTAAACACAACAATGTCAACCATAATATTGTGGATTTTGTTAATAATAATAAGAACTAAAAATTCGTAAATTTTCACTCATAACACCAATGTTCATTGCGTCCTGGAATGGTCTGTGACAACTCTCCAAGCTAACAATATTTTAATATTATCAAAAGCAATGATAACAGTCTTTTGTAATTTTCTACTCAGAAGGTTGACCATATTTACTTTCATTTTCGATATCTTCGCGTAAATATCAGGCAGGGATATACAGCCTCTAATTAACAATGATTTTAAGACGTCGTACCGCGTTGTAAACATTTGGGTTCAAAATGACGAACGACTGTTTTCATTTCTTTTCATAATATTAAAATATTGTCGTCTTGGAAAGATTCCGTAAACCATTCCCCTACTATTCTTTTTTAAAGTGGTATTATACATTAGGGATATGGGCCAATGAAATAGTGGAAGAATGTGAGATTTAGGAATTTGGTGTTCTAGGCAGATACTGGTGATCAAATAGAGAATAAAAAACGAAGGAATGTATAGAAGATTAAAAGAGCCTGGGGTCATACGGTACACTATAGGGAAAAGAAGAACCAATTTGCTTCAGCAAAACTTGAGTCACAATGGATTTGTTAGGTACATAATGGAAGGCAAGGTCCCACGAGAAAAACTAAGAGACAAATACGTAAACCAAACACGATATAAGAGAAGTTCCCAAGGGAAGGACCAAGGAGAAAATTCCTTGGCCAAATAAAGAGGGATGTAAAAAAGAAGAGATATCAGGGAGTAAGGGAATTAGCAGTGAAAAGGGAAGAATGGAGAGCTGCAGCCAACCAGTCCTCGGATGGAAAGGCTCGCGGTGAATAAACAATATCGATATCCGTTTTTGATGATATATGAGTACTAAAAGAAACTTTCTAAAATGAATTTGTCGCGGATATTGGTCAATATAATTTGGGATGATGGTCGATATAATGATGATACGAGTCACTACGCCAAAAAGGCATCAACTTCTCAATATTGTTTATTGTATCGAGGGTCGATACTGCAACTGGAATATCGCAAGAGAGGTGGGAGGGAGGAGATGTCATGTGCACGAGAGCTAGCGTGTGCATGTGCGCGCGCGTATTTGCTGGGGAAAAAGGTTGGGTAGCGAGAAAGCCGAGAGCGAGAGGGGTGTGGAGTGCAGAGGGGAGCGGGTCGGGGGAAAAGGGTTCAATCCAAAGGTAAGAGAGTGAGAGAGAGAGAGAGGTGGGGGACGCGGGGAGGGGAAGGGTGTAGGCTGTGGAGAAAGGGGTGCGGCGGCTGGGATTGTGGAGAGGGGAGGGGGGGGGACACGATGGGAGCGGCTGGTGGAAGAGTTTGAGCGCCCTCGGTACAGGAGAGGTGCGTGGCGGGGCAGGAGGAATCCGCCGCCTGGTGGAGGAGAGGGGGGGAGGGGGTAATCGGTTTCCTATGGGGAGGGGGAGGATAGGTGCGGGGTCCAACGGTGGCTCACGGCGGGGTGGGAGAGAGTTAAAGGGAAGATCGTTCCTCGCTGGTGACGTAACGCCGTTTCCATGGTAACCGGAGGGGAAATTCGGGGGCGGTTGGAGGGAGGTGAGGAGGGGAAAAGGGAGGGGGGAAAGTCGAGGGAGATCCGGAGGAGGACGAAGGGGAGCGTTGGGCGGGAGGACGGGGGAGGGATAGGCAGCCTTTGAAGAGCGTCGGTGGCTGCAGAGTTGGAGGAATGGAAAGGCTGAGCGGGGGGCATTGGGGGAGCGAGGAACCTTCGGAAGGTGTGCATCGTGGGAGGACCTGGCGTGCAGGGGGAGGAGAGGGTTGAGGAACACGAGGTGGTCTGGAAGAGGGGATGGACGAGGGGGAGTTTGCTAGGTGGCTTGGGTGACGGGACTTGGAGCTCCCTCCATCCTTGGCGTGTGTGCCTTCGCGTGCTCGCGCCCGATCCGCTGGGGGCGAGAGAGGTAGAGATGAGCGAGGGAAGGGGAGAGCGGCGACGGCGGCATCCCGCGGGTGTGTGTGCGCCGGATCGCGCCGTCGGATCGCGCCTCGCGGGCTTCGGATTCCTCCTCTCATCCTGCCCCCGTTTCCGTCCCGTCCTCGCTCCCTCTCGCGGCCCCTCACCCTCTTCTCTCGTCCCTCCCCTCGACCTTCGCACTCCCACACCTCATCGCGTCCCTCTCACCTCCCTCCTCCGCTGAACTGACATATCCCTCTTCCGCACCCTCCTCAATCACGCCGCGATGAATTGCGTCCTTAATCGATAGACCGATCAGCTTATTCAATCTTTATTTATTCCGTATGGGTTCTCTATAGATTCCTTGGATGAACTTATTGAAGAAAGAAGAGATGATAAGAAGAAATGTTTTATGAATTCTTTTATAAGAACAGATAATATATTTTACAATCATTCTTCCTTAGATAAATGATGTTTTTATGGGTATTTGTCAGTTAAAAATTAATTCCTAACCGCTTTTCAACCTTTTAAGTAGTCTAAATATGTGATATCTTGCTTAAGCGACGTGCAATGAGCTTAATTCTGAAGTTTAACGACCTTCATTCCTTTTATTTCTCTTTTTGCCTTTATTATTATTTCTTTGCGTCTCCTGTACATTTGGAAATTTTTGTGGCCATTTCCTGCATTTTTTTCAAAATATTTTCAATTTAATTTCTAAAAATCTAGTTTCAGAGGCATGTTTCCTCTCTTTTTGTTTTTCTTTTTCCCTCCCACTTTATTTTGGATCTTCAACGGGTCAAGTTCTAGGTGGAAATTCTATTCTTTTTTTGTATTCCCCCGTTGCAGAAGACTAGTATTTCCCGATCGCAGAACCCGCACAAAATGGAACAATCATACTACTGGTAATCGGGCTCTGTAATGGAAAGCTGGGAGGTGGAAGTGCTCTATCGGCGGCAGCGATAAAAAAGGAGATATACCTCATGGGATGGCAATAGAGTCAACGAATTTCCCATCGAGAGTATTGATTTTACTTTAAAAAAAACCTGTTTTTAAAAAAGAAATTGTTTTTACCCACAAGGTGAAATCAAATATAACGAGTTCCTCGACTGGCTGGATGAGAGGTCGGCTATCTACTGACCGCGGACCGGATCCTACTCACAAACAGTTTCAATTTGGCTTGTCAAGTATTGGGCGATATATTCTTGGGTTTATATTTCAACGTAGCTTATTTGTGTTCTTCAGCATAGAGTTTGGTCTCCGAGCCTTGCCCTATTACCGGAAAGGATGGTATTTTCTCTCAGACACACACTTCTGTGTGAGTGAATCTTCGCCTTACCAACACTTCAAAAATTGACATCTCGGCTTGAAGCCAACTTTTTCAAGCACAGAGTCGGAAATGTCCTCTGTATTCGTTCTAACCTCTTAGACATAGAATGTGATATTTAGAAATGAAATAATGCTTGATAATTACTAAAGCATCACTCAGCACCACGATTTACTTCGGAGGGTCTTAAATTTCATTGTATATAATTAAAATTGAATAAAGCCAGTTGTATTGCGGAGGATTATGAGTGGTGGAGAAGGAATCAAGAAAAACTTTTCATGGATGTATCCTAACAGTTAAAACTACAGTATTTGTATTTTTTCTCCCATTATTTCTGCTGCAATTAGCATAGAAGGACCTCATATTAACGCGATCACAAAAACGGCATGCATTCAAAATGTGATTGCCCAATCCGAGGCTGTCTAAGAATTACGAGCTAACATTCCGCAAAGCCAGAACTGATTACAAGTTAATCGTGATGCAATGTTTCTTATGAGGGGGTCCGCAAATCCGGAAATACGATGAAAGATATAGAATTAATTGAATCAATTTACGGAGATTCTCTGTATACCTCTTTTCTTACATCGATTCTGGTCATTAAATAGGCCATTCATATCCTTTTGCCTCAGATTTCTTTAGTATTGCTTATTAAACCATCTTATTATGGTGCGACATATCACTGGATATGAAAATCTTTACCTCCTTGGAAATATATCACAAAACAATATCAATATCAACCGAATTAACTTAGAGGAAAGTTCCACAGTTTTCTATGGTGCACTCACGAGGGCCTACTAGGACGACGTGCAGTTCGATGGTTCACGCATGGAGTTGAACGAAAGTTGGAAACTCCCAAGTTTCAATTTCGTTGGAAGAAAAGCCTGCTCCTCCCCAAGCCACGTCTTTCTTTTTTCCTGTCCATCTCGTCCTGTATTTCCGTCTCCCCGTTTCATTCCTCCTTCCATTTCCTCATCGCCCCATCCTGCCTCTACACATCTCCCCTAGCTCCCTTTTTTCTCCCCCTTACACACCCCACTACCACCACCCCTCTATCCATGCCCTACCGTATTCAGGCGACCTCATCTCTCCATCCTCCTCTTCTAAGCTCCCCATGTCCTTGTGTTCTTCCCCTCCCATTCCTCGTGTACTCCTCCCTCCCCTTTCCATCTTCTTCCTTAGACACTCTCTCACCTTCCTCGCCTTTCCCTCCGGCACAGCCATCCTCCGGTCTCCCTCTTCCTCTCCTCTTTGTTGCCCCTACCTTTACCCTGCGGTGCCTCATAAGTTTCATTTTAAGGAATCGAAGAGTGTGTGGGCGCGCAAGTGCACGTGTCCATATGTGCTCGTGTGTGTGTGTATATATATATATATATATACGTATATTATATATATATATACTTAGTACTTATAATACTAGTATTAGTATTATATATATAATAGTTATATTTTTATATATAACGTATCGGTCCTATCATAGGCATATATGTACACACACATGTATTTCTCGTGCGAAGGCGATTGGTTATTGCTCTAAATATATCTTTCTGCGATGATAGAAAGATATAGGGAGATGGGAGGGGTGAAATGGGTGTAAGGAGGTTCACGGCAGCCGCCGTTGGAGCGAACGGGATTTTTGCATTGGAAGAAAAGGGAAAAAGGGGTCCACGGAGAGAGGGATGGTGGGGGACTGCGAGAATACGAAGGAATGAGGGGGTAAGGGCGTAAGGGTTAAGAGATGGGAATGGAAAATGGAAAGAATTTGGAGAAATAAAGGCCTTGTCTGGATAGAAACACCGTCAAAACGTGAAAACGTCTCGTTTTCGACACGAGTGATTTTTAATACTCCTCCTTGTGGCGGAACCTGTTTATTTATCCCATTCACAGTTTGGGGGCTAATATATTTTTCTATTGAAAGGTACGACCTTCGGGGAAGTGAAGGTGTCAAAGGTTTTGTCAGAGGCGAAATGAAAGAGGTGTATGAGAGAGAAAATTGATAGATGGGATTACAAGTTCTCCTTTACGGTTTCAGTATCGATAAACGATTATGATAAAGAAGAGTGTAAGTAAGATATCTAATTTCTCCTTGATGGTACTTAATGGCATTAAAATTATTTACATTCTGATTATTTCAGGTATTAGAAACTTTATTCTGGAGTTATACATTCATACATACCTACACGCACGCACACACGGGCGCGCTCGCACACACACACGTAAAAAACACAGTAATCAACCCGAAGGTCGGTTTGGTAGGTGGTGTTAGAGTTCACCCCGTACTAAGCCCGACAGCGTGTGACTATTCACATATCAGAGTAGGGAGGCGTTTCTTTCCCTGTACAGCTTATGGTTTCGCAAGAAAATCTGGTACCCGAAAAATCACATAGATTGGGTGGAGCTGCAGCTGCAGATGAGTGGCTTACCCGGGAATTGAACTCGGGCCGTCCGGCCAGTAATCCAACGCTCTACCCCATGGACTACCGCGACCCTAAACACACATATAATATGCATATATATATTTCGATGTATACATATTCATTCCTATGGAAATAGGAGCACTTGGTTGCATAAATCCCCAGCAGATTTCAGCGTAAATTGCGTTTCCTCGATAGATAGGAGGTGCCTGTTTTTACCGAGTGCCTGCTTTCACCGGTGACCGAGGCATCGGCCACCGGGATTTGGAGAGCGGCACTGCCGGAAATCTCTGAACTCGAGGTTTCTATGGTGATTTTTTTCGAGTGGCGGTTGGCCGCCGAGTTTTTCTAGAAGCGTGAGGGTTGATTCTCCACTTTCTTCCGCCAGGAAGGCCATGCTTTCATTTCTTAAATATTAGTATAGTATATCTTAGGCTCCTTTTTTGCTATCACCGAGTGCGTTTAGCGAGGAGGGAGTATACACGAGTGTTTTATTTTCCTTTGGAGTGCTCTTTCATTTGGTGCGCTTTCCCTCTTCACGCACGCGTGCTGAATTTGATTTTTTAAAATAGCTGCGCACCGCTTAAACACGCTCACCTTGCAAGTCGACGAGGAGACGAAAAAGCCCCCTCCCCCGTTGGAGGTCCACCTCTTCACGTTAGAGTGGCTGGGCCTCACACCCAAAGTGAAGATCCATTTTAAATACAATCGCCATTTTATATCCCTGAAGTTTCCAACCGATGCTGCAATGGCTAGGATTTTAGACGATACTCCGCGGGAACTACCGTTTCCGTCTTTAAGTGGCCAGATGATGAAAATTACTGTTGAAGAGACTTCCGATAGTCTGTGTAGTGTCAGGGTTCTTTATCTTCCCGTGAAGATCACGCTGGAAGACATAATAAGCGAACTCCAACCTTTTGGCAAAATCCATCTCTCGTGGAAGAACGGATGGAAAGTTCTGGCCTCTTCCTTGAGAAAGGTGGCGTGGACCACCGAAAATTCGAAACCTCGTTAGTTTATATATATATATATATATATATATATATATATATATATATATATATATATACATATACATATATACTATGAATCGGGAAAAGCTAATGAGTATATTGCAAAAAATAGTAATAAATTGGAGGCACAGGAGACTGATCCGCAATCTGTACATTGCACAGGCTGCTCAGCTGTGAGTGAGAAACGGGAAGTCCGGATGAGCAGTGTTAGAAAGAGTGTAAGGCTTGCCCATTTCACCGGTTCTGTTCAAAGAACACGAGGATGTGGAGGAAATGATTAAAGATGTTTGGGAAGGACTAGAGGTAGGAATGAAAGTCGGAGGGGAATTCGTAAAATCAGGTTTGCTGATAACCAAGCTTTAGTTTGTCCGTCAGCCAAGGGGTTACAAGCATTGCTGAGTGAATTGGAAATTTAGTGCGACAGATATGGGATGAGAATCAATGCTAATCAAACAAAGGTTATGCGATTTTCCAGGAAGAAAAATGCTAAGCTAAACATTAAAATAGGAGGGGAAAAAATAGAGCAGGTAGAACGGTTTACGTATCTCGGAGGTGCTTTGGACCAACACGCTCAAAGTAGTAGGGACGTAAGGAGAAGAATAGCGCTAGGCAAAGAGGCTTTCACAAGGAGGACGGAGTTGATGACGGGGACGTTGAGTAGGGCTGTTAATAAAAGGCTTGTATAAACTTTGATCTGGAGCGTAGCCTTGCATGGCGTGGAAACGTGGTCACTGAAGCAGGAGATTGGAGGCTTTTGACCTGTGGGTTTGGAGAAAAATGGAGAAGGTGAAATGGACTGAAAGGAAACCAAATGTGGTAGTACTAGGGGTGGTGGGCGAGGAGAGGGGTTTGTTGAGAGAAATGTTATGGAGGCAGTAAAAATGGATTACGTGTATATTGATCGGCAGTGGGACGCTGAAGACCGTAATAGAGGGGAGAATGTTAGGCAAACGAGGAAATGGCAGAAACATGATAGGGATGTTGGACGGAATGAAAGGAGGAAGGAGGTACACAGAGATGAGTTGGGACCTGATGTTGAGTAGGTTGCCGGATTGTGTTTTGTTAGGAGTCACACAATATTTATTTGGTAGTTGTGTCCATCCAAAAATTGGAGAAATGGACCAGCAAAGAATAGAAGCCTTTGAAACATGGTGCTGGAGGAGAATGCTGAAGATTAAATGGACAGACAAAGTGAGGAACGAGGAAGTATATAGAAGAGGGTTGAACCATATGGAGAACTCTACGGAAAAGAAGAAATAGATGGATTGGGCTCACATTGAGGCACAATTGATTGATTAGGAAAAAAGTAGAAGGAAAGATCACACGAGGAAGACCAAGAGACATGTACATAGGAGAAATTAAGAAAGACGTAAAACAGAAAAGGTATCAGGGATTGAGGGAATTGACATTAAATAGAGGCGAATGGGGGGCTGCAATAAACCAATCCTAGGATTGAAATACTGATGACATATGATCATACGTAAATATGATGATTTTTCGGGGAATGGAGTTACAGAAGGATTATACTATGGTTACATACTGTAATGACACATTTTGCGGGAAACGCAAACGAAACAAAACGGTGACGGTAGCGGTTTCCGTCGAAGGTAATTAATTCGGAAAGGTCAGATGATAACTTAATAAAAAAGCAATGTCGACCTCTAGAAAGATGTTCTTAGCACCCCTCTCTCTTCTATCCTACGCTCTCCCCTATTTTTCCGTACAATATGAAAGTAACACCGCCGACGAGCGATCATGTCCGGAATATCCCATCGTTTGGAATTGATTTGGATCATGCGTTGGATTTACTCCTAGTTCGCGGCGTCGTGCGGTTTGAATTATGCAAATGAATCATATTTCCCCTTCACATCCATCTCTTATCCCACACCTGTGTGCTTATTGAATTTCGATTTCTTTAGCAAAAAAGTTTTAGACTACATCATGTGTCCTTTGTAGCACATTGTTTTCTTGCATCCCTTCTATTCCGATACTGCAAACGCTACTTGCAAAGTCTGATGTAGTTTATCACAAATGAAAATGCTGTCAAATAACCTAATTGACATCTACCTTTCTTAATAAGAATACATCGCCCAATGACACGTATTTGTATAGTGAAAAATGGTGTCCTAACCACCATGTAACACGGTCCCTGTTGGCTCGCACTGTATTACGTATGCGTAAACATGAAAGTTTGCATCGCACCGAGAAGTAAATTTTTGGATTACAGCGTTTCTCCAATTTTCTGAAGTGGGAATAAGTGTTGGTTTCCCTATGATGATAATAGTCTGTGATTCAGTATTGAGGGCAGGCTTGGGCTCTTTTCAATCGATAACAGACTGGCGTCTGGCTTGGTTTTTAAAATACGTGCACAATTTGACTTGTGGGCGTTACGCGAGCATTTATTGCAAATTCTCTTTAATCGTGTAAAATGTAAAATACTGTGGAATTAAAAATATTTACTTTTTTATTTGCAATTTAAAGTGAACAAAAGGTCTATTTTTTCCGCGCCGGCAAATAAAATTTGATGTCTCATTATTTCATTTGCCTCACACTTTGAAAATTATTTTTCGTGTAAATAATTATCAATTGTTTACATTTCGCCAGTTTTCTATCAGTTGGAATTTGATGGCATTTAAAATACGATCAAAGTACAGCATATTAAAATTTTCTGAAGCAGTTCTAAAGTTTGTTTCAAAGTATGAACAGTTTAGTGAGCTCGCTCTTAGACTGAATTAACAATTCCTTGTAGATTTTGATGAGTAGTTTTTGAATTATTACGATTTTGGCTTTTAGCCTCGGAAAAACTTAGCGTCACATACTGAATTTTTTTTGGTTTATTATTGGAATTAAATTTCACAGTTTCAAGATTTTGATTGTTTCTAGTATGATCGGTAAAATACGCAATATACCCATTAAATATTTCCAAACCACGTAAAACCTTGGTAAAATGAAAAGCAGTTTTGCATGTAAGCAGATGAGAGCATTACTGAAATTTCAGCCCCAGGTATCCTACCGCAAAGACCATTGCTTTTTATAAACTTCTTGTAAGAGTGTACAATCATTGCAGACATTTTCTTAGCGATACTTTTTAGTAGTTTGTTCAGCAGAATTTTTCAGTCTCTCTCTCTCACTGGAAAGAGTGATTTTTAGTACCGAATCAATTTGCGAGGCAATTTTTTGCATTTTTGCGGAGTTTATCAGTACAAATATCATAATTTCGAAAACCGCGTAACTTTATCAGTTTTTGAGACTATCATTTTTAGAATTAAGCCTTTTGGGTTCCGCATTGGAAATGAGTAATGCTAAAGAACATTTTTAATGTTCCTTAGAAATCCACAATTAATTACGCCAAAACTGTGGTTTATCGGAAATGAAATATAGTATACAAGACTCGACCAAATCACCAGTGGCAGCCTGAAAAGAGAAAATGCAAAATGAGCGCAATTCTCACCATCATGTGACCTTCGAATCCCGGGTGAATTCCCTGATTTCCCAGGGTTTTGTAATGAATAGTTATGGCGCGATGTGACCTCGCCAGCTAGGGCACATAATACCGAAATACTACGGTACCTGCCATTTCCAAAACTAAAAAAACAGTATCCTCCACTCCCAGGCCTCCGTCCCCATTTATTTTCTGGATGGAGCCGGATTTTTGAATTCCCGCCCCTCCATGCCGTGGTGATGAAGAGGCTGGGTAAACAAACCGGAGTAAACTTCTCGTCGACGCCCCCCATCCCCACGTCTCGCCTCCCCCACCCCACGTCCCTCCGCCTCGAACACACCTGACTTCCGCTCCCTTGCGATTGCCGCACGCTCCCGTCCCTCCCTTGCGGTGACCCCACCATTCCCGACCTCAGAACCCCCGCCCGTCCCACTACTGATCCTGTAGGCACACGTGCAATGCTGTCCCCTCTTCCACGCGCGCACGCGGAGATGAATAGGAGGCAGGCACTTCTAATGCCGAGCGAGCGGTCGGGTGTGTCCCACTTCGACGCAACAGTGGAGCAGAAAACTGTGTGCGCTGGGTCGACGAGGGAGGAAATAAAGCACAATGAAGGAATGGCGAGGGACAGGAAGGGGTGGAAGTGGCGGGGGAGGGAAGGAAGAATTCTCTCTCGTTCCCTCTCTCTCTCCTTCCTCCTGACTGCTAACATCATTTCCCCTTGTCACTCTTTCCTCCCCTTCCCTTCACTGCCAAAACCGCCCTTTCCCCTCCCGCCCACCCCCCTTTTCCAACACCCTGCCAAACCCTCCGTCGTCGTCCCGTTCCCACGACGTAGCAGTACATGGGAGTGAGTGCGCCCTAATGGGAACCCTGGGACTTTGGCCTTTATTTCCGCGCGCTCTCTTCAGAGCTCACAGGGCCGTCTCTCACTGCCTCTTAGCATTCGTGTGCGTGGTACATGTGCGTGTGTTTGACTCCCCCTTCCCGTGTTTTGCATCGGATTGTTGTTCTGTACGACGTCTCCGGGGCAAAACACTGTCGACTCTCTCAGTCCTTCCCACTCCTTCTCCTCCCCTTTCCCTTTTCTTCCCAAGCCCTTAGGGCCCCCTCGCTCCCTTCCTAGCACTCTTTCTCTCTTTCTCTGTTCTCCAGTCACAGCAAGCATTTCTTCCGTCGTTTCCATACGTCCGATTTGTTTATCGCCGTCTCACGTCTTCACAAGACCTTCTCCTCCGGCACTCGATACTCCAGTTTTTTTTTCACGCCCCCTTTCCCGCCTCTCCCCCGATCATTTGCCCGCCTTACCATAATTTCAAACCGCAATTATTTTCCCGCGTAACAGAGCGGTCTGTGAAATTTAAATTTGTGAAAACTTGGAATGGGTAAACCGTTGCAATCCCTTGAATTGGAATGAAATTCTTGATGGCATGCAGAACGTACACCTTTGCTAACAAATCAGTGGATAAGGGAAATCAGTTTTTATCCATTTTTTATTGTTTTGAAATCCTCATCGTCATCATAGGTTATCGATGCGAGGATTGGATTGTAGCCGCATCCAATCTATGTCTCTCTCTATTATTCTCTCCATTACTTTGTATTTCCTTGTATAGTCGTTATCCTTTCGTTCTTTTATTCTAAAAAATCGTCGGTGTTGGCTCTTTAAGTATACAGGAACATCTAAACTAATAGTTACTATTCTCTTCCCAATTGTTCTGTTTTTCATATCAACACGTTTCAGTTGGAAATGAAAGGATGATAACTTTGTAATTTCATAGAAATTTATATCGATACGACCCGGATTTGACGTCCAACGTCCTATAACCTGAAGATGACGTTGGACGTCGAAACCCGGGTCGTATCGTAATAATTTTCTGTGAAATTACAAAGTTATCATCCTTTCATTTCCAATATGAATCGATTTCACAAAGTTACGCCGAAAACCATCAATTGTAACACGTTTCACGTTGGAAACTTGTTTTATCGAAAAAATATTAACATTATTTTAAAAAAGCACCTCACTTCAAATATTTATGAAAGCTTCACTCGTGTTTCACATCTTTAGATGCCGACGCTTCTATGGCAGGATTATCCGTCGAATCATCGGAACTCAAACGACTAACCGAGTGGAACGCCCCTGAAGGTTTTCCTCCCATCATACCCCGGGAGGGCTTCAAGTCCCTTTACGTTGCATAGAGCTTCTTGGTCATTGATAAACCATTTATTATCCGATAAACAAGACTTTTTTCTTTTGAAAACCAATAAAACACATCATCACCGTTGAGCATCAAATCAATCACCGTCCGCCTCAACCCACCGGCGGCGGATGCCACCTTTCTCCCTCTTTTTCCGTTTTGCTGTCGACCTCCATTAAAAGACCCTCCCCTTCCAGAGGGGATTGCCGTGCTTCCAAGCCGGTCCCTCGCCCGACGGATGCGAATATACAGGCGAATTGAAAGAGAGAATGTGCGTCAAATGGAGTGCGGTAACGAGTCGGGCGATGGGATTCAGGAGAGAGGCTTAAATTGGCTCGCATCCGTCTCGATGGGCGGCTCGCAATTATTGCATCTTCAACGCGGCCGTTAAACTGGCATAATTGAGCGAAGTGGTTTCGGCACGCGGCAGTTGGGTCTCCAATAAGGAAATGAGGGGAAGTGGGAGGGGAAAGGACGGTGGGAATTATATATTCGTTTCGAAAACACCATCGCGGATGACGTGCGAATGTGTCGCCCCCGCCGAAAATTACCATTGGAAGCTATCTCCCGCTCCCACGGCCGTTGGGCCGTGTATTTTTGAGCGAGTCGCTCAAAAATGGAAGGAAAAGTAAAATAATCGCTTCTGCACACCGGGATTCAATTGGTTCTGCAAACGAAAAGGAAAAAAAATTGAAATAATACATATGAAAAGAGAAGCGAGAGACAGGTGAAGGGGACGTTCAGAGGCAACTTTCGAATTGTGTATTTCTAAATGTCAGCTGAAGGGGGACAACAGAATTTTGAAGGGTGTTTAAATATCAAAGTTCGCCTTTTGGCTTGAACCCGTCGAGTATTTGTTAGAGAACACACGATGGAAACATTTCGTCGTTTTGAATTATTCAAAACTTACACTGCCTTCCATCAGGATAAACTGAAAAGACATGTTAGGAAGTGGAAATAGTCAACTTCCTCTGAATCATCTTTCGGATGTCCGTAAAACCTGAGTAGTAAAGCGTTGTTAGTACTCACTGTGTTTCGGCGGTTTGTTGGGGTAAATTAATAAAACCAGTGAAATAATAAAAAATTTAAGTTTTAGCTAGGGCGGTAAGGAATATACAGATCCTTGATCATCAATGGTCTCTCCTGAGATTAAGGGCGCGAAATTTTCTCGTCAGCGTTTTTCCGGCTAATCTCTAAATAATTCCTCATTTCACTATCTCGATATAAATTATTTAGTAAATTTCATTTGGAATGATCTTCAGTTCTTTCGATGCACTTTTCCTTTCACAGATGATTCATCAAGACGTCGCACCTCAAAATGTATCCGATAAACTGAACACTCCTCACTTTTTATTTTTTCCTCACATTGTAAAAAGTGCCATTCCCCAGGCTTTTATTTCCTTCTATCAATACGTCATCGGAAAAACGTAACGTGTTGATATTTTCTCAGTGGGATTCAACTCCTGCAGCGTATCATTTAATGCTTTCTCGATTTGGTGTTCCCTCTTCATAGATTTGAACAAATTTCCCAAGAGAGGTCTATTTCGTTATTTTGATTTACAAATGAGGATATAATAACTTTTTTGCATTCTTTTATTGCTTTTGGAAAATAAAGGAGCCAAAATATCTGTTTTTATGGCCTCTTCAGTCAAGCATCTCCGACCGGAACAACGGTGACCAGAAGTAATCACTTTAACCTGACTTCAGTTGAAATTTTGAGGAATGATTAATTATTGGTGTGAATAATTTATCGTGTACTCAATTATTCTCAGGAATGCTTTAATTGTATAAGTGAAAACATTTTCACAGTTATAGAATTTCAAGGCTAGACTAATTTTTCCAGTGTCTCTCACTCCCACTTCCGGGGTCACTCCTTCAATTAATATCAACAAGCTTGTGAATGGCTCTTTAAAATGAAACCTTACTTTTGGAAAAAATTAATGTTTCATGAGAAAAATGGAAACATGTAAAGAAAGTCTGCAGTGACATGTTGTTTTCTAATTTTGCTTTTTAAGAAAATTCATGGAACCGTATAAGCACATCTCCATGTAATATCAATTACTTTTTTATATGGTTTTGCGCCCAAAAAGAGATGAAAATTGCTATTACAAATATTATGTATGATTGCGCAATTGTATTGTATCATTCAATTAGTATTTTGGAATTGAATTACGCTTTAGAAAATGTAGCCTTTCCTAGCGGACCAAGTGAGATCGACTCTCTTTCCTCGGCGTTCTTAGTCGCACGATATGGGAATTCGGCTGCGAGTGTTCATTTTGCACGAGTAAATATGTCATGTAAAAAAATGCTCTTCCAAATGGCACATTGGTAATTGGGGTTGTTGGTTTTCCCCAGACGGCTCAGAGGGCCGTCGGATTTCCTTTCACCCTTACTTCCCCCCCCCCTTTACTTTCCATCCCCACGATAATTATTCGCGCCCCTCATCTCATCCTTTTCCCCGTGCGATACTTTCTCCGTTCGTCTGTCCACGGCCGTCCACGTAGTCACATTAATTCTCTTCAAAACACTTCGTCGGACGGCTTCCACTTCCGAAAAAAGGAGGATTTATAAAAAAAGAACCTCTCTTTTTTTTAAATTCCACCTTCTTCCAACGCCGCCGTCGCCTCGCATAAAAACGCGCCGTCGGGAGGGGAGGTCGAAGATATATTAGGACAGTATTTCGCCTCCTCTTCGGTCCTTAACCCCCTCCCTCCCCCCCTTCAAGCCCCTTACTCTTTGCATTTATATATTTATATCCTTTCTGCCTGCGGACTGCGTAGCGAGGGGTTTTGCTCGGGTCGGGATGAGGGGTGGGTGGGAGGAAAGGCGTATTCCCGAGATGTGCGCGAGTTTTGGAGCGGGTGGTGGACCACATAGAGCTCACGAACAAACCTGAACTTCTCCACTATCCCTCAACTTCCCTCCTCTTACCCCCTCACCCTTCCCACCTTGGACCCCAGCCCCCCCCCCCCCTCACTCCCTCCGGTCCTCGCGCAAAACTTTATCTAATCAGCTCTCCTCTTCTCTTTCTCTCTCTCTTTCTCTCTCCCCGCCCTCCTGCCATCTTCATCTGTCCCTGGCTTTTCCTCTCACTCTTCGGTCTGCTCGCAAAAGCCCACTTCTCTCCGCTGAGCTGGTCTTTATGGACTTACCTTTTAAAGAAAGATCTGGATTATTTATGAAACCTTCCTTCCTACCCCTGGTCGTCCCCGTCAACCCGGTCCCTTCCGCGTAGCCCGTCTCCCTTTCTTCCTCACATTCTGTGTGTGTGTGTGTGTCCCTCTCTATTCTAACTCCCATCTCTCTCTCTCTATCTCTCCTTACACCCTCACTCTCTCCGAAGACCTTCCCTCCTCCAGTGCTCGACTCCCCCCGACAGTTCTAATACCACCGGAACTGCACGAGGGCGCGCAGTCGATATTTTACGACAGAGGTTCGTTAAAAGCGGAGGAGAGCGTCCGGGAGCTTAGCGACGAAAAGGGAATAGGGATATCGGTATCTCAGCGGTTCATTCACCGGCGTTCATTTCGAAGGAGGGATTTTGGTTTATTTCTTCATTAATAGGATTCAATCAATGGCGTATGAGGGTAAAAAATACACAATATTTGATTTATTTTTTTTAATGTTTACTGCAACATCGACCTCATTTTTTAACGGCCGTTATTGCTTTTCCTCCTGACTTGTGGAACTTGTGATATCGCGAGCAGCATGTTTTCTGCGAGTATGCACGAATGTATTTCTTTCTTTTTTTTATTCCGTTTCATTATTAAAATATGAGTTCTGAAGCCAAATCGAAACGGATCTCGTCCAAACATTCTGTTTTGACGATTTCAGTAATAGAAAGCATGTACTTGCCTCACTATATCAGAATGAGTCATGTTCTTCTGACCTTGAATTTCAAAAAGTCGCACAACTTTGCATCCTTTATTTTATGGCGATTGTCCTCAAGTTTGTTTCGAAATATATTTCCCGTTAGAATACAGTGGATCACATGTTTGGGAATTAATTTCAAAATGAGTCCACACTTATTTTCATTTAGGAAGAGACATTATGTAAATGTCGCAATAAATCGGTTCATATATTTCAAGAAACTGTAACAGTAACTTTAACAGAGTCACCCGCTATGTGTGCATTATAATGCAACCATTTCAGAGAGTAAAAATCATTCGCCTTGACCGGGATTCGAACCCGGATCCCTCGATATCCAGATATCGAGGGATCCGGGTTCGAATCCCGGTCAAGGCGAATGATTTTTACTCTCTGAAATGGTTGCAGTTCATATATATTAACATAATACTAATGTTGTATCTGTGTTTCCTCTCTTCGTGTCCAAGCGATTTTTGCATGCTATGGCGTAATATAAATTAATAAGTACCTGTGAATTTATGTATCAATGCAAGTCTAATACGAGTCTGTTTGTATTTCTTCATGTGATTATAATTTATAATGTTTAAAGAAAAATGCACAGAAATAGGTAGTTAACATAATTTAATCTTATTTAGACTTTTATGATATCTCGGAAAGCATATATTTATTGCGATAAATATCACGTTGGAGTACATTAAAAATACTGCTTTTTCCCTTCTGGGTGAAATGTATTTCAATCGATGGCTTCATATTAGAAAAATTCTAATTTGAAAAAAATTGGAACAATATAGTGTTAGCTACTCGTTACATGAAATCAAAGCAATATTCAAAACGATCCCTACTCCGAAATCTCCTTTCATATTGTTTGAAGCAGAAAATAACTCCGGGCTATTTGACGAAATCGTTTCAAAACCGGGCAAACGATCCTTTATTTATTCAAGACTAAATTGCAAATTGAAGTAAAATTGCATTTCACCCCACCATATGACATTGATGAAGGTCATGGTACCAGAATATATTGGAATATTTTACTGAGGTGGATAATAAATATAAAATAAAAAATTTAAACCACTGTAAAAAAGGTGTAGTATTTCCCAAGTAATATTTCCTACGCCATAACCAATTCCAAAGAAATGAAGTATAATGATATTGTCCTGAGGATAATAACAGCTATGTGAACAAGGGGTTTAAAAATCACCAAAGACTTGTTTTTATTGAATACCAATGAAATTCAAAGATTTTTTCACCAAAAATACTGGTAGACAAATTCTTCTAAAATTATTAGTTTGTATTTCATGAAAAGATATTGACATCTAATAGATATTTCAGTTCATGGATCCTCTATAATAATTAAAAAAAGGAATTCTAAAACTGATATCATAAACGATCACTATCATAAAAATAGATTGATGGCATCCACATTTAATGATATTCATGCCCTTGAAATATAGAAAAAATCCATTGTACGAAAGGGACTCCAGAAGCGACCGCTGAACGATGCATAGATAACGACCCGACTGGTCATTAGTTATCCTCATACATTGCAAAAGCCCGGCATGGAACGACAGGATCACATAATGAGATCTGGCTTTCATGCATATTAGATTTCACTCGGAAAAAATAACTCCATGCTCGAGATGCAGTTGTGACCCCGGGCGCATGTTTATGCAGACCACAAGTCCGAAACTAAATCCGCGATGATTTATACCACCCTGGAAACGCGGATACATGCGTATACAATTTCTTCCGCTCCCATTTCTTTTCAAGGGAGTGGCGGAGAAGCTTCCACGTTCGTTCTTTATATTTTTTTCATTTTACCGAGGCAACGGTTTTATTGCAGAGAGAGGGACGGTCTCTGGGACTTTAACCATCCTTCTCCGCCACACCTCCTCCACCCACCTTGTCACCACTTGACGAACGGCTCCACCTCACCCCTCTCACTAACTCTCCTCTCCCCCCTCCTCCCCTCTAACGTTCCTCTTTCCACCTTTATCTTTTACCTCACCCCCACCACCACTCTCCAACACCAAAGCCACCGGCATCTCTTCCACCCACGCCTGAAATGAGATGGGTGGAGTGCTTCTAAACACTCCACTAACTCTTCTTTTTTCCGTTGCCCTCGTCCGAGAGTCGGGGGTCGACGCAAGGGCATACGTATCAGTGGAGTTGAAATGAATTTCGATTGTGAACCCCACGGTCCATTATATACATGTATATATGTGGTTTAGATTGCCCTCCTTATTATGTTTCGCGTTAGTGATAGATTCATTTTTATTTACTTGGAAACGATTTTAAAGGTTAAATGTACCCACATCCAGAACTAGTTTCCCTTACTACTATATTTTCAACTGGATCCATTTAAAAGAAATACGTACTTATGGCTATGGTGTACATACATTTTTAACAATAGTATGGGACAGGTCATCAAGGATTTTAAATTTGGTATTAAAATATGGTGACATATCCTCAATAATTCAACCAATGGTGATATATTCTCAATATTCGCTGTAACGAAATTTAGGTCCTGATAAAAAAAGTTCTACAAGGAAAAGCAGAGAGGGTCTTCTTTTATCATGAAGGATTTCCACGATGATGCGCCTGAAACAGTTTCATTTAAATTATGGTGATATATCCTCAATCCGTTGGTTCACGGGGCAAAGAACGGCCTGTATGTTATGTTTCATAGTTTAATTCTTAGTAGTAATATTAACTACGGTGTCAGATAGTGATTCAAAGAACTGTTCTTTAATTACAGGAATAGTACTCTTAGATATCTGCCTGTAGGAAAATGATTTATCACTTGATTATTTATTTTAAAAGTTATATTTCCTGAACTACACAGAATACTGAAATCATTTATAATAAAAACGTTAATCATTGGATACACATTATTGTATTGTTGCCATCATAGATTGTTAACTATTTATATTTCTCCAGATTCGTCCGATTGATCAATATGCACTGCTCATTGGAATTGATAGAGGAAAGTGCTGTGCTTGGTCATTCTTTTGCTCGCGAACTGGAAAAGAGGCTAAGAGGAAATAGCTGGCGCTCTACTGAAAATTTATGTTGTTTCCACTGAGGCAACAAAAGAGTAATCCTTGTGGAATACTGTCTCGGCCCAGAGTACTTTTTTGACAAAAGTTTTTCCTTGATAAAATCGCGGTTGAATGTACTCGTCCTTGGAACCATTCATGTTGACCCATGTGTATTCTCTCGGCGTCACAAAATGACATTCGAGAGAATTTAGTTCACGGACGGACGGATCTGCCCTACATTTGACCGATTTGTTCTAAGTATCCGAGTCTCACATCAAGAGAAATCCATGCAGAACAATTGGCTTTGAAGTCGACTGTCTTCAATGGTGGGTGGTAGGGGGGAGAGAAACGCAATCAGCTGCCAGGATTCCACGAATACATGACCACTCTCCTGCGCGGCGTTGGCATAACCCCTCAGGCTGTCGTAGTTTTCTCTCACTCTCGCCTTTCCTCTTTCCCATCGCCCTCATCCACTCCTTCTTTCCTCCCCCTCGGGTTTCGTCACCCGGGGCGGAATGGTGGCGCGACGACAAATGAAGACGACGGGAAACGTAAACAAATTGGAAAAAGGGGCTGGGGGAAGGAGTGAAAACGGGAAAGGGAGGCGGTCGAGATGGCAGGGAACGCGGGGGTGGAGGAAGGGACGGAGCGAGAAGAAATTTCAAGGAGGAGGAGAGTGATTTGGTAGGAGTCAGGTTGGTGGGAATTGGGAGCGGGAAAGTAGTTGGGGAAGCCGGGAGCGGTCGGTGGGAGGAAAGAGCGAGAAAATTACGGCGCCGGGGAAGCAGGTGGATCGTCGGGGACAAAAGGGGCCGAGCAGCAACAGCAGCGAGCGGGCAGGTGGGCGTTCCGGTCCCTTTCAATGGTGGCTATGAGCGCGGGAGAGAGGGAAGAAGTGGGTGGCGGAGAAGGGGAGGAGGAAATTGGGAGGAAAAGGGGTGGATGAGGGGGAGACTTAGGTGCGGTGGGATAGACAATGGCGGCAGCGAATTGTTTGGGTGGCGGGACTCTGAAACGGGAGGAGGGGCCGCTCCGCAAATGGGACAACGCCCCCTTCTTCCACCACAACTCCCGTGTTCTCCTCCCCGCATTCACACGCCCCCTTCCTCCCTCTATCCCCAACCAACGGCCTCCCCCCTCACAGGTGGAACGAGGGAGGGAGGGATAAGTGGCGAAGGAGGACGCTTGCATGGCTCGCACAGGAAAGCGTTATTCCCTTCGCGTTTCACTCCATTAAATGGGAATGGTCCAATAGACACAGAGACATACAAAAGTCACTCGCATACCATAAACGACATAAATGACTATCCGGGACGCATTCTCCGTCCTTCAGCACGAGACCCAGACGTAACTTTGATCGGAAAAGAGATTTGGAAGAGGCTGAGGGGGTCCAGATGTGGGGTTATTATTAAATGGCTGGGGCTGGGGTTTCGCGAAAGAAAGGGACCGTGCCATCCTGAGGATAGAGTGACCGGCAATCTGAGGAGCGTATGCATAAATGAATGTAAGAAATGCGCACGAAATTCGTGAACTGAACCGGGTGAAATGTGTCCATTTAAAATTTCAAACTCGTTTACATTGAAAACCATACTCAGAAATAAAGACTGACTGTAACCCTCGAGGAAAGCGAGTATTATTGACGGAATTTGAATCAGGAAACCGAGGCGAAAAGGCCTAGTAGCATCTCTACAGCAAGCAGTCAGCTGGTTTTGTCGGTGGCAATCCAATCTGATCCATCCGATGCAAAGGTTTCCGGAGGGACGGACTCACGGCGAATGAAAAAGAGGACGTGGAGGAGAGGAGAGGAAGCGGGAGGGCCGGACGTGAGACCGAAAGAGGGATGTGTTATTCGGGAGATGCGCGGGGGAAGTAAGAGGGAGGGAGGACAGGAGTGAGAGGGTGAACGAGTGAATTGGAGTGAGCGAGAGAGAGAGAAGGAGGGGTAGGTCGGGGGCGAGGGGGCAATTTAATCACTTCCATCGCAGGATTGAATTTGTGCCCCTGCTTGACTCCCTCATCCCCCTCGGTGGAGCGGAGTGAAGGGGGAACGGAATGGCAGGAGAGAGAGAGGGGGGAGGCATTGCTTCGGTGGGCAGACGGCGGGAGAGCTGGGGATCCCTAGGACGAGTGGGAAAAGCAGGGTGAGCGGTTTCGGGTCGAGGGAGTAGGTTGAGAGGACCCGGATTCGATAAAAAAATGGGAGTGAGGGTGGAGGGTGTGGTGAAAGGGAGTGGGGTGGCTCTAATGAGCATCTTCCTCTACTACTTTCCATGGCAATCCTTTTGTGCTTCTGCACAATGGGAAATCCTTCGCATCCCCATATCTCCATTGCGATCTCTGCTTCTTTCCTCTCTTCGCCCGCATTCTTGCTTCATAGAAAATATTATTAATGTCATTTAATAAATGTAAAAATTTATATTTCTTCTATCGCTAGATTTATTCGGCAATTCACGCACCACTTTCGCGACTGGGAATTGTCGTGAGATGGCGTTTTTCATTTTTCCCGGATCCTGAAAGTTTTTATCACAATTGTAATTGAAACGTATTCTTTGTTTCATTTTAACTACTGATTTATTCCATACTTGTGTTCGTGCTTATTTGTATTTAATTTAACCAATGACTCTGAACTTTGTCGGGAGTTAAGTTTTTGGAATGAACGAGTAATTAATCTCAATCTGACTCCAGCCAGAATATGTTGTCATCATTATTTCCTTCACTTTATTTTTTCCCTCTTGTCATCGCCCACTAATCTCATGGGGATCCTCCATCTCATTTGGCGGGCAGGTGCGCTCACGTTGGCGCTGCTTCGCTCTACAATTCACTCTCCTGTCTCATATTCGCCGAAAATTGTTGCTGCGTAACCTTCATTGTTTACTCCGGGCATTTTGGATGACTCAGCACTCCACCGCCTTCATTTTGCGCCAACGGCGCAAGTTTTTTAATGGCCATGCCCAATGGCTCTTCCAGTATCTTGCGTATTACCTTGCGGGCATGATTGTCATGGTTCCCGCGCACTTGATTCGAGAGAATTGTTATGTCTGCAGTGTGGTACGAGCAGTTCATTTACCAGAGGATTAGTGACAAAATAAATTTGAAATTGTAATAAAAGTTCTTTAATTGAACTGCTGCAGTGTAAACTACATTCGAATATTAATATAACTGCCAAGAAGGGTGCCTATCTCTTGGTATTAATTGTTTAATGCCGTATATAAGCATATGTTTTCTTGCCATAAAGGTTTTTTAATTGAACTGCGGCAGTTTAAACTACATTCTAACATTAATATAACTGCCAAGAAGGGTTGAACTCTTGGCATTAATTGATAAATGCCGTATATAAACATATGTTTTCTTGCCATTGCATGTTTATGATATAATTTTTTCGGAAATTTTTCATATATATCCCAAAAGCTATAAAATTACTTTAAACATAAGAACATTTCTATTTTCTCACAGTTTCATTAGGTTCGACAAATAACAAATCATTTCGTAAACGTATCGCGAATACACAGCATTATTTCAAGCAATATCCACAGGAATGTCCAGTTTATAATAAACAGTATTGAAATACGTAGAGTTGACTTACGCATATTAAATACTGGGTGAATTAGATCTAATTTGTTGATACCTAGAGGAATCCCGACATATTAACTCGGTGCTAAATGATCAACGGTGACTTCAAACGAGATAAATTTATTAGAGTATATCATTTAGCGTGGCTTGCATTTATGTTGACTCGTGTGTATCCAGGCGTTAGGATTTCTCCGTGTTTATGAGCCTCCACTTCCCCTGACAGTGCCATCGTGTTCCTCCAATGCAGGCATCCCCTTTTCGGCCGGCGTTCCCAGGAGAATACCGCAACCCGGCGCACGCATCTCCATTCGAAATTACGGCGGAGGGAGTGAGTGTCGCTTTAGGGTAATCGGGACACTAAGACGACGAAAATTATTTTAAATTGCTGTCGGCTCATCTCATCCCCGAAATCTTTATTCTCCGCTCTGTTTCTCGAGGTATTTCTCACACATCATCCTCGCGGTTTAATTTGCTATGCGATGATTAATTTCGAGATGAACGAACAAAGCTAGATTTATTGATCGCTGAAGGTCTATGTTGGTCACCTTACAATGATTTGGTTAGGAAGTGCTAATCGCATTTATTATTCCTTTCAAATGATATCATGGAGTTAAAATCCCTTAACGCTTGTGTTTTTGCATAACTTTTTCAAAGCGCTCAGTCTCGCTTCCTATTGTAAAATCTTATTAATTTTCTATGCAAAAATAGACACTGACAAGACTAGACACTGAATAAGGTGGACTCCACCGACCACAAAACTGATCCGCTTTGTTTAATACTGTAATTTCTCCTCTTACTTGCTGTCTTATATTGTCCTTGTGATTACATTATTATTCCCATTTCGTTTAAGTTAATATTTTTTTGCCATTCCAACAAGTTACACTTGATACTTCAACGAAGCAAGCATAAATAATTCAGCTAATTTGATGAGTAGTGTATTATAAACTCAACATCCTTGTTTTTTTTTCTCTGGATGGTTAGCAGTATTAGTCTGGGTACCTTTTATCTCTTCACATCATTATAATCAAAATAAAAGTCTCCTACTTATCTTGTAGCACGTGACCACCAATTAAATATGCCCTAAAATGTTTATATTACTTTTTTCAATGTACCATATAGTTTCAATTATCCTTTTTTTGGCTCCTATGCAGTATTCCGGTCTCTTCCTTTTCCTTTGTATTGCACTCCATTTCATTTTTATGGCCTTTACCTATCCCTGTTCATCACTGAATTCTGTAAAATTACCTCAACATACAAACTTCTTTAAATTTTTTTGTGAACCTTAGTTGTCTACCATAACTATGAAGTTCTCTCTTTCTTCTCTATGTAACTGACCCATCTACTTTTTTTCGAAGCTCAACTTGTCAATTGCAAAATTAACACCTTGCCCAGCTAATTAATAATTATTAATCACAGGCCTACAAAAAAAAATTTTTTTTGGTGCCGGGAATCTTTGTGATGATTTTAACTATATTTGTAGAGCTGAATCCAAATATGAAATCCGTTTTTATTTAACAGCTCTACTTTTTTAGATATGGCACATCTTACGATTAGTTGTTTTAATATTTGATATATAGTATTCCGGAAAATAATTTTCAAAGTTAAGTAAATCTATAAGTATACTAATTTATAACCACTCTGCGGTGTTCCTTTTATTTTCAATAAACTGTCAATAAGTTTTATGTATATTTCTATATTGTAGGCCAATGAGATTAAAAAACAAAAATCGTTTGTATCGACTTCGGTAAAAGATTGCGAAATTAGTTCATAAGGTATCCGAACTACTAGCATCAAGACTGCATGAAAAGAATTTACTGCAACCCGGTACAAAAATAAGTTTTTATCGCACAAGACAAAAGGATATACTACCCTTCTTTACTCAAGAAGACAATCTTACATTTTGTTTAGACGTTAAGGGTCTTTTGGAAAAAATGGGACTACTATCACAATATGATGCTAGTGATTGGCGTTTGTTTATTGATAGCTCCAAGCGTAGTTTAAAATGTGTACTTCTTCACAATGGTAACAGGTTTGGCGCAATACCAATCGCTCATTCAACTAAAATGAAAGAAGAATACGATACAATAGCATTGGTCTTACAGAAGATAAAATACCAGGAACATCGCTGGGTGATTTGTGTAGATTTAAAAATGGTGAACTTTCTTCTTGGGCAGCAAAGTGGCTACACAAAATATCCTTGTTTCTTGTGCCTCTGGGATAGCAGGGACAGACAAAACCACTGGATTAAGAAGGAGTGGCCTAAGAGAGAAAACTTGGTTGTTGGGAAAGAAAACATCATTGCTGAATCTTTACTTGAGAGAGAGAAAATCATCTTACCGCTTCTACATATTAAACTAGGCCTAATGAAGCAATTTGTAAAGGCTCTTGACAAGGATGGACCATGATTCGGCTACTTAAGACTAAAGATGCCCCATATAAGTATTGAAAAACTTAAAGCTAGTATTTTTGAGGGGCCACAAATCAGACAACTTACAAAGGATCCTGCTTTTGTCGAGTCAATGAATGAAATTGAAAAAATTAGTTGGCTGTCATTTGTTGAGGTCATAAAAAATTTTCTAGGAAATCACAAAAGTGAAAATTATATTGAGCTGGTAAACATTATGCTCAGTAACTTCAAATCACTTGGATGTAATATGAGCACAAAAGTTCACTACCTACACATCCACTTAGACAATTTTCTTGGAAATTTAGGAGACACAAGTGAAGAACAAGGTGAAAGATTTCACCAGGATATAAAAACAATGGAAGCTCGCTACCAAGGAAGATGGGATAACCATATGATGGCAGATTACTACTGGTGCTTAAAACGAGACTGATTGAACAAAGTGCACTCAAAAAAATCGCGCAAAAGAAGCTTCCGATGTGTTGAGTGATGTTTTTATGTATTTTTTCTTTTCAATTTGTTTTATTACAGTAAAAAATTTTAGTATTTGTGTTCTATTGTATTGTACAATTTTGTTGTGCTTGTGGGTGATTTAACAGCCCTAGAAATAAATTAAGTCTTTATATTTAGTGGGTTTTATTATTAATATAATATTCCCATATCATCATGTAGAAGATTTTTTTACGCAAGTAACAACATATCTTTATCTTGAAAACTATAGCTGATAGGAAAAAACTAGTGTCATAATTGGATTCAGCACCCCAATTGTTCTTTAAATCAGCATTAAAAGCTCCGGCACCAAAACCACTGTTGGCCTGTGTAATCTGTACAAAATATTTACCTACTTCATCCTCTGCGTCGTTAACTCTTTAGTATTTCAACAATACGTTTGTTTTTAATTTCAATTGAGTTTTTCTATTATATTAGCATAAGTAAAATCTATGGTTGGAAATTCTCATGTTGTTTATTTTCCCCTCCCAATTTGTTTCCCCATTCCATATTCCTTCCTCCATTCTACTCTCTGTCTTCCATGCATGGTCAGTAATTCTTTTCCGAGAGTTCCAGCTTGATTTTTTCTTCATTCCCCTGTATCCATGTCTCCAATCTACCCTTTCCTCTCCTCTTCCTTTTGTCGGCCTCATTCTTCCTCCCTTTCGTCTCTTTATCTCACCCATCCGACCACTGATTAATCGCCCGTCATTTCGCGTCACCAGAAATGCCTCTTCTTCTCCGAAGTTATCCTCGGCGAGTCCTGGCCTTTCTGAGCACCGACGATCGATGAGGAAACGGGTTGGAAATTGGCAAGAACGTGGGCAAGCGGTGTGCAAGACAAATAAGGGAGAGAAATAGGCAGGAACACAACGGGAGCTGCAAAAGACAAGGGGTGGGGGGGAGAGCAAGTTTTATTTACATAGCGATCAATGAAAGTAATGGGCTTTGGGAAGTTCATTTGTTCGTAGGTTTCGGCTCGAAATCGTTTCCGAGTCAATACACCGAACGAAAAGGCCCATTTTAAACGGAATGGTCCTTTTAGGCGGACTTTGGGAAGGGAAGAAGATTAAATTGAGATGAATTCGAATATGTAACGCTAAAAGGGTTATCGATTCTTATTTAAGTTCTCTCCAACTCGTGCTTAATTAACCTCCCCTTGGGATACAAACCGCAAGAGCGGGTCCTGATTATAATGTTTCAACTACTATTATTTTAGTAACTCGCGCTAAGGCAATATGAAGATATATATTTCACCTCAACATGTTACAATGATACCAATCTGTGTTACTATGTCCACCTGAGTATCACACTGAGAGTGTATTTAAAACATTGAAGAGAAATGGGTTCATTAGTAGTGCTTTAATATACGATTAACTGATTAATTTATCTATCATATACAAATTGCTAAAATGCTTCTTTCGTAATATTTGTCTTGCACATTTTTAATGGTGATTGATTGCATCTAAATATTGGTTACTGTATTCGTTATTTCATTATTGAATCAATTTAATCAATTTTCAATGTTGCTCAAAGTTTTATTCATTTAACTATGGTGATTTATTTCTCTAAAATAAGTACACCTCATTGGTATTAAAATGTTATGGAAATATAGTCCATCTCAGTAAATGAGTAATGTTCTAAGAGCTGAGAAGAAGTTAGTATTCTATAGTAAGTAATCAATTGCTAGAAAGAATCAATGGAGTCTTTGAATAAAAAATTTTTGTTTCAAAGCATATGCGTTGGAATTTGCCACCACAGGAAGAAACTCAGGAAAAGCTCATTGATATTCCCTCAAAGATCAAGAGAGGAAAGGAAAAATTGCGTAGCCTATATCTTGATCGACAGGGAGCGAGAATTTCAGTAGATTATTCATCGAATAAAGGAACTGCCGACGAAGCATCGAATAGCAAAGAAAATCTTTTCTCCTCCTTTCAGGAAAAAAATGGCAATGGTTCTTATTTTTGCGCTCGAAAAAAACGAAACACCGAAACTTGAAAGCTGACGTAACCAAATCTCCTTACACTTCAGCATCTTTACTCCCACCCTCTCATCCCATCATAAATAGCACTCCCCATGCTCCCTCGACATCGCAAAACTCTGAAAAATCTCTCGTTTCATCCCTTTTCTCCCCATATCCACCCTCCGACCCTTCCCCTTCCTTCCCCTCCCCACGGCCTCGCCTCATTCATCTCCCCTCCGCTCTCTCTCTCTCTCCTCCCTTCCCTCTCATCCGTCTCCGACCATGTGCTTCCTTCTTCCCTCAGCATATTCGCCGAGGTCCTAATTTCCATCCCTCAACCCTCCCTCAAACTACTGTCGCTACGTCCACGCCCCCCTCCCACCATTGTAACGTCACATCACCTTCCGTTTCGGCGCCTCTGTCACTTTTTTCTCTGTCCAATCTTTTCTTTAGTTTCCTCTCTCGTCCCCTTTCCCAGTTTACATTTCCTTTACTTTCTCTCTCCGTCTCTTACCCCGAACGTTCTTTATCCTCTCCTTTTCCCATTCCTTTTCCGAGTCATTACCATTTTGCTTTCTCTCCTGAAAGCAGGCGCTCATCCCACCATCTGATAATTAGCTTCCCTCGCTCGCCTTACTCTCCAGCACACTACCCTGTAAACCCTTCGCCCGCGGCATGATGAAACTCTTTAGTCCGAGTCGCCACCTCCGAAAAGACTGATATTCCAATCCTCCCCTGTCTTCCATCTCACAGCTGGCTGCTTTTAAATGCGTCTGCATTATTATTGGGGCGACTACTTGCAGCATTATGCACACCAGCCTGAAGTTTATCGTCCAGAACTGCTTCTAAAATGTTTGACAGTGGAAGGTAATAATTCTCCGTTAAGAAATTATCGCTAAACTCATCATAACTTCATATTTGATGACACAAGAACTGGAAATGGACTTGGGTAGTCTTTTTACCCAAAAATATACGTTTATTGAGTGTTCACACGCAATTTTTACCATTTATATCATTAAGAGTTTTCCCAAACATTGCATTATTATTAGGATTGTCATGGGCAAAAACTATATTTATACCCAGGGTCTTACGATTTATTGTTCGGTGGAAGAAGATGAGCAATTGCTTGATATAATTTGGCCCATTTAGTTATACTTCAATTAGGTTTTAGGGGAACATTCTTTCTTTAAAAAAATTATAAATGAAGCTTATTTTTCCTTAACGTGGCAAGAAAATGAGCGCAAAGAGAATACGACTGGAAATCTATGGACATATTTTCGGGATGATTACACCCTGGACTTTGATTATTAAATCCTCAGATCAAGAATTGTTAAATAATTATGAAAAAGCTGAGGTTTGATGGCATTTGTTCCTTGTAATTTTGAGTATAAGTTGTTGAAAACTGCAGATACCCTGTAGAAAGTTGAACGAGAAAAAGTAGCGTGTGTAATATGTGGAATTACTTGGTGGGTAAGGTGTAAACCCTCCGAGAAGAGGAAATTCTCCTCTCACGTTGACTGCTACTGTTGATAGTAATGCATAAAAAAAGTATTACAATCAATTTCCTTTCATCTCAAGTCGTGCTAAAAATTTGTAGAAAAACTCGTACGTGTTTCCATGCTTCTGAAACTTAAAGCTTAATCGGACCGTATTGGTGTAATGGTAGACCCATTTTTCGACATTTCACTTGATCAATGATGACGAAATATGAATTATCCTTCAAAGATGATGTCCTCCACCTGGAAGATGTGCAAGGAAGCCGCTAAAAGTTTACGTGCCGAAGGCTGAAACTCATTAAAATAATTTAATGATAGGTTTTGTTCAAATCAAGTCTATTCCATCCATGATAGTTCCTACGCAAGAGTATCTTATGGGAAGTCTTTTCAGATATCATAAATCTTTTGGGTGCATTAGGTAATGAGGAATTGCTGGGCAGTGAATATATCAGTATGCACATTGGCTTCATTGTTTCAGTTTGGATATAATAACTGTGTTTCAATCACTCCTTCTTAATATATTTAATTTGCCTATAGTATAAATTGCTCTGTGTAAAGAGCACGAATTGATGAGAAAGTTGATGTCTTTGAATTGAATTTCATTGAATATCAATTATCTGTTATCCCGAGCCGTATCTTACTCCAAGAGTTCTCCAGATCGACTCTTCGTTCGGTATAATGGGAATAAAAACCTATCGTAGACCACCGCAACCAGATGAAAATACCTTCGAAATATTAGGTGGCAAAAAAAGCTGCGAATCAAATTCATTAGACCCAAATGAGACATGTTTTTGTGCTTCCTAATCGTAATTGAGGTACCCGCCTCCTTATCTCCCGGTGAATTTAAGACCATATTTTTCAACGGTTCTCGCTTTCACTTGACGGTTTTGCGGCTCGGGCACAGACTGCACGGCTTTTTGAATTATAGTTCCCTCCTTTATTACGTTACAATTTAATGCGCAGCCGGCAATTAGTACTTACATTTTAGTCCAGGGATCAGTCCCCGAACATCCCGCTCCTCCCTCCTCGTCCCATGCAAATCTTCCACCCAACGTCTTTCATCCCCGCATTCACCTTCACTTTTTCATCAAGGCTGAGGGCCTCGGATGGATGGAGCGGGAGGTGAGGAGAAGTGACGGGTGGTAAAGGTGGGTTGGGGGAGGGAGGGTAGGGAGACTCTAGAAGAGCCCCCGGCCCTGAGGACGACGAGAACGCCGCTTGGGAATCCCGGCTCAAATCTGGCGCTCCAGCTCGGGGCCAGCGAGCGAGCAAAGAGTTTAGCTGCGCCGACCGTCAGCATATTTCATAATGATTTAATTATAGAGAGAATGCGGCTAATTTGCGCTCGCCCCCCCCCCCTCGAAGGGTGGACTCCGCACTCCCCGCTTTTCTTTTTTTATTTCTAGTGCGTCTTCTCCCACTTCCTCCGCCTCGACATCTCCGGGAGCCACTTTCATACTCTAAAGCCTCCCTCCCCTCCACCCCCCCAAGGCCCCGCGCCCTCCCTCCGCAGACATCCGCCCACACCATAAATAAAAAAAGAGACCACACTTTTCCGTTCCTTTTTCCTCTCAGTTCCTCATCATCCATCCCTCCTTCCTGTCTCACACTCCTCCGAAAAACACCCACGCATATGTGCTCGCAACCCTCCCCGATCCCACCCGGCTCCGTCCCCTCTATACCCCCCTTCCCCTCCCTCTCTTCCCCGAGCAACACGTCCTTCCTCCCTGACGCGGTGAGGTTTTCTAGGTTTTCCCTCCCTTCCCTTCATCGCCATGCCCGAAAGGTTCCCTCCCCTAACCTCCCCGCCCTCCAATCTCCCGTCGTTCCGCTCCTTTCTCGCTCGCTTAAATTTCAGCGGTTTGCCGCTTCCGTATTCGTCCGTTCCTCCCGCGAGCAAGGCCGGCTCGGTTCTGTCAGAGGGTGGGTGGGGGAGAAAGAAACAGAAAAGCATCTCCCCCACCTACGTTTGCTTCTCCTAAAAAAAAATAAATAACCATCCGCCCCTCGAGCGTCCCTCAACTCCCTTCATTAACAGACTCTTCCTCTCGCTCTTCTCCCCACTCTTCCTTACACCCACCTTTTCTCCTGCTCGTGAGCCCACATCCCACCAACTAACCCCACGCTGCCTAATCCAATCCCCTAATTCCTTCACTCTCAATTTTTCCTCCTCTAAACTCGGCCCACCTCGCCCTTCTCTTCCTACCTTATTTCCTTACGAAGCCCTTTTTCTCCCTTCATTTATTTTCCTCTCCTTTTTTTTTGAGGCGAAGCAAAGTTCGCTCATTTTTCTCCGAGTTCATTTTTTTTCAGCTCCTCTTTCCATCAGATTTAGAATGCCGCCTTCTCGCTTCTTGCTACCAACACCCCCTGGCGGTTCGTTTCAGGAATGAATGTATCTTTCTCTCCCTCTCTTCTCCCCGATGCTACCCCTTCCTAGCTCTTTTCCTTTCCCTCCGTCTCCTCTGCTGCCTCCCACATTCCCCCACTCTCTCTTCCATGCCTAGCCTTACTCCGGACACTGTACCCTCTCCTTGTCACCTTATCTTCCTGTCCTCCCCCGGCCCGTTTGTGCCCCAAGGAGGACTTCTTCCCCGCTCTCTTTGTTCAATCCCACCTGTCCAAAACCACTCTGGGCGCGTCTTTCCTCCTTTCTATATCTTCTCGCGCCCGTCCTTAACTTCGTAATCTCTGCAAGCCTTTTCCTCTTTATGTTATATTCACTTGCTGCGTCACGCTTTCAACAGTTAATCTATTACCACCGATTCACAATTTTTAAATTTATTTTCCGTCTCTTTCTTACGTTTTTGATGATCTTTGATGTCTCCTTTCTAATATTCCTCTCCTATCTTCTCTTTAATACAAAATCCTATACTGATCACGCCATAAAAGGGCCGTTCAGGATTTTTTAAATCTACTGTAACCATCGTTTAGTTCCTCTCTGAAAAATATTGAAATCGATCAAAAATAGCATTAGCGCCTCATATTTTCCGAGGAAATAGAGGCAAATATTAGGAAAAAATCCTGCCTCTCCCGAAATGGCACGTTGGTGGACTGTTAATTATGGAGGATTGAGAATTACTAGAAAAGACTTGTATGCAAATGACGTCTTACCCCTCAATTGCCATTTTTTTTTACCCCTGAGGCCTTAGAAATCATTGATCGGAGAGATTTGTATCCCTTAATAAATGCAGATTAGTCTGTTAATTTAGCTGTTAGTCTCCATTTAAAATTAGAACGCTGGATGTACTGAATTTATCGCTAGAACTGTAATCTAATTTTGCAAATTGTTGAATTAAATCGTCTCTACAAGCACATCAGAAACTGAATATATCTTGGTTGAAAAGGACTGTAAATATATATATATATATATATATATATATGTATATATATAATATAAATATGTGTATGTGTATGTGTGTGTGTGTGTACGATATATATGACAGATTCAAGAAACATGGCCGAATAGGTTTGCGAAGAGAGTGAACATTCCCTTTCTGATCTTCTTTGGTGCTTGGAACTTTCCACATATTTCAGGGTCCCTGAAGTTGATGGAATGAATGAACTCGTCGAAAAGGTGACCTTTTTATAACTAAATGATTCCATGATATAAAAATAAATTTTTTTGTATGCCACAGAGCACATTTGTCGTTTGAAGATAGACATCACATCAGCATTCATTCGCCACCTCGACTGATCCCTGGCTACTCTCCTCCATCCAAATAGGGCCATACATCCCCATCGCACCAACCCTCCCCTTCCTATTTCTATTCTGATCTCGATTCCTCCCTGGGAAAAAGGAAACCCCGAACTTCCTCATGTACACCTCTTTTCCACTCTCCCAAGTAAAATCCTCTCACCCTTGCCCGTCTTCAACCGAGTCACCTGCGTCTTTTTTTCTCTCCATTCACTCTCTCTTCCTACCTTCCTCACATCTTCCCTTCCCGCCTCATCCACCCAGGCCCTAAATTCCCACCACTCTTTCTCTCCTCCTCTACCTTTCTATCTCCGAAATAAAACCTCTCCCCAAAGGTCCTCCCCCTCACTTCCATGCTCTCGTTTCCTCCCCCACCGGCCCATCCTCCGTCCCTTCCTCCGTCTCACACCAGCACATCCTCCCACGAACCCTTACTCACCCATACACATCCCTTGTCCAGAAACTTCAAAAGGTTTCTTTTTATATATTTTTAAATGTGGCTAGAACTCTCGCCGCCAAACCCGGGCCCATTTGCTTCCCAGGTTTCCGTTTCTTTCCTGCTCTCGCATGCGCCATTCCTATTCCACTCCCGACTTCCGTTCTCTTTCCTTCTCTTCCTTCGGCACCCCGGGACACATTTTTATTCACCCTCAGTATCCTCATCGCCTCATATGGAGTCTTCCCAATGTCTTCTTCCCTTCAGACCCAAATCACGATTGTCGGACTGACGTGAAAGAGTCGAGAAAAAATATGCTAGGGTGTTTCGAAGTACCCACTTTATTAAGCATTTGTTTAGTTACTTTTAGCACAGGACGATGTATTACCCTAGCAACATTAGGAAGTAATGCGCATGTGTACATACGCCTTTGGAAAGTAGGTATTCGGGGATGAAAATGAGTCAGTTTATTTTCACATGACTATTTAGTTTTACTCGAGAATGATTAATGTAGTTGTCATTAGCCCATTATGCTTCTTTTTTTAATTTATTACAGCAATGGGCTAACAACGATGCCGCTCTTAAAATACTCTTACATGGGGAAAGGCGTGACAATATATTTATTGTCAACGTCTTTGGGCGTCGGTTTGAGAATTATTTACATTGCTAGCAAGGGAAGATACCTGGAAGAAGCTGGTATTAAGAATTTAAAATGAATTTATCTCAAAAGGAAAGAGAAAGAGGTGCAGTAAGAACTAAGCTAGGAAATAATTTTTCATGAAATGTGAGAGTCCGTAATGCTAGGCATTACTAAAATTCATAATTTTATTTATTTTCATATTTCCAGTCTGCAGGAATTTTCTACATATTGTATTAATTTATGTTTTAATTAAAGCATAAAAATGTTTAAATGTCTGCATAAAACTAGATTGATAGTTGATGTTGACGGATGGTGTTAGAATCAGTTTCATATAAATACTGCGGGAAAATTTTTGGAATATTATAACCCTATTTTTATATTCCGCGTGGCTTACAAATTTCGTTGTGAATTTTGAATCCCTTAGCTTCTCTACCTCTAGACCTTGTATGGTAGTCCATATATTATGCTAGGGAACGAGAGTTAATTACCCTTACATACTGTGTTCAGTTGACTTTTAGAGCTAAATTGTAAAATAAGGGGATCAAGATGGTTTGGGAATAACGTACTGGCTTCCCACCCAGAGGCTCCGAGTTCCAGTCTCGGCGGTGGTAGATATTTTTCAGTGGTATCTCGATCCCTACTTGAGGTGCTTTGTGGAGAGCACTTAGAGTGAGTACGCCGTCCATCGGATGGGACGCTAAGCTGCGGACCCATTGGCGTATTTCGTTAAGAGGAGGCTAATGCCGACGCCGGGGTTCTCTCCACCCTTCTTCATTTCTTGTCAATCCCTAATGCCGCAAATTAATTTAGCTGTCAGTCCCATAAAAACTACTAGTACTTTTGAAATAAATAAACGAAAATTCCTCCATGCAGCTCAGTATAACTATTAAAACTAACTTGGAGCTCCTCACATGCATGCGACATTATTGCAGGTATACCTACAAGTAACTTATCAAAAATAAATAAATATAAGGATAGGACCGCAGAAGTAGCTTACTTGGTTTATAGTACATTAATGAGCAAAAGTATCAATAATTACGTCACTTGGGATCTGCAGCAATGAATGGAGCATTGACACACTCATTTAAGTTTCAGTGAAATGCCTTCTGCACTTGTAGCGCACAATTACTTTGATATTTATGCTTTTCAAACCGTTGTATGTTTTCAATATATTCTCCGAGGTAAAAAATACCAGCCTGATTTTCCAATACTTCTACAGGTTCTTCTCTTCTCCTCTTCTTAATACTTCACTTCTTCTTCCTGTATATCACTATTTATGTCATTAATATTCAATAGCCTGATTTATTCTCCACGAGTCCACTCTCCTACGACATAAACTTTGTTGTTTTCCCAATCATTGATTTCTCTATTCAGGCAATTTAAAGTGTGACAGAATGTGCTAGGTGTTTGCGTAAAATCTGCTTTTTATTTTTACCACTGAGTTAACGTTTAATTACAGCCACCTGGTCATAATAGAGGTTGCAAATCGTCCTTAAATATAAAAAAATACCCTTCATAATATGAATTCAGTGGAAACAGACGTAATTTATTATGAATCTGATTTTTTACACGATTGTTCTTTGATCCGTTTTCCGTTTCATCTGTATAAAACGGTTTTGTAAAAAAACTGTTTTTGGTGTCTTTACTTTACCTGTATCGAAAATGGTTTTCCGCGCCATCTGCTTTCTTTTCCACTGTACTGCACTCAACTCATGATCCTTTTTTATAAATACTATTAATATGAACTTTAATCTCTTCCCTTTTTCTATATCTTTGAGAAAACGGAATTACACCATTTCTTTATCATCTATTTGAGTGTCATATTACTATGGTTTTAGAATGATTTCTTCCAGTACTTCCGTCCGCTCCAACCTTGCTGCCGATCTGCTCAGATTTGCAAACATTCTCCTCCGCAATTCCCTTTTCTAATTTTACTTATGACTAAAATCATTTGTTTACTTAAATCACTGTTTCCTTCTGCTCTCCATTGGTTCTACTTTGATTGCTCTCTATTTGGTTTCCCTACTTCCTCGGTGATCAGCAGATGCCGAGTATTTTTTAAAAATTCATTTTTCTGTATGAGTTTTATTGGACCACTGATTTTTCATTTTTTTCATGATTTTCTTGTTGGTCGTCCACCGAAATGTTTCTCCAAATATTTTAAGTGCTCAATATAGCCAGCATCAATGAGTTTCTGTTCATCTTTTTTTATGTCTATTACTGATTGCTTTTTTATTTCTCAAATCAAAGTTGTTGAATCTCTATCGTTAAGTCATGATGTCTATCAATATTTGTAACTTGCTGCTTTTGGTGTCATGGTCCCCTTGGTTCTCTAATTTCTATTTCAATAAGATTTGTTCAGTTGAAATCTTCTGTTTTTGATATAAAACTGCATAAAAACACCTTTTTCGACGGTGGTTTAAGTCCAGAATATTTGCAGGCATTGATTTGTGCTACATTCAAAATCCGCTTATTAATTCCCCTTTTTTTGTTCCATTTTCCCAATCCGTGTTTTTGCAATGGGCATTACTTTTTAATATTCTCCAGCTAGAGCGCTCCAATTATGTATGATTATTAACCCTAGAACGGCAACGCTATTTTTTTACCTATTCGGGGATCGCGGGGTGAAAAAACACCCCCAATTTTCAAAGGCCCGTATCTCGGGCCTAGTATGACTTTGAGGTTTTCATGAGGGCTCATTTTTTTTGTCTATTGATCAAAAATCAAGGGAGCTAATTATTTTTGGCTAAAAGTTTTAAGGGTCCGGGAGAATCGACCAAGAAAGGGGTCGTAAACGTAAGTCCTTTCTTTTTGCCGCGAGATTTAAACCGATCTGGGGTGTTTTCTCACCTAGCGTTCCCGTTCTAGGGTTAAGTTTCACTATTCATTTAAATTATATTCTACTCTGCAGTAAATTAACATAGAACATCTACTTTGTCATTTTTATAGTCCGTTGTAGTCGTGCACACTTGTAAAATTAAGATATTCGTCTAATCGTTAGCTTTCTGAATCTCCTCAGTCTATTTTTTGGCACCTTACTGAGATTTGCACTCACAGTCAAAGACAATTACTGTGCATTATTTGTACTCCAATATTTACGTTTGCAATAATAATGCTCCGTGTAGTGCATTTCGTTAAGTTTAATTGGAATTACCATCTACTTAAGGAATAATTTGTTATTAATTAATCACAATTAAGCGTTTTTGCTGCTCATGAGTTTCCGGGACGGCAATTAAGTTTTTGTCGCAATTTTTTCGATTAGGTTCTCAATCAATCTGAATGGTAGCTGCCTTGATCAATCTTTATCATAGTCTTGGACCACCAATTTTTAAAGTTTGTGATCGAGGTTTCATTACTGACCGGATACAGCTCTCCAAAGGGATTTTTTGTAAACACTTGTCACTCTTGCCGTTCAAAAACACGAAAAAACTAAATGTTAAAGTTCTTTTTTGTTGTAACCTAAGAATTTTTTTTATTCTCGTTAAATCAAGGCTGATAGGGAAAGCAAACAGGATAATGGGATTTTGAAATTCAAATAAAGCCGCTTTCAATATTGAAGCTATTTCAAAGAGTTACAACTCATCGGTTTTTCAACGCAAAATCAAATCCCGGTGATGAAATAATATGTAAAATAAACAACAAAATTAAAATTTTCATATTAATTCTGGTGATATTTTTAGACCTGAGTGATGCTATCTAGGGATTGGATCGTCAATATTCTCTGAATTGCAACCACTCTCTTTCCTCTAGTAAAGTTGAAAGCAATTCCATAACAGCAATCTAGGACTCTCCGGTTCGGGAAAATACTTTGATGATGAGAAATGAATGTAGAATTTTTTCATTTAAATCCATGGTGTCAGATTTAGACGTGATTGTAATATTCGCAGTGTTTTGAGGATACCGCAAAGCCGCACACAATCTCGTGAAAAGAAACTGAGAAAATAATTTTTGGGAAAAACAAAATTTGGACATTATTGAGTCGCTTACAAGCTCTCAATCAGAGGTGTCACAATTCTATTGGAACTTTGAAATTGTCGTTTAATTTCTCAAAAAATAACAACATTAAAATCGTTCCACAAAAAATGACAAATAATTCAATGCATACTCATAATTCATCCTTCACCTTCCAGTTTGATGCTTCCTCCATGTGTCTCCTTTTATTGCGATATTCAGTAATTTAACCTATCTTAGGATTTTACCAAATAGTTTTCCTCTTCCTGTTCTCCCTCTTCACTCATACTTCGAAGTACGTCTTCACTCCTAACACCGTCAATCAGTTTTATTCTCATCTTTCAATGTTAGTTGCAAATATGCACCCCAATCTTCTTCTCTTTGCCATCACTATCTTTCATATTATAAATCCGGAGCGTAGTAAAGTTCAATTTTTAGCTTTTATCTAATTTATTTATTTCTTGACTAAAACTTTGAGCTATAATTTGCTCGTGCTTGTAACATAAAGTCGTCCACAAGTTCTATGTTACTTACTATAGTCCGTTTGCTTCTTCTATTGGTGATGAACTTGCTACCAAAATAGCAAAGTCCTTTTTCATTGTGTATTTTCTAAGTTTTTGTTGAAGTTTCAATCTTTTATTTTGAATGCAAATCATTACATTAGTTTTGGTCTTGTTTGTGTGAGGTATGCGAGGATCCTTGTCAGATCTTCACTCTTATCCGCAGGTATATTTATATCGCCCAGAAGTTGCAGCATACTTATCCTTTCTTCATCTCTTCGTACGGGGTCGCACCCAAAAGTGGTAGGACTGATTTTTTTTACAAGAATTTTATTGACGATATACTTACATCGACTTAATAATCTTCAAAGTATGCTCCTTGAGCTACTACACAGTATAACGTTGCTCCCATTCCTCGTACGCCCGCTGGAAATTTTCTTTGGGGATGCCGTCGATGACCCTCGTCGAAGCCTCTTCAACGGCCTTTATCGAGTCAAAACGTCGTCCCTTGAGCTGTCTTTTCATCAAGGGGAAGAAGAAGAAGTCCAGTGTTGCTAGATCGGGAGAATAGGGCGGGTGCGGCAACGTGGCCACGCCGTATTTGGCCAGGAGCTGTCTGACGACGAGCGCGCCATGGCACGGCATGTTGTCATGATGAAGCACCAAGCAGTTTGCGATGGCCGGTCGGACTCTTTTCACGCGTTCTCGGAGGCGAGTGAGCACCTGCACGTAAAAGTTCGCATTCACAGTCTCCCCTGGTGGGATAAACGCCTTGTAAACTACTTCATGACGGTCGAAAAACACAATCAACATCGTTTTGATTTTTGATTTGCTCATGCGAGCCTTTTTTGGACGTGGGGACGCGGAAGTGTGCCATCCCGCGGATTGACTTTTCGTTTCGGGATCATATTGAAAAACCCATGTGTCATCACCAGTTATCACATTGTCCAAACAATTTTCATCTCGGTGCAAATTGGCTAACACTTCTTCGGAAATGCGCACACGCGTTGCCTGTTGGTCGACACTCAGAATTTTCGGCACCATCTTGACGCACACCTTGCGCATGGCCAAATTCTGTGAAATAATGCGTTGGACGTTGGATGTAGACAGACCCAACTGGTCTGCAATTTCTTCACTGGTTAAGCGTCGGTCTGTGTTCAGCAGTGTCCTCATTCTGTCCACATTCGTGTCGGTTCTTGCCGTCGACGGCCGTCCGGAGCGATGGTCGTCTTCAACGAGCTCCCTACCCTCTTTAAAAAACTTTTTCCACTTAAATACTATGAAACGGCTTAAAGCAGTTTCCCCATAAGCCTGCTTGATCATATCGAGGGTCTCAGTTGCCGCCTTCCCGAGTTTCGCACAAAACTTCACGGAATAACGTTGCTCTAAATTCAGGTTCATTTTGTTTTTCGACGCGGACAAAAACCTTGCTTCCCTAAAAACGGTGTTCTCACTGAACGACAGCCCGCAGGCAACTAAGGTTGGTGTCGGTCTGTTGCTAAGAGCCCCCTCCACCTTACCCTGCCAAGCAGACCCCCCTCCACCGCTCCGTTCGCGGCAGAGAAAATCAGTTTTATCACTTTTGGATGCGACCCTGTTTTTCACCTTTTATCTATTTCTAGATTATTACTTCCTCAATGTAAATATTTAAGATTAATATTTGGATTTATAATTTTATAAATATAATTAATAATTTAATCTATTTGCACCATATCAAGACTCTCTCGCCTGCTCCTTACTTTGACCATGAATATGTCTTTGAAGTTATTCCCAACTTATTTTAGAAATTGGATCAACATACTCTATGCCACGTTGTAAAAAGCCATTTTCAGATCCAAGAATGCAATTAGGTAGGTAGGTTTCTTTATTCTTATCTCGATGATGATCCGAGAGCAATGATGGCTTTTGTTATTCTTCTCTTTCTTTTTAACCCAAATCATAATCGGTCTAACTTATGTACTCCTTCGATTTCCTGTACAATATTCTATGGGTTATTCTTGCCTTAATCTTGGAAATATGGTTCGGAATATAAATTGTTCTTAAGCTTTCACATAGTCTCCTCTTTTTGGCATGGGACCGATTTAATTCTTCTTGTTTCCATCTAATAATTCTCTTTTAGTATTCGTATTATAAAATCCATTATATGTTTATATCAGAATCTTCTTTCGTAATTTATTTACTAGTTACGAGGGTATTCCGTCGATCCCTGGCGCCTTTATTGCATATTCGATTCTCATTCCAAAGGTGGTCTATATGATACCTTACTGTAGCGTCAAATTTAGGCTTAAAGATACAGTCATATCTCTCATACGTATCCTTTTGCAGTATTCTAACGTGCACTAGTTTTTCGTCATAATAGCTCTCGAAACACTCTTTTATTAATTTTTATTAAGTTCAATAGGAATTTCACAATTTCTCTTCCGTGTATCATCATCGTTGGTGGTGCAAACGCGTCATGTTTTCCATCATTAATTTTACTGTTCGCAGGGCCCCAAGATTCATTCCCCACTTCCTTTTCATTTTCCAAGGCTATAGTGGTTCTTTCAGCTGTTAATCTTCGTTTGCATTTTTTGACGAATGCATTATGTTTTACAAGAATAATTAAGTCTTTTTTCTACATACACTTTATAACTCGAGCGATATTTTTTTACATTTCATTCCATTCCACTGTCGTAATCTGTCGTTGGAATGCAAACGTGTACATCTACTGTAAATGTTGGTTTTGTTGCTATCTTCCCTGTTACGATACGATGATTGCATTGAAGGGAAGGTGCTTACTCGAGTTGATGTACTCTTTCCCAGTTGTCTGCCTATTCCGACACTTCTATTTACGGAGCCTGCGTAAATGCTCTTGTTACTGCTGCTCCAATTTCTCCCTCCTTCGTGCCATTTCACTTCACTTAAACCAAGATGGCTAAGCCAAGTCTACATGCCTTTGCCTCACGTCTAACCTTCTATAAAAGATCCTTCTTTTTTCTGTCAAGGAAGTTAACACGATTAAATTCATGAATTGTTTCTACGTAGAAAATAACAGTAAAACGCCTGATTTTTTTGATTTTCCCTTCCAATGGAATTAACGGAAAAGAACTGTTATTTAAATCCATATTTTCAGTCATCACTCATTTTTTATATTTTAAACGCCTGAAATAACACACTGAAAACTTAAATTTGCCTGAAATAATGAAAGTAGATCAGATTGAATTTTTATATTAAATGAAATATTTCAAGTAAATAACTCTCAGCTTTATTATGTTGTTAAAATTAGCTAATATATAAGTATGAAGTTACCAATTATCAAATAAAAACCAGAACAGAGGATATGTGTGCTCTTACATGTAAATTACATAATTTATTTAAGGGATTTGAATTTCAACTAATTCGAGAATATTTGAATATTGTTCTAAGGCATCGCCTTAGTATAATCAATAGGCAATATGCAAAGTAAATACAGGACAAATTAGAGGAAGACAGAGAGTATACTTGTACATAAGAAATAATCCTCTCAGAATATATAAAACGATGCAACTTAATGCAATAAACCTACGCTAATGTATGTGCATTGTAAGAGTGACCAGTGATCACACTGGACCGTTGCCACCAGGAAAATTGCCTAATTGCAACGAAGTATGTAAATAAATAAATAATCCAAGTACAGTATAATAACCTACATAGATGATTTTGAGCAAAGTTTTACGCATTGATTTATTTGAATAATTTTTCCAGACAATAATTTTTGGCAAAAAAGAAAATGATTCTTGAAAAAAAGAGCCACTTTACAAAATAATCATTCATTCAATAAATAATTCCTTCGAAAGAGCCACTTAACAAAAAAATATTCTTTCAATAACGTAGTTTGCAAGTGATTCTGGAAAATATCCATCGAGAATGAATTTTTTAAGTCTAGGTTGGAAGACGTTCCGGAATTGGGTGGTAGGGAACAATAATGATTTTTAAAATGTAGTCGGGCAATGACTCGGGAAATATAAAAGAATTGGGTCAGTGCTATTAATCATATCCCTGCAATTAGATTTTATTTCGAAATTATTTATCAAGTGTTTAGGTTCTTTTTGTGAAGTGAAAAGAAGGAGGCAAATGCTCCCAGAAAATATTTTTCCTCCATCCCAAGTACTTGTAATAAGAGATGTTTGCTCAACTCTGAGAAGATTAAATACAAACCTGATTTATGACTTTATGGCACACTCTAATTCCAGGTTAAGAGCTTCGTTGACAATAGTAATCAAGAACAGAAAAAATCAAGGTACAAATGAACAGTTTTATTGTATAAAACTCCCTGTGAAGTTTAATTTAATACGGTATTCTACTAAACCGGATGGAGACTTTGTGAGTACGGTCATTCCTTGTTCCGGGAAATTCCGAGGTTAAGTACAGAGTAAGAAAACGGAGCATGTTCGTTCCCAACCGCAATTTACGGGAGTTCATCAAAAGGGATTTTGTTGAAAGAAGTAATCAAGGAGCATTGCTTTTTATTGCTTTAACAACGAAAAACTTTTGTTTAAAAGGATTTTACAGAAGTAGTTTTAATTGTTAGCCAAGAATTTTATGGTAATGATAGGTTTGACCCTTGGGTTTACTAGTTCAGAAAAAATATTTCTTTTAACTCAAATATTGGAAATATCAGGATGACAATGCCAGTAAATTATCTAAATCATCGGTGAATGGTGTTTAGTATTTGGTGATATCTAAAATTTTTGGAAGGTCGGGAACGTAAGTAGATAAAAGATCCGAAGATGGAAACTCGAGAGACGCCACAAGGAGTGGAAACCCAAATTTAAGCATTCTCTTCTGAGTCCTTCACTGCTTGATGGCGTTCTGACAATTCTGAAACAAGCCCGTTTCCAGCTGAGTAAGAGAAGGTTCTTGATTTAAAGTTCTTAATTTCGTCTAGAAAAATTGTGTGATCACAAGGATTGAAATTATATACTGAAATCGAATAAAATTAAAATAGGTACCATGTCGTTATTGTCCATTACCTATTTCACATAACTGGTAATTTTATTTTATGCTGATAAGGTAGAAAAGCTTTGTCAAATGCCATTATGTAGAAGATTTAGTTTTTCATCAAGAGTGAGATACTCCACTATTTGATAATACATCCTTCTCATAATACTATAGAGATAAGTTCAATCGGTTTAAGGATTCGGAGGTTTTTTTGACTCTTTCAATTGAAATAATTTTCTTTCCAATCTTTTTCATTTATAATTTAAGGGATAAGAGAAAAATAGCATTATGATCACTTTTTGTGTATTTTCACCGCTGATAATTAATCCAGAGATAGTTTGAACACCACTTTCCCTTCATTTTTTTGACTAATTTTTTCCAGCCTACATAATTCTTCTCTTTGACCTCTGTAATTACTTGTTTTAATGTCTAATGGGGAAAATTTAAGGTGCCTCGTGTTCAGGTTTCCCAAAACAACCATCTCTTTTTGTCCCTTTTGTGTATCAATGTTTGAAATAAGTTTGTTTATTCTTTTTTCAACGTTTTTATTAACTTTGTCTCGTATCTTACCCTACTTTTTTACACATACTTATTTGAACAAAGAAATTTGTATTGACATTAAAAGTAATACTCACTACTCAATTTAATCGATATTTTAGTGACCAAATTAGGATATATACCCATTCTAAAATGAAGTTTAATAAAAAATACTAATTTATAAATGAGAGATAATTGTTCTTACACCCAACTATTTATGAGAAAGGCTTTTCTTTTAATTCAAACGCAGGCTCTATTTACAACTCTAATGGTAGCAGTTTACATTACTAGTATATTTTATCTCAATAACACTAATCACGGTCGTATAAAATGGCACTCTACCGTTATGATACCTGTATAAGAGGTATTAAATGCTATTTCAGGATGCTAAAATTTGAATAGTTAGCTGTGGCTAATAATATTTCCATGAGTTTTTTTGGATAGAATGCATACCAATTATAAAAACCAACATTTAATTGTAATAAGGGATTTAAACTCTGAAATCAACATAATGATATTTTTTTGTATTTGAATTGATTTGATCAAAGCGATGAGTAAACATTTAATACGGGAACGGGAATATTAAATCATACTGACGAACTCTCCAAAATCATTTTAACTGTAAAAAGAGGGTGAAATTGTCATCTTCAAAGAGAATTTATACAAGTATGTTAATTTCATGTAAGGATGAAGTGATATCACAGAAAATTAGGAACTAGATTATAATTTGGGATTATACGATTACCACGTATTTAACTCTGGGGGTCAGCTAAAAAAAGTAATCATGCTAGAAATCAAAATGAAATAAATGAGGGTAGTTTGTTATTACGATTCACTTCATTTTTAATTGATTAATAATCAATATTATCGATTTGAATATCAAAACAATAGAAAAATCACGCATATGAATAAAATTAAAGTATCAATGCCAAAATTGAGTTCTATGGCCTTAATTTCACGAAAATAGATTCTATGGAAAACATTTTGAAAAAAAATTGAGTTTTTCAATTTTTTAGTTAAAATATTTGAAGAGATGCTTGTAGAAAATGGTCATAATCTACTAGTGGTGGTAATCCTTTAATATTTTCCATGATTTCTTCATATTTTCTTGCTATCATATTTGTTAGGGTGTTATTAAAATCTACCAATGGCCTTGCCGAATAACTGGTTGCCCATCAGGCTGACTCACTAGGCTGGGATCTCTCGTAATTATTTTAAACTACAAAATAGTATATTTCAAGAGAGCCTGTAGTTTAAAATATCTATTAGATTTGAATTTCATATTTAACTTTGAACAGGCAATTCTTAAAGTTTAACATTAATCCCAATGAGGTGGATGTTTCTGATGCACACAAGTTTTCATTTAAATTTTAATCATTTTAAGGTAATTAATCCATTGTATCTATTCTTAAAAATGATAGTATGTGTACAAAAATTGAAATTTTTTTCTTTTTGCTTTTCAGGTCTGATTGCATTACTGGTGGTCGCATAGAAACTGACCGCAGCCAAGGTAGGGATCATCGTAGATATGTATGCGAAGTAGAATTATAAAACAAGTCGAAATAGTTGATTAAATTACGTTTTAATATTTTATTATAAAAATAAACGATGAAATTAAGAACAGCCAAGGACAATCGCCCCTACTAGGTCGTTTTGGAAAGTTATATTCAGGGGAAACAGATTAAATATGCGCAGTGTGAAATGATTACATCTACGCACGGGGTATCTCGTAGAACGAGATACGCAACGCGAAACTACCGCTTCAGAAACAAGCAATAAAACTCTGCTTTTGTTAATCTCTGTGCACCAATGTTGGTTGGATTTAGGGCCCGTATCTTTATTTCTACGTAGTTACCGTGGTGGCTCATTCTCTCGAAACATAAAGTCTGAATATAGTTTTACACTGTTTCATTAGATTTCACATAGCATTAGCATGAGGAGAGTTAACATTAAAATTCCATTTTACATATTTACAGCGTGCAACAAACTGAATTCATGTATTTAATGCTTCGTAAAACCTACAGTATTTATTTACTTGATACGTGGAAGAATAAATTATACAAGTATTTCTTTTCTAACGACAGGAAAACCTCGGGTACTTCTCCAAGAATTACATCATCAAGTATAAAAATATTACCTTTTGCCGTCCAACCAACCCCCAAAGAATGTATGGAGTTAATAGCATTGCCGATGTTAACAGTGAAATCTATATCGAAAAAGGATGAATTATTACATTTTACTCACCGCATCCGCTTATCCTCATCCGCTTAAACGTATCTTCATTGAATGGAGGGAACCGTGATGTTAATAGCTTCCTCAGCGTTATCGTTAATTATAAGTATATTTTCTACCATTGGAATCACTAAAGCGTGCCTTCTGAGGAAATACTACAGTTAAAAAGCCCCTCCAATTCATACGTTTCTTATCATGATGGTGACACAGGTCCAATGCTTATGATTCCACCAATGATTGCCGGCTGTTTCCCTCGAAGGCTGGCCCCTGTACGATCCTTGTTTATCATGGCATAATATATTGCCATTGGGGCAGTGGAAGAAGGTGCCGGGAGTGGTATCATCTAAGCTCGTCATAAATGTGTCCACGGATGGAGTTAGAGTGCAATATCTTTTAAAGTGCTTTCGTGTCTCTCCTCCCTTTGGCGTACTACTCCCGGCAGCAATTCCCCAGGCGCTTAATCTTAGCTTAGTGCCGTTTCCTTCGACGAAACATCCGTCTGCGAAATGAGTTACGGGGCCCTCGGCTCCGGTCGTGCGCTTTATTGTGCGGCCGTCAGATGACGTATTTTCCGGGAGCGTGGCCGGGAACTTCAAACGTTGACCTGGGCGAGTGGTCGGTAAGGGAAAGGGTCGGAGTCTGGCGAGTTGTTCGTCCGTCGTCGTCTCCACTGGCCACTGTCGGGTGACTAAACTGACTGAGAAAATGACCGCTTGCAGAAAAGTGCTGGTGGAGAAATTTTAATGGGAATACGTGCTCTTGGTTCAGACGACGCGACCGCATTACTGGATCATTTTACCAACCGGTTCGGTAACAAAGAAACCATTATGATGGGATGAGATGGAGGTGAATTAGGCTCAAGGTCGAATGTGTACCAGTGATTATCGTACCGAGCAAAAAACCTTCTTCTCCTGCATTTCTCTATTAACCCTTGGATGCATAAGAATGCTATTTGGCTGGACGAACGTAGAATTTACTTCATTTGGCGTTATTTCAGGAACATATCGATTCAAGAAATGCCTTGTTGATGCCTACTTAAAAACCTATAATAATTTGGTTAGTATATTTCAACGCATTTACCACCATGCGTCGCATGAAAACGATTTTCGCGATTAACAAAGTGTCATTACCAGGTTAAATTTGACTGAAATTTTATTTTTTGTCATTTTTTGTGATAAGTCAACACATCTTCAATAAATTTTACCTGTATTTGGAATGCTATTATTGTAATTAGTTCCTTTACTTGATAACATGTTCATATTGCTAGAAATATCAGTCGATTTTGTTGGCCCATTGTATGCATTTCAGGCTCAGTTCATGTAAGGTATTATGAGACGTTCCGATGGACTAGGAAAAAGAAAAATTCCGTTGACGCTAACATAGTAAAGACACTTGGTAAAACTGATCATGAAATTAATCACAACATTTTTTCGAACTTCAAAAATTTATAAACTTATTTCTCTACAATATGCAATTCGTTAATATGCAAGTTAAATGGGCATATTTCTAATAAAGCGTAGATTTTATGCTTAGCGTTGATTTGTAACTTATGGTTTTTTCTTAATTAAAAATTAGACCAATTAAGAGAAGCCTGGCTAAGATAAAAAAATAAGCTCTTTTTAAATTTTGAGGACTTAGAATTCCGATCTCTACCTATTTAATGATGCTCATTGACACAAAAAGCGGATTTGTCTCTTGTGTTATTGAACAACACCCGTCAACAATTCTGGTATAGTGACTATTTTGAGAGGCTATGGCATTTTATCATCCTGTAGGATGTGAAAGCAATGATATTATTTTAATCCTCAATATTTGTCCAGCAAAATTTCTAAATGTATAAAAAATGAAAGTACAGGATGTTTCTTATCCTGTATTTCACATATACATCACATCCCTCGACGGGCATATTACGGCACTGCCTAAAAAGACGACTATTATTCATTTAACGGACGATTTATCGTCCAAATGGACTGTGATAGGAAATCCAGATATATTTTTATCTTTTTACCTCGAGAGTAAAATTTATGGGTAGATGAGAGTGGACGATAACTGTAACACCCGAGTGTAAAAGAATATTTTTTTCTATTGCCAGAGATAATTGAAATTCGCGACGGCTGCTTTTGAAATGTTAATTAACACGTTCAATGAGTGTGCCTCATTGACGTGGTGAGCGAGTTTATTATTATGGCTCTAATGAAAGCCTGTTACAAAAATATTCGTTAAAAGATGAGAGAAAGAATAATGTTTAATTTATGGTATCATATTTCGATTTCTTATCGAATTCGATCAAATATAGCCATTGTTTAACTGCCGTTCTATTTTCCAATTACCTCGGCATGATACTATACCATTCCGTAAATCCCTCAAATTAGGTTTTTAAAGCGTCACATACCCCTCTATCACTTCGGATAATTCGCTACACGCATAGCTAGAGAAATACAATTATTAAAGAATTTTTTTTCTGTACAAGCAGCCGAAAATTTCATGCTAAAGAAATCCATAATTGAAAATTGAACCAAAATTAACATGTTTTTAGAAGCGCTGATTAATCAGCGGCGATCTCTCCCGAAGAAAGATGGGGTTGGGAATGAACCTTAAAAATTTGGGACTGAAATAAAATGATCTATCAGATGAATAAGATACTTTAATATCCTCTAGGTTTTTGTGTGGATTTTCGGGGAACACTTACAAAAATTACCCTTGCATAATAACCAGCACATCCGGCGTAATTACGTCCACTCCCCTCTCATCCGCCCCCCCCTCCCACCATTAAGGGATAACGCGGTTTAATTAACAACGCAGAGCTGGGAATGTCTACTGATGAAAAAAGGGCAAAAGTGACGAGAAGGGAGGCGGGCATGCAGTGTGTGGGAGGTGGGGGAGGAGGGTTGAAAGTGGACGGAAAGTGAGGGTGGAGGACGCTGGGAGAGGCGTAGCTGCGGAGGGGAGGAGAGGAAGGCGAGAGAGAGAAGGGAGGGAGAGGAGAGAGATTGAAATGGAAGATGGGTGAGACGAGCGGAGGAGTGCGGGGGAGGGGCGTGCGCTCCGGGATGCGTTGAGAAAGATGGTGGCGGTTGAGTTTGGAGGGGCAAGGCTTTCGTCTCTTTCCTTCCCTTCAAAACATTAGCCACTCACCCTCCACGCCTTGTTCCCCTACCGTCCTATCTTCCCCCAGATCCTCATCTTTCTCTCTCTCATCCTTATCCTCTCTCCCTTTGAGGTTAATCGCTGCGTGGTGGAGGGAACGTGTGGGCTAGTTTGACGTGAGGGAAGGGGCTTGAGTTGGTCCGGAGATTGGGGGCACGGAGGAGGGTGGCGAAGAGGGAAGGGAGTTGGCCCCCGCTGCATGACCGTGCGATAACACCCCGTAATCTCCCCTAGTGGAGGACCACAAGTCTGACCGTCCTCTCTCGACCCAGCTACCTGCCTATCCGCCCGACTCACTTCATTCCCCACGCGAATATCCTCCCATCCACCCCGTGAGGGGCGAATCAGAGGGGGGGTCGAATTGAGTAAAATAACAAACGGAACCCATTCCTCCTCTTCTGTCACTTTTTCCTTTCCTTGCATCTCCTCTTTTTTGTCATTTCCCCCTTCCACTTTTTCCCACGGTCTCCTCCACACCTTTTTAACGCCAATTTATCTCTTGGCTCCATCTCGCCGCATTGTCGGTCATTCCACCCCACGTTTTCCTTTCACCCTTTCCCGTTTTCACTTCCTAGTAATCCCCGTGACGCCCTCCCTCCCCGCACCGTGCCCGACTTCCTCCAGAAGATCTCTCTGCTCGGTTGGTTTTAGCGTTTAAGGCGGCACAATTATCGGGTCCCTCTCAAAAGCGGTGTAACATTGGAGAGAAAAGGAACTGTCGGCACCTGGTGTGAATTCAAAGGGGAGCGGTCTCCGAAAATAATTCAATATTATGTGAAGCCATCACGAGTAGTTGGGCGGGTTCGATGGAAAATGTTAGAACATTTTCTGCAGAGAGTTGCTGATGATTGTTCGCACTGGGGTAAACGATGTATTTATGTACAATTTTGGCATGTTATTGCTTGTTTCTTTAAGCCCTAAACCTAAACTGCACTCATTCCTTTCTTTAGAGGAGAAAAATTAACGATAAATGGAGAAGAAAGCTCTTTTCGTAGATATTCCAAAGTTTTTCCTTTGGTAAAAGTTATCCAGACGTAAGATGAAACGATGCGTACAATGCACGCGTCGCGGGGTACTTGATGCATATACGAGGCCTCGTAGATCTAGATTTATAGGTAATTGTTCAATTTAATGCAACCGTCTTAGCAGCACCAGGATTTTCCATATTAGTTTTATCGAGACAAGTTGAGCAATTATTAAACTAAAAGAATTTTAATCTGCGAAATTATGCCAATAGGAAATTAGATAAGGACGGCCAATGACGTGGGAAATATCTGTATGGAAATATGTAGCTTACACAGAAAGTTGAGAATATATAGTGTGCTTAGTAAGATATTAATTAGGCGTGGGAGGTGAAATTCCTTACTTTTTAAGACATTAAGGCGACGTTAATGATTAAGGGTTTTTTAAATTTTGGATTTATAATTTTTTCTCCACCTTCACGGGGCAAATGTTGCTATATAATATCAATTTTTGCGAACTAAATTTGCTCTGCTGTCAACGAGCAGAAAACGAAGTTCTTATAAACCTCTCTGATGTGCTCGTGCGTCACTCATTCTGCCTACTGGATAGATAGGTGGCAATAACCGCTCCATCGCTGGCGTGGCAATCGCCGGCTTTCATTTGCTCGAAGGTGAGGGGAGGAGGATTACTCACTCAGGGGAAGGAGAAGGGGAGTGCTTGGACCCATCCCTCGTATTCCCCAGAGCCCTGCTCTCCCATTCCTCCTTTTGATGCCTCCCCTGGACTAATCCTCCGCACATTCCCTCCTCCACTCCGTCTCCGCCACCCCTTCCTCCATCCCCTTTCACTCTCCCTCCCAACCCCTCTTCCACACCCACCTTCGTCCTCTCTCCTTCCCCTAATCCACCGCTTCGCAAGTACAAAGCCTGACTAACGAATGGAACCATCGCTAACGATCCGAAAACCCAACTCGCTCACCCGCCGCCTCTTCCCTCGCCCTTCCCCCCCACCCTCCGTCCCTTTAGCTGCCCCTGCCTGCAACACCATGCACTCAACTCCCTGACACGCGGCCAATCGCCCGATATACGCCGCCACCCTCAACCCTTCTCCGTCGCTCATCACCCTAAACCCTCTCCCCCGCCTCGCCCCAATCCCCCCTCTTCCCGTCATCCTCATCTCTCTGCTGACGCGAAGGCACGGGGCCGTAGGTACGTACCCGCTCACCCCTTTTCCTTCCTCCCTTTCGAAAATCTCCCTCACCGCCTCTCTAACTCGACTCCTCTCCTTGAGGGGCAATGAAAGTTAAATGCGAAAGCAACTTTAAAATATGAATGCGGTTTTCTATCAAAGAATTTTCATTGGTCGACGGTGTGCAAATTAACGTAAAGCGTGCGAACCGAAGCGTAAAACGGCAGCGATAGGATATCTTTGTGCTCGTAACCGAACATGCTAGTCAAGGTTTCGGAGTCTTCCAGAAGCATGGATGAGGAATGTGAACTTTTCCAACTATAGACAGTGATGCCGAATCATATCATCATTGAGATTTGAGAAATAGTTCGGTCCACCTATTACCTACACACTGGGGAATTACCAAGAATTTTTCTCAGAATCAATGACTAAACTAACGTTTTTTTTGTTTTGTTACTTCTTCCTAATAAAATATTGTTGCAAATATTTATGCTCAATGTTTTGAATATGAGGCCTTGTTTAATTTAATTGAACTAAGATATATAATATTGTGTGAGAATCATGAATGTCTATTTATTTAATGAGCTATGAATCAAAGTGTGGAATTTAATGATAAACTCGGGGAGCTAACTAACTAACTAACTACGGGTACGGCTACGGCTAACTACGGGTAGCGATTTTCTGTATTGAACGACAAAATTTGTAGCCACTGATTATTTCCTATGATTATGTATCTTATTTTCAGATAGGTTATATTTTGTTAGCATTGCCTACGTCACTTGTATCATTTAGATTCAGCCTCTCTCAGTGAAAACAGCATTTTGGACTCTTTTTGAACATTAGCAGATGTTTATTATGTATATAGTATTTTGTGCCACATATAGATAGACTATGTTATGTTAGTATTCGTCCTCTCAACAGTTAAAATAAAAAGGGGAGTACTTTATCTGACTCGTAGAAGAAGTATGAGTAAATAGTAAGACAAAAAATGGATGTTTAGCGATTTTTGGTCTATAGAAACGAGAGTAACGAAATTAATCACAGCTAATCGTATTTAGTTCCTGTTGTATCAGAATAACAGGTGAATATGGAATTTTTTAAGAAAAATAAAATATTTTATTTCTTCTCTGTCCTCGAGTCAACAACCAGTGGCCTCGAGCCTCGCTCACTCCACCGTCTCAACCTCTTCCGTGGCATTTCTTCTCATGTAAGCCCACCTCCGCGTCGTTTCGAGGACTCGGTGGACCGTTTCGTCGCTCTCTTCGGCAGCAGCATCGGAAGAGCAGCCGGGACGAAAGCAGCTCGCTTGCTCGACTGCTCAAGAGCGTCAAGCCGCACTCCTTCCCCCCACCTCTTCATTTCTCTACTCATTGCCGTCTCCGCTTACCGTTCCACGGGGCGACCACGGTTCGGATTTGCTGCCCACGCCCGTGTCCCCATCCCACACTGTCCTTCCTCTCTCTCACACACACACACTTTAGCCGTGGGGTACTTAAACGCGTCCACTCCGGCGGATGAAAGGGTGAAATAAGGACACGAGCGGGATTCCAGGCGTTTTGGGATTTTTCCAACTTGTGCGCGATCCTCTTCATTCTTTAATTTTTCATTTAAATCTATCCCCGATGATATAAAACTTCGGCACTCAAACGATATACGCATATTCTCTATTCTGAGCGAGAAAGCAGTAGGTAACAAAATGAGAAAAATACAAATATAATTACTTTTCCTCATTGTTTTTAGCACACGATTCCTTAGTTGTGCGCAGCATATCGTAAATTTTATAGATGCTCTTCATTTCTACGCACAACCTTGAAATTTGAATGATTTCGAGAAAGTAAATCGAATCTTAATATTTGCATCAGTTTTGCATTTCGAAATTATACTTGAGGGTCTAAATCTGGTTTTAACAAGGGTTAACCAACCTGATATATTCGTCCAAACACGCATTATACTCAAGTGTTTCCTTATAGAATCTCCATGTGTGGACACAATGAACAAACGTATAGTTTGGCTTTAAAATCAATAAATATTGAGGGAATTTATCCTGGTACGCTGAGGTATTCTGCTTCCAACGAAATGGAGCAGCGAAAGAACAAGTGATGTTTGGAAATTTCCTCAAAAAAGCTGGAAAATTAAAACAAAGGAGTTTCATGTTTCACATCCTCTATCAACGAAACTGTTATTTTTTGAATTGTTCAATTAACTTAAAAAAGTTAATCATGCTCAAAGTTCAGCCCCAACGCCAATTAATGCCTTTATATCCGATTGGGTATAAGTTAAAAATATAATGAATTCCAGCAAAAGTGATGAACCAATAGGATTGAGGAAAAGTTTAAGCAAAGACAACGTTTGGCAAGGTAATGACCGAAGGCCTTGCAAAGTTATTAGAAAATATCTTGCTTAAAATATAAAAGTGCATGGAAGAGGGACGATTATCAATGGAATTTTTGTGGAGTTACAAATGGCCGCAAGAACATCTATTGATTTCCATGAACGATGTAGTAAATTTCTATTTCGGCAAAAATGCAGCTATTAAAAGAAAATTTAGCTTTAAAGAACATTGACACCATAAATGATATTAAATGTATTCGATTACTTTAATCACTGATTTTGATTACACCTATTATTTTCCATCCCCTTTGAATAATACGTACCGAAATAAATATAAAATTATAACTCATCTTTGGGGATTTCCTCGTTGTGCTAATTTAAATATTGACGAATTTACCAGTGAAATACATGCGCATTTATTTGAATTGTAACCTGTCATAAAAACGTTATTTCACTGCCAGTTGATGAAACTCTGTAAGCAGTTTTGCATGCTGATGATTGATAAAAAATATCAATTTTATTCAGAATCGCTCCTCCCAAATCCAACTTCTGAAAGCTGTGGATGTTTATCTAAGGGACTTTATGTTTTCTCCTCGATTTCAGAAATTTTAAATAAATTATCATGTTAGTCTTTCACGAAGGGAAAAATAGTTGATTTCTCTGAAGAACTGCATTTTGAAAGCTATCCTGGTAATCTCAAATTTACTGCGTAATTGCATAATAAGTTAAGGCAAAAAAAGTAGTTTCTACCCAGTTCCATAATTTCATTTATGAGATTACTGTTAAGTCGCAAAAGTGAAAATAATTGAGCAATTTTTGTTCATGTTTCAATGTTGCGTAGAGGTCTTAGTTGAAATATTTGTCCGTGACGCAAAGATACTGTGAATTAGTAAAGAATTCGAAAACGACGATATTGCTGCAGAAAAATATACCAAAGCAAATTTGATGATTCCTGATCTTTTCCTGATAAGACACGGGCTGGGTTTATTTGTCTTGCTTTCCTACTCTCATCGACTAAGAATCAAATATAGGCCTAGATTTATAGAATGTTTTGAAGATTTCTTTTATGATTGTTATTTGACTGAATTTTAATCAGTCCTCTACGGCTGTATTTTGGATAAATGGTTATTCTCAAGATATCTTTGAGCATTGAATGGAACTGATTTATCTCAGTCTGTGACTGGCAACATGGTAAAACGAAGTAAGTCATGAAATATTCCACCCAAGAGTTCATATTTCATTCAGCCATCAAGGAATACTTTTAGACGACATCGGCACAACGTGAAAGTAGTGGATTTAATATAAAACTGCATAGCCTATTATATTTTTCAGAGCTAAACTTCTTATGATGAACCAAGAAAACATCTTCTCTGATGCACTTGAATGTTTTCAAGCAAATATCTCCAATTATGGAAAATATTTAGGGTCTCCCTTTAAATTGGATCTAAGTTGGAAGAATTTCATATTTAGTACATTTGTGGAAGGGTCACAACAAAATGCGCAAATTTTTCTATCTTTTTACATAAATATGAAGGGGGTAAACTAATCTATATGGCTCCATAATTTGTTTTATATTAAATTATTGTTAAAACGCCAACAGTAGTGTCTTACTTAAGGATGTATGTTTTAATATTTTGTCCCCTTCTTTTTGATTTTTAATAATAATAATAATATTTCTGTGGCAGAGCCATCTAAAAATGTAACCATCATATTCAACACAAAGGACTCGTTCCATCGGCCCAAAATATATGTATTACTAATTTTGCATAACCCATTTTATTTAAATACTTTCTTGGGTACATTTGTTGTTTAAATATTGATTTGTTAATGTTATTTTCAAAGGAACCAATAAACATAAAATAATACAGTTGTTGGAACATAAAAATTAGCAAAATACAATACACACTGAATATACACGTATATTAGGAGCATTTTTTGGATTAGTTGAACGCAAAATAAAATACTCAGTATAAGTTCGAACGAAGACGCTCGAAAAATACAGATATACATCAATTCACGTTTGTTGCTGGACTTGGGTTGTTGGAAACGGAGGTTTTGAAGATTAATTTCTGCAACATGGAATTATGTTGGTCGTTATCGTTCTATGGGTGGATTAGTAGAATTAGTCATTAAAACTTTACAGTAGTTATGTGGAGAACGAGTGACTAATGTATCAGGCAGGTAACACGGTCTCTCATTGGTAAACACTCATTTTGTACAAAAATAATCCAGAAAATCATTTCCGCCTTAATGTTGGTGTAGGTTACCCTAGTTTCAACTAGATAGCAGTAATCAGCGATCAGAAAAATGAGATTTTCAACAAGCTTTTTACGAGTAAATACATAAAGAAAATCCTCATTTACTTTGAGTAAATATACAGTAGATTTAATTTTGTTCGATATTTATAATATTTGCAAATATTCACATGATCAGTTCAGTAGACATATGGCTCATAATTACACAAAGGTTCTACCAATAAAAGAAGACATTGTACTAAATTCTATATTGATGGACCAATTGATTTCGGCTCTACAATAAGTGATTTTCGCAGCTTTATTAATGCCAAGGCAGCTTTTCAAGCGAGAGCTAACCATTAACATTGGTTTGGTATTTGGACTGCTGAGAATACATTTATTTCCGATTATCCATTAAAGGTAGATTCAATTTTGGAATTTATTTTATCTAAATTCTCATAAATTTTGTTGACCTTACAATGGTAATAACTAGCAGATCAACTGCATAAAACGTGTACTTAGACAATTTGATCATTTATGGAGATTCATAACATACAACGACAATTACAGACAGGCCCCAACTACCGAGCCTTGCGGAAAACCACTAATTAGGAAACAGCATGGGGATAATCTACCATTAGGTCCCCTTTTCAGCTTGTTTGAGCCAAGCGAGATAGGAATAAAACCAATTTAGAACACCGGAGGTGAATTTTAGAGATTTCATTTTTTTTTCAAAAGCAAAGTATGATTTGCACGACCAAACGCATAGATAAATTCTAAGAGATTTCAGATAGTGATCTTTCCTTTGTCAATTGCAAACCTTGCGTTATCTGTAACCAGGAGGAGAGAAGTCTGCGTGCTATATCCCTTTTTAAATCGTGAATAATATGAGTAAGAGAACTTGTGAGATTGATTGTATTCGGTTATCTGATAGTAACATGTTTTTTCAAGATAATTTAAATGGCAACACAAAATTTATATTGATCGCTCGTGAGATAACAGATATTGTGAGAAATTGTAGGGGACAACAGCAGTAGGTGAGGTGACGTTTAAATTACGTTAGTATCTCGATGAACGATAATACTTACACCAACTTCGGCATTACCGTTTCTATCACACATTTGTAATGAGAAATACTCAAATTTTACCATATCCCCAGGAATATTGTCTTCAGTCATATTTCAAACATACGTACATGTTACATAAAAAATGTCGGTAAATTAATCACGACATTCTTCGGGGTGCCCAAGAGGGGTTTGACAGTTTACGTGACATTTTAAGCGTATTCATTATAAGTGATGAATGTGATGAACCAGACACCGTTTCTATTAATAAATAAAAATAATATAGAAATAAATGGATATATGCAGATGCCTCCAAATATATGGGAGAATATTTGAAAAACCCAAAATTCGAAACAATTGCAACCTTTGGGCGACAGGAGAAAATTTAATAAAGCGCTATAATTACAAAATACAAGGAAGAAAGCCATGAAAAAGTTGAAATTATAAAACTAAAAATTCTAAAGTAATGAAGAATGCAAAAAAATAAAGTATCACTAATCTGACTGTAATTGTTGTCAAATGATTTGGCACAAAAAGAAAATTATCTATTAAATAATCTTGAAGAAAGTGTAACAGGAAAAGGGATGGATTTGGTAATAGTTGATTGGCTAGAAGTTAATTGCACGTAGATTCATTGAGTGTGAAACAACAGTATGAGCATAAACACTGAATGTATTGGAGTTTTTATAAGTCCAATAGGGTGTGAACGGTAACACTGCCGTAGCCATTATTGTGAGCATAGATTGATCCATTACTCGTTCGAAGATATTTGACTTGGCCTTATTTTTTTATCTATCTATCCCAAGAATAGATTTTCCTCTAATATCTATGAAGGTTCGAGTTGGCCTTGATAGGGAAGTTTTGATATTCCTTCCAGCCGAGATAAATTTTGCAAAGTTTCTTTTCGTTCTTTATGATAATATTTTAAGGTTATACTGCTTACATATACGAAGCCACGAGGAATTTTATTTCCATAAGTGTGTAAATGAATCTAGTCCATTTAGAAAACTAGCTAATGTAGCGAGGGAAAATGTTTTTATACAACTCTTATGGAATTATGAGACATTAGATTCAGCAATTCGATTGATAAATGCTCGTACCTAATTTACACAGGACTCGGGGAGGGGGGTGGGAAGTAGTTAGAATTTGTCCCAAAAATACCACTTCTTCAAATAATTAATTGGGCCTTGTATTCATTAAGACTACCTCCAGCAACTTGTTTTAGTATTTTTCTAATTTTTAACTTATGTTTTTACTGCTTGATGTACTTTGGCTTACTTCGTGCGAATAGTGACTAATTTATTTTTCAAGCGGTGCTTCCCCGTAAAAACTCAACGTCCAATTTAAGCCTATTAATGAATTTAATCCCCAGATCATCTACGTCCCTACCAAAGGGAAGATTCTTTTCGAAGAGGAATCTGTTCCCACACGATTATCACACGTCACTCGTCCCTCCTGCAACTCCTCTTTCTCTCTCCCTCTTTCCATTCTTTCCCCACCCTCCGTATTTTCTCGACCCTTTGACCATGCTTTCCCCCAAGCCAACCATTCTGTTCAGCTTACAGAAAACCGTACATTGCACTCTTCCATTTTTCATTTCATTGTACGTGCTAGGCTGACCATAATGTCCCTCTTCCGTGACTCTAAAATACTTTCCTTTTTCAACCAAATACTTCGCTAAGATTGAGATCATCTCTTCCTAAATGCCATGGAAAATATTTTTAGTTAAAGGTGATGAATTCCAAGAACTTGCATCCTTCGGTTTTTATGCTGGAAATACGTGTATACTCCTGTAACTTGCCTTCTCCTCCTGCCTTCTACGAGGATGAATGCACCACCACCCTAACCCTCCGCATAAATAACTAGCGCCATTCAAACAAATCTCCCATCTTCCATAATTATCCCATCCCTTCCTCCATTTCCTATTGGTCCCCTTACCTCTCCTCCTATCACCCTTCCCTCACACATGTCCTTTCCGCTCTTCCCTGAGAACGTCATTCTGATGACGACGGTCGTGCCGTTAAAATCTCAAAATTACATATGTGAATGTCCTTTCTTTGTGTTTCTATGTTTCAAAAATCTAAATCTGTGTTCCTTTATATGTATTATATATATATATATATATATATATATATATATATATATATCTATATATATATATATATGTCTCTCTCTCTATATATATATGCACTATATATTCGTAATGGAACGATCCAAAATATATAAAAACAGAGATGTAGATTTTTAAAGCACTGAAGCACAAAGAATGGACATTCACATTTGTAGTTTTGCGTTTCGACGGTACGACCATCGTTATCAGAATATATACGAGTATATATATATATATATATATATATATATATTTAAACAAACACGAAATCCCGCCATATGGTGAACAAATATTCATTCACATGGAAGTAGTAGATATATGCAAAAGGATAGAAACATGTATAAAGGACGAACACAGTAGAGGTGGGGAAGGCGGAATCAAGCAGATCACACGCGCAAAAGTATTTTCTTGACCAGGAATTGTTCAAGTTCCGGTCAAGGAAATATTTTTGCGCTTTGCTATGGACAAGTTCATTTAAATAATAATTTGACTTGTTTCTGACGTTTTAATTATCTCTGTTAACTGTCATGTACATTCCACCAATTATTGAATTTATTTATTTTATTGTTATGCTAGTAAAAATTAAATTCAGTTTCTATCGGCTGCAAGTACGAAAAAAAAATTAATTGATTATTTCCCTCCATTGGTGCCACTTGGGCGTGTCTGTTCTATCTAATCCTCTAATGTATTTTTGTCGAATTAAAGTTTTGTTTTAGCCTTGTCACAACACTTCTTTTTATTATAGTCTCACATAGTATTTCGGGAATTGCGATCAAGATAAAAACCTAAGCAACGAAAAAACTATGGCTGATGAGTTTAGCTGCGAAGATCCTCGAACACTCAAGCAGTTATTGATGGCTGATAATTATCAGCCATCAGTTATTATTAGTTATTGATGTGGCAGGGTATGGTAGATTATGATCTACCATACCCTGCCACATGCTTCCAGATATAGTTGCGGGATTTGGCTTAAATTTAGATGAGATGAGATAATATTATAAGTTATTAGTCTGAGAATTGGTTTGAAACAGACTTTCTATCTAATCCGTCACCCAATCATCTCAATCTTTCTTTTTCCGTGCGCTGATATCTTCTCGCCTCTGAATTTTTCTCGTAATTCATATTTCCATTTCGATAAGATTCTTTAAATTATTTATCTTATTAAGAGCACACTATATAAATCCACTGTTCTTTATTATCGTACAACTAGTTTCAACGCTTAGCCGTCATCATCAGGTAATTGATGACGACTTGATCAGGTACTTGAGTACCTGATGATGACACCTAAGCGTTGAAATTAGTACGATAATAAAGAACAGTGGATTTATACAGTGTGCTCTTAATAAAATAAATAATTAACATGATATTCCACAAAGTTGAGCCTGAAACAATACAAAGATTCTTTACTTTGATGTATCCTTCCCTATCGTCGATGATTAAATTTAGTGACTCCAGTGAGTGTGTCCAGTTAGTTTCTTCCTTTTCTCTAACTACCTGGTATTTCTCTTATCAGCCATACTTCGAAGTGTTTCTTAATTTACTACTAGGGCTAACCCTTATTTATTTACATCATTTTTTTCATAACCGCATTTTTCAAGTGTTTAATTATTTTTTCTGCTCGTACACTTAGCCATATATCATAACCATAGTGTAGTTAACTGAACATAATACTCCATAGACGTCTTCCTCATGCCTACGCTAGGGATTTTTCCGTGAGTGATTGGTTCACTTGTAATATTTTTCTGGCGACCTCCCTCTTTCTTAACCTCTTCCACTGTCCTCTTCATTACTCCATGGATTATTTGGTAGGTTAATTGTTGCAAAATGTTAAAAATTCTCTGCCCTTATCTTTTTTCGGCGTGGGAACGATTACTTTATCCCTTGAGACCGTCAGTCTGTTTACTCAACTGTCGGCTTTACTAAGTTTTTTGATGGAGTTACGCCTCAGTATTTATTTCCTAAATTTATTGGTTTGGATATTTGTTTGCGGGAAGAGTGTTATCCCTTTCTTCCTTCAGTTCTTTACTTCCTTCAGTTGGGCATGTTCAGCGATGAAAACGGTGCTTCATTCGACATACCGTAAAAATGTCTTCTTTTTCGGACATTTCGACCAGCAGTCACTACCTTTCTAGCGATGATTCAAATGAGCATTCCCTCTATTTGGGTAACTTACGCATTCACTTATCATATGCATGTTTTTTCGTCACTTGAAATAAAGTTTCACTATACTGCAAAAATATTAGAATATAAAATTTATTTGCCTTGACCGGGATTGGAACCCGGACCCTTCGATATCCGAGAAAATCTCAGACGCCTCGATGGCTTCACTGGCTAAAACACTCAACCCAGGCATCGAGAGATCCGGGTTTGAATACCGGTAAAGACGATGATTTTTACACTCTGAAATTGTTGTATTGTAATAAACATTTAGCGGATGACTCCGTTTAAATTTACTGTCGCGGCATTCCCCGCATTTTCTTGAAATTTATGAGTTTCACTGTTTCATCCCAACCGGTTCTTACTCTCAATCTGCTTCCATACAAATAAATAGTTCTTTGAGCTGCATCAATTCCTAACCTTTCGTACATTGGTTCATAGGTACATAAGTTTAGGTTATTCACATAGGTTCTTATATAGCTTTTATCGACACTAGTTGGGCCTCGTTTATTTTGCAAAATGTCCCTGTCTCAAAGTTTTTCTCACATTCCGACTAGTACTTCCTTCGGGGTCAATACGTGCTTGATTAGATTTTATCCAGCGTAAATTTGTCTTTGCAGTAGAATTGATTAACCTCGATTCTTTCGGTTTTACGAGTACATTAAAATGTTATCAGGTTTCTATAATTAAACTTGTTTCTTTACAGTTAATTACAATTATTTCAATTCAATCCTCGTTTGAGCTGAAATGACGCCCTCAATTTAGAGACATCTGGTAGTTCTAAGTTTTATTGCTACTTCGTTGTTTTCTCCAGCTGCCTCAATTAAAGTCAGGAATTAATCAGGATTAAGTTGTGGTCATAAAGATCCTCCCTAGATGAGAAAGGTCCTCCCTAGATGTTCTTTGAACCCCAGATATATTTCAAATGGCCTTACTTGATTCTTTAATTTCTCCATTGTAAGAACGGCCTCAATTTCACTTCACAGAGTTCTTTCCATCGCTAATTTTTAACGTCTGCAGAACTGTATTCGCGTTTCTCCTCTTTTTTTTCCTTTCCCTAGATTATATCATCTTAATTTTAACTCTCCTGTACATTTTCATGATTACATTCCAGTCTCCCAGGAATATTATAGTTTTTGTTCTTTCACCTCTCTGCCTCAGCAATCATTTTTTACGATATCTCTCTCATGGTATCAATGGTCTCTCTTCGGAACTTTGAATGAATTTTTTCAACTTATTCCTTTTTTATTCAATTTTTATTATACCTTATTTTGGTTGTCTCTTTGTGTTATTGAGACGAACGTTTCTCATTTGAAGCGTAATATACAGGCATAACATAGAGAGAGTGATAACTTGATGATAACTTTTATTTTCTCGTCCGATGAAAACGAATGCAACCTAGATTTCTGAAACCACTCATTTAGAAATATCAGACAACGCACATTCCCTTTCTCTGGGCAGCTTTACTTAATTTATTCGTAACATTTGTCAATCTGAGCGAACCATTCTTCAGGATTCACAAATTTTAATGTTAATTATATTTCATTGAAGCTATGATAAAAAATGGGATCATGATAAATAGAGTAAAATTGAATTAAGTTAAGGCCTGGTTGAAGAATTAGGAAGTTTCGTTCATCAGAAGTGAATTAAAACTAGAGCGGATTAGAGAGGTTGTTTGACCAAATCCTTGGCGCTTAGAGATTGCTCTCGACAGTTTTAAGTGGCCGAATGAACTGAGTTTGTTTCTCCTCAAAATTTAAGGCATTTACAGGACATTTTCAGAATTCCTTACTTTCAATCATTAATCCTCCGTTTATATCCTTTTAATATACTGCTGGATAAAAAAAATTGAACCACTCTAAATTTTAAAAAATTCCGTAGCCATGCTTTTCACTATTGGCGCCACATTGACAGGGCCAAAGCTTCTTTTATTTTTTTCAAAATTTTCTTCCGTTGCGTAATTGGATATATGCGAGAAGTTTTACGCGGGATGTGCATCCCATAGTAACAATATAAAATGGAAAACCTTTCTTTTAAACACCTTGAAGCGTTTTTATGGAAGCCACTCAAAAATCCTCTCGACTTACATGAAGAGGGAGGTGGGAGGGGAGGGAGATGGTAAAAAATAAGAGAATCCATTTCGTGTCACGAGTTACTTAAGAGGAAGGGAAACATTCTCCATTCCGGTTAGGTAAACTCTATCCCACCACCACTCTCCCACGTTTTTCCGTTTTAAATTTTTTATGGCCATAAAACTTTATGTATTTGTGTGCACAGGTTTTGAAAGGCGTGGGATGTCTGCGTCACTACGGAGGCGTGAATTCCGTGAAATTTAAAGTTCTTTGTTTAACCTAAAAAAATATCTTTTAGGGATTCATAAGTTTTTTTTCTCTCTCTATGCATAATTCGCGTAGCGTTTTCCGTAAATTTTTATGTTAATATTCAAACTCTGCATGGATAATTATTTGGGCTCATAAAATTTGCATGGCATTTTGTTGAACTCGTGAGGTATAAGAAAACAATTTTTATGAAATTTAGTCTTGTATTCTTATTTTTTGTGAACATAGAGTGTGCGCATCAAATACTGACAGCGCATGATGGGTTTCGGTATTTCATGTTGAAAATTTTTGTATCCATTTACCCTCATTTAATAAAAAATATACCGAGGGAGACGATGTTTCGCCATTACAATACATTCAGCGCTAATGGATAGAGATGCAAATATGGAGTGATTACTTTGGACAATGAAGTTTTCCCTAATTTGATTGGGGATAGCGTCCTGTTTCAGTTTGGGAAATACGTACACGACAGCCGGCCTTTTAAATAAAAACTCGGTCAATTGCGACGGCATCACATAGCACAGATGTTTAATTTTCATGTTAATGAAAGAAAAATATTTCTAATTCTCCCATTTAGCCTTTTATTTGAGTTATGAAAGGGTAGAATTGAATAGATAAAATATTACAGATATTACAAGGTATGTTTAGAGAAAAAAATTCTGTATGATTCCATTAGGAGTTTCAATTTGTCATTATGTAGATTTTCTTCTGCATCTAGGACGGGTTCCTAGTAATTTATATGCATGCAGAGACAGCAGAGATTATCGTATTACCTGAGGAAAAAGCCGCTAACTATATTTCCTGGAAGTACTTCAAAATGGCAATTGAGCGGCGGTGATCCCTATTTCATATTGAATTGTGATCTCGGTCTAGAGGTCGTTTTTAAAATTAAATTTGCATAAAACATAAGTTTTGACTTACAGATGTAACGACAATTATGGTTGTAAACCCGCAACAAAATTATTCACGGGATCCATAATTTCAATCTTTTAGCGTGCTTCTAAACCACTTTCGACGCCGGGTCAAGTGCGCCGTAGCAGAATAATGATTATGCAACCCGCGTATCGTACTTGTCGTTTCTGGTTGCGTCGTCGAGTAGTTGCCTCAGTCGGATTCCTAGCCAATTTCTTTCCTCTTTTTCCACACAACCGACGCCCATGTTGCTCCAACCCTCCCCTCTACATCACCCCTCCCCTCCCAGAAATATATACTTAAGATCTGGGTTGACATTTATGCTGCTCTTCTCTGTTCTGTATCGTTTGTTTTCCATTTACGGACGGCGTGAGGCGGAGCCCTTACAAACCTCGTATCTCCACAAAAAACGTGACGAGATCTCGGAGGGGCCATTAGCTGAATGGAGCGTTAGTGAGTGTGTATTGAAAGGGGTTGCAGTATATTTCTCGGCTGGTGCCATGGCTTTAACTCCCATTCCCACTGTTTCAAGAGTCCTCTCTCTTCCCTTTCACGCCTTTGATCCGTCCGCTGAATTTCGACTGAGACTCCACACGTGTACTCGATATACCTATACTCAATTTCTGCTGTTATACCTTCTCTTAGCTCAGTCCACCTTATCTTTTTCTCTCCTCAATATCGTCTGCTCTGCGTCGGAGAACTTAATTTTCTTGACAATTCCGGGTGTTTTTATATCTACTTCACTCTTGCTCATCTCTTCACTTCCTAGTTCCCTTCACATCTAAAAATTTAATTCAAAATATAATTTACTCTCTAACGTTTTGCTAGCAGTTATGGAATTTAACTGCTTGATCAGAATCATGGACTCATGGAAATCAATGGTCTCAATATAAGAAAATTAAATTAATATAATTTTAGTTTTTTGATTTACCCTAGCTTTTGAGAACTTAAAGATGAACGTAGAACATTTTTGGTAGTTTATGCAACAATTTCAGAGTGTAAAAATCATTCTCCTTGACCGGGATTCGAACCCGAATCTCTCGATGTCCGGCCGAGTGCTTTAGCCAGTTAAGCTATATAGGCGTCCTCTTAAACTGTTGCGGCATCGCCCGCTGTTTCTTGAAATTTGGTAGTAAAGACTTCCTGCAATGTAAATTACAATGCGAGTAAGAGCAATCAGGGAAGAGCAAATCTCAGTGTTAGATAGCCCTGGTGGTGGTGATTTCGATGGCTCCGAGGCATAAGTAACAATATTTTCGTATATTTATAAATGATTAATGATTTATGAAAACCTAGAGCAACTAATTGGATTTTATAATTTATTCTTTCATAACTACTCACTTGTTATATTTGATACACTAATAAGCATTTAGGAGACCCCAAACTTTAGAAGGGGAACCTCAATTATTTATCTCCGGTTCACACGGAAAACCAGCTTCACAGTTGGTGGGAGGTAAAGAGTTAATTTCTGGAAGGGTTAAAAATTCATTTAGACTGCCCTCGGTAGATGAAATAAACTGAAAATAAAATTTCACTACATTATAGATTTTGTATATCGGTGGCGTGTAGCACAAATACTGCATAGCTGATATGCCATTGAACACTGATTCTCGGGTAAAACTCAGGATTACCTATTCCTTGAGATTCACCTTTTCCTTGCTCTGAATTGCCTTCCTTACTTGATTCCTTTATCAGTATTGTTAGGGAAGTACTTTTTCCGGATTCCTACCAATGGCATTTCTTCTTCTTCCATAGAATTCGTTATTTACTTTGGTTCATTTGTTTATAATTCAATTGCATTGTCTATTTCATCTATCAAATTTTTTAAGGAAAGTTTTGCCACAAATTCTAGCCTTCTTAAATGTTTACGTAATATTGCTGACATCCACGTAGCAGATTAGTGGGTAATTTAACCTCATTATATGTATTTTTTATTAATGTTTCCTCGTATTAGGTCTGGCGTTTACGCCGTTATTTAATGCTTCTACTCAAGAAAGGAGAAATTAGGTTCCCTACAATGTTTGCAATCTAGTCAGAGGAAGTGGCAAGCGACGCTTCATTGTCAACGTTTGATTCTTAGAACCTTATCATTTGCTTCGGGTATTCCCGTCTTGCACAAGTTTACTTTCATTTTAACGTTTCCATCTTTATTCTTTTGTTCTTCACCGAAAAATCTCTATTTCGAAAGCGAATGCGATTCTCGACAGCCATTTACTTTGACCTCTCCTTCTTGTATTCTTGTTTCTGTTTTACTGCTCTTACCTCATGTCTCTTTTTGTCGCCACTTTTTGGCAACGCAGAGGTGATACATGCCTGTACAAACACACACGCACTCACACCAACACACATATATATATATACATATATGTACATTTGCGTATCGCCACCGCCTCCTTTCTCTCGCCCCTCCGGCCTAGAGCCTCTCCTCCAAAGTTCTCGAGGTTATTCCACCCCTCTCAGCAATCCCTTGGCCATCTACGACCCCACCTATTACTTTTACCTTACTCTTTTCCCCTATCTATCTCAACCGTCATCCCGCCCGAGGCCTCTCCATCTGCGTTCCCGTATTTGATATATTTTTGTGGAGTGTTTAATTTTGATTTCCATATATTGTGACCCATTTAAGTTGTTCACATGCTTCTCTAGCATTGCCCTTCCCTCTTTCGTCACCATTTGTCGTTTTACTCCTCTCTCTTTTGTCCGAGGGCGTCCTTCTTCTGCTCCTCCAGCTTTTGAAGGTATCGCTGAACGAATTTTCTCTCGACGAGATTTTCACACAATTTTACGTTTATTTTTAGTCCTTTGTGAATAACTATGGAATTAGTTGCTTCTTTTTAGATTTTAATAAATATATTGAACATTTTACTTTGGTTCGTGTGCAAATATTTGCTTCATATTTTAAAGTTCTCATTCTAAAATTCCTGTTGATGTTGTATTTTTTCCAATATATTTCCCAGGATAAGCAGCTTCACATCTCAGAATGATGCCAAGTTCCTTCAGATTAATATAGAGAAGAAATTAACGTTTTCCATCTTATTCATTAAAACAACTATTATTCACAGTTTAAAATAAGAAGGGAGGGCATTAAGGTTAACTTTTCCAACACTTTTGTTTGACCATATAACTTTAAGGCAAGTGGATTTATGATTTAGGTGCAAAAGGAATGTCTCGACTATTGACCACTTTTTAACACAAAGTTCGTCGCACGAATACGAGTGCATGTTTAAATTCTGTACACATTCTGTGAACATTTTCTGTGACCTCAGAAATTTTGTTTCTTTTACTACTGAAAACACATTAATCTCTACTAAAATGTTTCATTGGTGCTGCTTTCTTCTCGAAAGGTTACCGGACGAATAATTACATGGCCAGCTAAAACTGCAACATTAGGAGACCCATGACATTATTGTATAAATTCCGGCCCACAATATTTCAGTTATCTGTCGAGGATATTATTAATCAGACTTGCAATCAGAGATTATATTCTATATAATTCGCCAATCGCGAATAGCTTTAAAAATAACCGAAAACCTTTCCCTTTTAACTGCTCGTATTTGTTTATCTGATGCATATATTTTATATTTTTGGATATCTGATGCATTTATTTATCTTGCTTTATTACGAGACTCGTTCAATAAGTTTTTAGAGAAAAATAGAAGGTTAAATATTTTTGGCACATTTTTTTTTATTTTTCAACGTAACACTTTTCGAGCGCGACATTCTCCAGCGTTCTCCAACTTTTTAAGCTGTCCAAAAAGTAGAATCTCGGAAGACCCTCGAAGTAAGCATCCGTCTTGGCGATGATCTCCTCATTCATCATGAATCGTTTTCCGCCCAGTTTTTTTCAAACATAGAAATAAAAGAAAATCACTCGGGACCAATTCTGGTGAATAAAGTGGATGTTGCAATAATTCTGACTTTAATTCTATAACTTTCGTCATCGAAACCGCGCAGGTGTGCACTCGAGCATTTTCTTGATGAAATAAAATTGTTTTTTCGCCAAATGATAATTTTTTTTATTGATTTTATCACTCAATCTTTGATGCGGCAACGCATTCCCTTTCTATTTGTTGCTTATCCTTCTTCCAAGTAATCGATTCAGATAATTTAGCGTGCATCCAAAAACACCGTGGCCGTCTCCTTGTCAATCGGCATCTCCTTCTTTGGAGCGGGATCGCAATAGAAACCCACTGTTTCCACTGTTCCTTTGTCCCTGGAGTGTAGTATTGTATCCATGCTTCTTTCACAGTTATGCATTGACGAAGAAACTTGTCTGAATTTCAATGAAGAAGCATCAAAACAGCCTCCACATCCACCACACTATTTTTCGTTTATTTTCCACTGAGAACAAACACGCCACACATTTTGCCGAGGTTCTTTTTACCCCCAAAATCTGTTCAAAATTAAAAAAACATTATCGGAAAAGAAAATACTTTGTTCTTTCAAATATATTCTATTGTGGACGACCTAGGTTTCAACTTACAAAGTCATCATCAGGTGAAGCACAGAGGACACAGCTTTATATACTAGACAGAGAAGAGGAGGGGGGAGCTGCTGGTAAAGTGGGAAAAGGGGAAAGAGAAGGAAACTGGTGTGTGGGTATTGGGGATGATGACTTTGTAAGCCGAAACTTATATCGTGCCAAATAAAATATATGTGGAAGAACAAAGTATTTTCTTTTCCTATATGAATTGCTTCCACAAAGTGACGCCTCAAACCATTATAAAAACATTATACTTTATAACATGCCTATGGTCTCAATTATCTGTATTTCCCAAACTTTGATTAGTCCAATCCAAAGCCAAACCAATCTTTCAAAGCCTTATCGTAGATTTTGTCAATCATTTCCGAGGAAGTCACTTCCACTGGACGTTCCGAACAATGTTCATCATTTGTGGATTTACGGCCACGTTTAAACTCATTAACCCAATTGTAAACAGTCGCGAAATCAGGAGCAGATGTGCCATGAATTTCATCCAACTCCGCTTTAATCTCTTTCAGTGTTAAGCCTTTTTAATAGAAGTGTGTAATCATCGCACAAACTCTTTTTTTCTAAATGAACAAAAGTTTGCTGCTTCAATCGATTATGAAAATGAAACCTCGCGATGGATATAGCTGAAACTCTAACAGCAGTCTAGTGAGAGATGAGGCTTACTAAAATCAAACCTTTTTCGGTACTACGAGCACCACCTCTTGGATTTTCGAATGTATTATTGAACGGTCCATATATTATTACTTATTGCTTTTTAGCGGTTGAGGTAGCTTTTACGTGGAAACGGCCTCCACAATGATATAACGGTATAATTCCTCGCCACTCCTAAAAACACCACACTTGCGACTCTACAATTAAATCGTATCATTAAACCGATCCTCAGTTTTGCATACTTCCTTACTCCCTTCTTAACGTCTCTCATGCCTATTCTTTGTTTACCCCTTCCTCGTTTGCCTTGCGTTCTCCGCTCAATCACATTCTCTAACTTTCCACAGCCAATCAAAACGCTCTAGATTCATGTCTCCTGCCTTCTTTGGACGTATTCTAACAATTACCTCTCCTTCTCCATCCCGACTAGCACTTCCTCATTTGTTTTCCTTTTTGTATGTTTCACTTCTGACACATTTCTCTACCATCGTATACCAATTCGGACATGTCCATGCGGCCCCATTGGCGCGGCAAGTTTTCGCGGCTCCACCCCGACTCGGACCCTCCCGCGGAGGAGCAGCCCCCCCCGTCAACCATGGACCGAGGCTCAGCCGCAATGCCCTCCGGCCCTTCGTGCCCTTGGAGCCGCACACTCCCCGGCAAGGGTACGCGTCGCGGCGGAGGACCCGGTGGCAGCCATTCTGATTCTGTTGAGGGTGCCAAATTTATAAAAGGGGCTGGGTTGGAGTACAGAGTGGCACCCAAAGTAGGCTCTCCTTGCCATTGGCCTGCTGATGTTTCGCACACACGAATGGTGAACGACTTTTATGCACTTCGCTCTGTAAGGAAATAGTTTATTGAGACAATAAAGTATAAAACACTTGTCGCTGCAGCTGCGGAGCAGCCGGTGGTCGGTCACAGCTGATGCCTAGCAGGGCCATTGGTGGAGGGCGGGCGGGTGGGGAGGGGCCGGGCCTCGTCCAGACACGTCCGTTCGCATCGGCAGCCAGGGACAGACTGGATATAGTTTAAAACGGATGGTAAAGACAAAGATATCTGCGAATCGCTATTGAATTAATTAAATCAACTCGTCACCTCACCAACTAGGAGCGATAATATTCTTGATTTGTTAGCAACGAATTTTCCAGAAAAAGTCTTTGTCTATAGAAAGTAAAAATGGCATTAGAGTTCACCGGGCAGTAAATGCCGGGTTCACCGCATTAGAGTTCACCGGGCATTTGCTTCATGGGGTCCGAAATAAGAAGTGTAAAAGGAAAATTTACTTGTTCAAAGAAGGGGACTACAATGCCCTAAAGAGTAAGCAAACAGAATCAATTTTCTAGTTTAAAGAAAGGTAGCAATCACTGAAATACTGAGGATACGTGGAATCACTTGCTTGAGATCACGCGCTCAAGAGTCAACAAGTTCATTCCCAGTAAATTTGTAAAAGATAGAACGGAATCTAGATGGTGCAATTCGGATGTTAGAAAGGCAATACGACGTCAAAGTCTATGTCACGGCAAGATGAAAAATATTAGGGATGATATCTCTAGAGTAAAAAAAATGAAATCACTTATTATTGTTAAGATATCAAGGTGATGCCAATAATTAATTACGGAAACCGTTTACGGAAAATATTAGGGGAAAATTTGAAAGAGAATCCAAAAGCATTTTGGTCACACGCCTGAGAGGTTCAGGGAAATAAATCAACTGTCAATTCAATAAAAAATGATAAAGGCGAAAGAGTAACCACCAGTTTGAAAAAGGCTAAATTATTGAATTTCTTCTTTCAAAGCTTCTTCACTAATATCTAACAGAATATCACCATTAGCTTACAAAATCGTGCCGGTCAATCGGTTCCCAAAGCGATTTTTCTAGATTTTAAAGAAGCTTTCGTCGAAGTACCTCATAGTACACTACTCGCAAAGATAGAAGCATATGGCATAGATAAAAATATCTGGGGTTGGATGGTTTTTGAATGGTCAGACACAAAGAGTAGTGATAGATGGAGTTATCTCAAATGCAGTAGAAGTTACTTCAGGTGTTCCCCAGGGAGCGGTCATCCGACCTCTTTTATTTCTACTCTACGTTAAGGACATTGACTCCGTAGTCACTAGTAAGATACGTTTATAAGCCGACATTGCAAACAAGTGGTTGACCGTGATATCCGTGATCCTGAGGACACAGCAGCTTTGTCAGATGACCTTAATGCTATACAACGCTGGTGCGACACTTGACAATTAGAATTAACCTTAAAAAAATGTGTAGTCATACATTTTTGGAAAAAAATCTATTTCCATCCGAAAGCCTACTGCATTGGGAACACCGAAATGGCATGTATAAACTCAATTAAATACCTAAGCATTACCCTCACTCACGGACTCTCCTGGGTGAAACATACGGGTATCAAGTGGACAAGCTAACAAAAAATTAGGATTTATTAGAAGAGTACTTGGTAAATGTTATGAAAATGTCAAGGAGAACTACTTCCAGATACTCCCTACTACTTAGAGACAGATCGAAAAATATATTCTCTTTCATCTTTAACATAATACAATACAAAGTACATACACCGCACTACGTTTCTCCACAGAATAACTTCATGAAACTGTTGAAAATAATGCATGTATATGACATTCGAACCTGTTTTATTCAACTTAATAGACGAGAACACATGGAAATCGTTACAAGACTACAACTTTTCTTGATTTTTGGTCTTTTTCCTTTCTTGGGTTTTTTCTTCAAGGATAAACGCTTTATTTTTTACCTTTTTCCCTAATTTTGCATATCTTCCTATTCTTTGTACTCATGCCTATTCGTTGTAAATCAATTGTCATTATCTAGTTCTTTTTTCATTATTTAGCACTCAAATGTAATTATATTTTAATGTAATGTATTTATATTAATTTGATTGTATTTTATTTGAATGTATTTCATTGATTTGGTCGATTTGATTAATTTGCATTTAAATTACTTTCATGTATTTTTTTAACGATGGAATAGAAGAAGAAGGGTTTACCACAGTCTCAATCTCGCCGGAATAAAGCCGAATTCTATTGTTATTATTATTTTATTCTGCGTTCTTTTCTTTGCATATTGTCTTTTTTATTGCATACAGAGGCTATACTTACTGATTTTGTATTACTCATTTAAGTGAGTATATAATGCAGTGATGATAATGATTTCTTTGGTAAGTTAATTTCATTGATACATTTTTTCTACTTCATAAGCTATTAATTTTCCCCTGATGTTATTAAATATCGTCCTGGCGGGAATATATTTTCTCCCACTCGTACAGATTTTCATCCTTCCTCACAGTTCCTGCATCCGTCCCTCCTGCCGCTCTTCAGCAAATTTCCCCTCAGAACTCTTCGCCTCCGTATCACCAGCCTTTGATCCTAAAGCTCCTCCAACCTCCCCGCATACAACCACTTCTTCACTTTTGCTTTTATCCTCTACCCCTTCCTTCTTAACCTCACACCCAGTCAACACTGCTGTCTGTGTTTTCCTTCGCGGAACTGGGGAGAGCATGTTGTGGAGGCTAGGATTATTCTTGTGGAGATTCGATCGAACTAGGGTTGGACGGGTTAGGTCAGCAGGGAGATGGTGGTAAGCCAAGGAGAAAAAAGGAGGGTGTTGTGGGAAGTGTTGAGAAAACGGGCAAGTCATAGCAGCAAGGAATACGCAGATTTGGGGGTAGGGTCGGAGATAGATGACGGAAAAGTTAAGTGTAAACATGAGATCAAAGCCACGCATTTCAGGCCTGAGAGTTATCTTGGGTTAACCCCTTAGTTACCCCGAAGCATCAAAATTTCTGCCAAACTCGATGGTATCAGACTTGACTACGAGGAAATTCCTTTTCAAATGAAAAGAAAATACTATGTATCTGCCGCTCAATGTATTAATTTGTCACAACTAGTTTCAACGCATAGTAATTAGAAATAGAAATGATTTTTTTTGGGAAATACGTAGTATTCTCCTTTCATTCGAAAATGTCTGCTTTTACTGAACTTTCACTTTTGTACTCAAAATCAGAATGTTGTTTTAATCATAACTAATGAGAGTTTCGCAAAGGAAAAAAATACTATGGTTTCCCCAAAGTAGAGTAACTGAAAATTAATGGTAACGTCAGTTGATGGAAGTTAGAGTGGCTAGCGGTTCATTGAAAGGTGTGTCTTTCCGCAGCGGCGATAATGATGAGTGATGATAAATAAACGCGACGTGGAATATGTTATTCGATGATGCTTTTGGGTGAACGGGCGAGGTGAGACTTGAAAGCATACCGAGGGAAGAACACTCACACCTCTTTGGCTGCTTGACGTGCATGCAGTGGAACACGCAAGTGATCATTATCACCTACTCTACATACAACTCGGTTTCCATCGGGAAATAGACGAAACTTCGTCAGAATGTGAAAAATAAACAAAAAATTGGGTACTATTCAAGGTTAGCTAACCTTAGAATATGCTCTACTTGTTAATACGTCTTAAATCATGACTTATGCAATGCGTTTTTTGCATCTTGTCTCCATCTACGAGAATAAATGAGTGAAAATGTTGACGGGTTTTTATATTTATAAGACGAATTTTTTTGTATTATTATATTTACGGCTATTTATCTCTAATTGTCAAGGCAAATGATTTTTACACCCTGAAATTGTTGTATTGTATTTATCTCTAGCTTTTGTTGGCTGGTTAAACCACAGTTATCAACCAGAAGGTTGGTTTGCTAGGTGAGGGTACAGCTCAAATAGAATTAAACCCTACAGTGTGTCTCATCATGGTAGGGGGACTATTTCCGTTCCCTATGCCGCCTATGGTTTCCCAAGAAGTTCTGATAGCCGAAAAAACACACGGTTTGGGTGAAGCCGATCCCAGAGTCGTCCCTGAGAATCAAACCCGGAACCCCGGGTCAGTAACTCAGAGCTATACCCACTGTACTACCACGTCCCATTGTTGACGTTGTTTTCGAAAACATTTCATCTTTATCTCGGCTGTCAATATAGGTTTTTCCACGATAAATTTCACCATTTTTTATTGGTAAATCAAAATCATCAACATCCAACAATCCTAAGATTGGGTTTACTTAGCTCTTTTCTCGAGTATGTAACCAATTGGCCAACTTTTTCGTTTGAGATATTTATTCCACTTCATTTATTCGCTTTCACATCACCCATCTATTATCATTTTCTACGATTGTATACCATTATGGAATCTGTGATCATTTTCCTTTCACAGATGCTCAGAACAGGTTTGTTTCCTTGTCCTGCCTTTTTTTAATGTTGCTACCCAAAATCTACGTGATTATTATTCCAAAACTCCTTAGGATTTCTATCAAAATAAACTATAGAGTAAAGCGACTTCCAAAAATAGTAAATAATTTTTATCAAATTCAACGTAAGATAGCTGAATATTTGAATCCACATCGTGCATCAACCGTTAATTTCATCTCTCATCAAGGCTTTGATGTTAATTCAATTGTGGCCTCGCACCACGTCACAGGATTCAAACTCAGCAACTCTCACAGCGACGACCCTCGTCACTCCTTCCACCGCCTGAGCGCCGTCGTCGTCGGCATCCCCGGGGTCTCCCTCTCCATTCGCTCTTCTCTCTGGCACAGCCCGCCTCGGAACTCGGGACTCGAGGCTAGGTACGAAAAAAATGTGAATTCGGAATAAGCAGGTCAGAACGGAGTGTCAGGGGGGTTGGAAGCGTAAAGGGGTCGTGCCCGCGAAAGGGGGAAGGTCGAGGGGGATGCTGAGGATGCCTGAGGGGGTGGACGGCTTGAGTGCCGCTGGATCCCCGGGGTGGGGATGGCTCTACTAATGAAAATAGACCCAGATAAGTCGGCTGTGCTGCTTGTTATTAAGGGTGTTCTCCTCTCCCTTGCACCTCACCCTTCCGCGTCCCCCTCCGCTTCTCTCTCCCTCTCCTTATCTCCCTTCCCATTCCCCTTGTTGCCTGGTCCTAGGAATCCTTTAATAGAGTAAACATTTCAGCATCCCGGTGATGATGATATGGCCACGCTTCGGAAGTGGGGGTGTAATTGGACGGATGGGTGTGGAGTGGTTTAAAGGTGGCTGCTGCTGGATGAGGGAGAGTAGCGAGGTCGTATGGAAAAGAATGTAACGCGAGGTTCACTCTATCCCCATGTTATTTATATTGTGCACTGGGACAAAAGGGCCAGTCCTGAGGAAAAAAATAAAAAATTCCTCCTTAATGATTTTGCGAAAAAATAAAGCCGAAGGACGTGTTTACTTTTGAATGACCGGGACTAGTTGTGTTGACGGAAACATGTTCATTTCCTGTGATGGCTCAAAGTTTTTCTCGAAGGGCGTTATTTTCCAAACACTCGTTTCATGCATAGTTCTGTGCTCTGAAATCATCGCCAAAACTGCATCAGAGGTTATTAAATTAGGCTTTCTTTTTTGATTGATCCATTCCCGTGGAGGGTATACTAATTGTTTCATTTGCGTTGAGGAGTAGCTTTCCTTGAAATGGTGTTGAACGAATAAATATAGCACAAAAAGTGTGCCATCAGCTAGACCTTTCATTACGCAAATGATATCAGGTTAATTAATGCTCTATGTTTCTTATTGTGGCCTAATACAATTCATAAAAGTGACAATGTAATTGCAAAAAGTTGAAAACATATGCGCAATAGATCGCTCAGAAAACAATAAGTGCTCCTCACTGTGCAGAATTACAAGTAGATAATTTGCGTATAGCAGTAAATAGTCATTGGTATAAACAACTCCTAAAATTTTCAAGAAGTTTCCTTGAAACACGGAAATGATATTCGTTTCCATCATTATGAAGAAACTTATTCTTCATCATTTCTATTAATTCCCAGTAAAGTTTCAAGATAATAAATAATATGGAAGTGTAAATACAAGCATATAAATTTATTCTCTTATCGGGAATATGGGACTTTTATACCATCCTATTGTGGAACGCAAAGATAAACTAATAACCCGTCTAACGTTCTCATTCTTCCTCTGCCCGGGTTAGGGTGATTTGCCGACCCCGAAGAATGCGGGGTAACGTCCAAGTCTGCCATTCCAATGGTCGTGGGTTCGATTCCCGCCTGGGTCCTTTCTCCGCCTAGGGATTGGGTCTTTGTAAATGTGACCATCGTTATCATTGTTAATAGCCCAATGTAAAGGCCAAAATATGCTCTTTTCGGACTGATGCTAAATAAATAAAGAAACGGCTCTTGAGATGCACACTAAATAGTCCATTGTCAAAATCGTACGGACAATGAAAAAGTACCCATACTGAAACATTTTGTTTCAATTGCCTGCAGTCGACACAACGGACGTCCATTTTCTAAGATAAGAAAAAAGTAGCAATACATAGCTATTAAAATATTAATACCACTCTTAGGAAATAATACCATATCCGGTTATTTTCTGCCAATTTTCGTATTTAAGTGGGTGGTTACGCTTTTTCATGAAAACGAATTCTCTTTGTCGGTTATGTTTAATTGAAATTAATTTATCATTTTTTATTATAATAATGTATTTATTTGCACTATCGCATTTATTATTTTAACAAACAACTAAGTCATACATCTTCATACAAATATTTCCATGATTATTTCACAAAAAATGTGTTCATGCACACATACGTTCTGCATAAAGTTGTAAATATTTGCTTTTAGCAATTAATACGTATCAGATATATCAATAGTGAGTATCATATTAAAAAATATGAACTCAAGAGTACGTAATGAATCAATAATTTTGAATTTAGTTGATAATATAAATCGTTTATTTTTATAGATAATATTGTATTCAGAAATAACGATATAAAGTTTACCGCACTTTTAAACACATGAATGAAAATTATTGGCAAAAATAAAAAGCATTTAAATTGATAGTGGCAAATTTAATCAACGTGTGACGTTGAGTGGATTAAATCAATAAAATAGGGGAGGGAGTCAACGTATTTTGATTATTCCTCTTTTTGATACGGCCGCTATTCCAGCGTTATTGATAATTCCAATCTATTATTTCAATACTTGCTGGTCGTGAGTAATTTTTAACTGATTCGAAATTGAAGTATCGAAGGAATGCAACAGAAAAATTGTACTATATTAAGGGATGAAAACATTAGCGCGTTTATACTATTCGTGCTCTATTTTTACAGCAGAGATATTGGAAATAATTATTTCAAGTGTTTGGACATTTTCAAGCAGTTTGAAATTTTCAAACATTTCTAAATGGACCCTACCCTTCAGTAAAACCGTCATTTCTACGAAAATCCTTGAAATTGAAACGATATAAATATGCATAGATGATGAGACTTGTGATTGCCTTTTGCTAAAATAATAACTGAAAACTTTGGCATAAGCGTAGGACATGCACTCTAAATTAAAAGTTTGAATGTGTTTAATGTGATTGCGCAAAACATTCCTACATTAATGTCGGATTTAATTTGAGGAATTGAAACTTTCAACCACATGACTTATTTTAATAACAGTATTTGTCTTATAAGTCTTCATGTTCGGTATAGCTGGGGAATTAGTATTTCGGGTCAAGGGGTATTTTGCCAGTGAACTTACAAAAGTGTAAACTTTCGAAACATTTGAACTGGATGAGTTTTGAAATCTCATGCTAATGAGTTAGCTTAGGTAAAATATGGGTTATAACATTATTTGTAGGTAATATATGGGGCAAAAATACTTATATGGAACATTTATTAAGTTATATTATTAAAACTATTATCGCTATTTATCAATGATGGACGCTTGGCATGGTAACGCATATTAGTTAGAAATGTTACATTTGTATAAAACTAAGAATTAAAACCTTAATATTTTGATGATATCTGTTGCTGTAGTGAAAGAATTTAAGTTTTCGCTCTGTAAATTTTGCTCTTATTATCTTTGATTGAAACTTAATTTCACCAAGCCGAAACAAATTTTGATGGATTCTTTTTAGGCTTTGCCCTAGTCTAATGGCCACAATACACTTCAAAAGGCATAAAACGTCATCAGTTTGCGTATAATCAAAAGGCGGAACAAACGGTAGAGTGGTGTGGTGAGATAATATTAAACTGAATGTTTGAAGGGCTTTTCGATTCCAAGAACCGGAGAATTTCAAACTATTTTCACTACTTTTCAAATAATGACAGTCAAGTGAGAACCGTGCCGCCCAAATTTGTTCCACAAGTGCACAGGAAGTAAAATCGCCCGCTATTCCACTTTAGTTGTCCTTCCACCCGGGAAATGGCTTTAAAGGGTCGTGTTTGCTGCACACTCTACCGGACGTCAGTGCTATGGATTCATTTTTCAACACTTTTATGAATTTTTCAAAACTGCTCTCCAATTATATTTGCCCGGACACTCTCTTTCTTATTTCTCGGGAGGAATCAATTTGGCCAGGGCAATAGATATGGAAGCGACATGATCGATAACCACTATGATTCTTAATAGTTTTTTCTTACGCTTATTACATTTTTAAATTGGAGATGTTTTATTAAAATATAAATAATGCAACATGTGACCGAATTCCTGAATCTTTTATGGGGAACCGAGGCAAAAATTATTTCAAAACCGCCATTTTTTCAATTTTTTTCCACCGCATTAATTCAGTTTCTATAATTAAGGAACACTTAAAATAGCATAAATTATAAAGAAAAACATTTATTGACCTTCATTCACGAAAAGACCGTGGATCTTTAAATTCTAAGTACACATATATTTATAAAAACTGTAGAATATTTATTAAATATGACTGTAATGCTACTTTATTTTGAATGTATGTTTAAGTACCGCGTTCTACTTTTCTTTACACGAGTTCTGGAGATTGCAGAAACCAGAAAGTGGCAAAGGTTTTACGAGCCCCGTCATTTTCAGTCTAGAAATAATATTTAGTTGCCTTCAGGCGTCATATTTGATATATAAACACAAATTATATATATATATATATATGTATATATATATAGTCACTTTCTTGGAAAACCTACGAACGTGCACAATAATGTAAATTCACTAAATAGTCATAACAAACACAGAAACTAAAACATATAAAAGAGGGACTCACTGGTTCTCGAATTTTCGGTGGTGCAACCACCTTTCTCAAGAGGAATTAGGAACAGAAAAATGAGCGCTTTATAAGATCGCAGATTTCAGTGTAAAAGTATCGTTCCTCGATAGCTCAGGTGGTTTAGAGCATCCGCCCGGCAAGTGGAGAGATCCGGTGTTCAAGTCCCGGTCGAGGAAAATATTTTTACATTCGTGATCTGCTCACATCCGCCATCCCCACCTCTCTTGTGTTCGTCCTTTATATGTGTTCCTTTACCATTTTCCTTATCTCTATTTCAATGTGAATGAATATTTATTCGCCATATGGCGGTATTTCGTGTTTGAATGTATATATATATATACCAGTAAATATATGATATGTAAACCATAAACACTGTAATCAACCCGAACGTCAGTTTGGTAGGTGATGGTGGAGTTCAACCAGTACTAAGCCCGTCGGCTTGTGAAATCCACACATCAGGGTAGGGGGGCCAGTTCCTTTTCCTGAGCCAGTTATGGTTTCCCAGGAAGATCTGGTACCCCGGTGGTGGAACTGCAGGTGCCCAGCCTTGCCCAGGAATCGAACCCGGGCCCTCCGGTCAGTAGTCCAACGCTACCGCCTTGACTACCTCGACCCTATAAAAATATATATATAGTACTTTCACATGGAAATAGATATAAGGAAAAGGGATATGAACACACGGTCAAGGAAATATTTTTACACTCGTCGTCTGCTTGATTCCGCCTTCCCCACCTCTCCTGGGTTCGTCTTTTATGTGTGTTCCTTTCCCCCTTCCTTATCTTTATTTCCATGTGAAAGAATATTTGTTCGCCGTATGGCGGGATATAGTGTTTGTATGTGTATTATAATATAAATATAATACACATTCAAACATGAAATCCCGCCATTCGGTGAACAAATATTCTTTCACATGGAAATATATATATATATATATATATATGTGTGTGTGTGTGTGTGTGTGTGTATTGCCAAAATATGTAAGATGCCATTTTTCCCAGGAGTGATAATGGATCAGAATAAGCGATGGTGCCAGAGAAAACTAAATTTTCTATTCTAACTTGCCTAGTATGATGTCAAAATTTCATCCAACCTTAATTTTTCTTCTTGTGGTCACTATCAGCTTGTTTACAGCGAATGTTTAGAATAGAATTTCACGCATAGACATTGTAATGCATGTACCTGTGAAAACGAGATATCCGAAACTATAAACTTGAACAATAAAGTTTACGGTCTCGGCTATCTCGATTTCATTGCTTCACGACCATAGCTAAGTTCATTCTATATTTACATTTACCTTTCTTGTACTATGTCTAGTGTTGAATCAATCTCTGTGACACGCTTTCGCAGTTGCTTGCAGGCTAACATGTAGAATTCATTTGGTTTCAAGTTATGGAGATTTAAGTTTATTTTAGTGTCCCAAAAAATTATTTCTGTGTTTGTACGCCAGTGTAAGAAAATTTCCAATCATTGAGAAGAAATAAATTATGGAAGGACTTAAACATTTGAGAGGGTTAAGACATGAGTTTTTTAGAGTGTGACAGTGCCAGTGAAATTCGATAATGACCGTCTTTTGGGAACGCCAAAATGAAGGGTTGGTGTTTTCTTGTTCGTCTCCAAAGAAGAATGGCCCCGTTGAAGAGCGCTTTCAAATTATTGAAAGACTCCCGAGCATTCTTTCACATCTTTATTCATATTTTACGTAAACATTTTTTGTGAAGGCGAAAAAAGTACAAGGCTAAAATGAAAAGGCCATTCATTCGCTTTCATTCAGTTTGGTTCTAAGGAATTTCGTTTCGTTTTTGTGTTCCCTTGATTCACACCACTTACTTAAAAAAGCATAGATCTGATCTCTGAATGACAATTTTTACAAATGACTCTTTCTGAAATTTTTTTACAATTATTTTACCTTCATATCATCTATGTCAATTTTTACGAGTGACAAAAGATACCTTATCAACAATGATATGCAAAACAAGTATCATTATGTATCGGAATTACATATAAAAATAAAGCTTTTGAAGGAAAATTATAGAAAATAAAACGTTTCCCTTTATGGGCAATAATCTATGTAAACGGTTGATGGAAGTTATGCTGCCATCGTTAATTTTAACCACCACCTCACCATTTCGTAGATTTCTAAAGGAGCGTATAGGACACTGGATATATACGCTATATGAACAAAATCCAATTTTGCCCAGAATTAAAATGATGGTGACATGCAGTCACGAATCGATTTTTCCTCCACTAGGTGGGTTTTTGTCGTTCGCAAACCTTAACGAAAGAGAGAATAGCCAACCATCATTAATTTTTTGATAAATTAAATAATTAATATTACAATAATATTAAATTAAAATATTTCCTTAATTACTATATCGAACATTCTCTATCTGCTCCAATTTTGTTAGTGAAAATCCCTCGAATGAAAAATGTGTAGAGCGATAGGAAATTTAATTTTCCACTGAAGGGCGTTGTGTGTGACCCAAGGATATTTGCTCGATTATTAATATTCAAACTACATCATTGAAATGCGGGGATAGCCAAATTTAAACACCGCATTGAATACTATGCTACCATTTGTCCGGTTTTAGCTGGCGTCTTTGTTTCGATTTATGGCAATAAAGACGTATTTAATTGATTCAATAAGTGGTATGTCATTTAAACAGTGCTTTCGCGGTGACCCATGCTTCTGGCCTAGAATCATGTGGCTTAACGCATTTCTCTTCTAAGGCACGGCTCCAAAAACCGAGCCAAAACCCTTGAAAATTTACAAGATAAAGCAATTGCGATGGAATTTGCATCAGTGCACCCTAAAAGAACAGGATTTAATTTCCCACGAAAAAAATAAACGTTAACATTTTTCCCCCGAGCGTGCGCCAATCACTTTATTCCCGCTAAACACTTCCTCCACCTCCTCCGCCCTCTGGAAATTCTCCCTCCAGCCTCTTCTCCCTCAAACCCAGAGGATCTTCATCTTACTCTAACTTCTCCCTTCCACCTCCCGCCATTCCGTCCTTTTTCCTCCCTTTCCTCTCGCTCTCCGCCTCTCTCTCTCTCACTCTGTCCTCTTCACTCTCTGTTTGTTTAGGGTTTTCCTCCCCGTCGCACATCCTCGCCCTCCCGCCCCACCCTCCCACCTCTCCCTCCCTTCCCACGAAAAAACCCCTTTCCCTCTTTGGGTTCCCGTTAGCCTTCTTATCGCCTCACTCATCCACCCACCCACCCACATCCCCGTTGCGACCCTCACCCCCGCGAAGCGGAAGAGAGGCAAGGAGGTCTGTCGAAGTGTGGTGGTGGAGGAGGGAACCGGAGTGGGGGAGGATGAGGGGGTGGGGGAGAGCCAGGAGCGTAAAAAGGCGCTGAGAGTGCTGCTTATTGTCGGGTTCCTTGTTGACTTAACCCCGACAACCTTGCCAATAGCACAGGCTTCTATTGAGCGGCAAGAGGCTTTCACTGGAGAGGAGAGATTCATTAAATAGTGAAGAGAGGGAAAGAGAGAGAGAGAAGGGGGAGGGAGTGAGTGGTGGTTTGTGTGCGTGGGGAGGGAGGATTAGGTCGAGGGAGAGAGATTGGAGGTGCGTGGAAGGATAAAGGTTGCGAAGATACCACAAGAGCTGAGAGCGTTTGATAGCAGAGAAGGGGAATGAAGAGGAGGTTGCGTCCCCGTGGAAGGAGGAAGACGCGAAGAAGCGAGTTGGGAAACAGTGTGAAGGTCAAGGAGACGGATAACGAAGGAAAAATGTGAGTATATAAGCAAAAAGATAAGTCTGAGGAATTGGTGGGGGCAACAGGAGCCAAGGTTTCTGAAATTGAAGAAATCTCTGACGGGAGGTGCAGGAAGGGTGGCAAGAGAGAGGGATAGGTCATGTGGTGTGGTGAGACAACCGTGGGATTAGAAGGGTCAGCACACACTGATAGGAATTATAAGAACATGTACATGATTGGCCAATATTACGTATTCGGAATTATCCTGAAATTTATTATTATTATTATAACATACATTTGCATTGCGTTCTATTTATAATGAAAATATATCAAGTTAAATAAAAACGTGGTGTCTAAAGTGTTGCTCTTAAATCATGGTATTGTGGGCTTAAATTATATCTAAAAAATAAGTATTTTATTGATGGTCTCCTATCTTCAACGGCTCTTATAAATGTGGCCATCTCTTAATAGTTTGTGGTATTCCTTTTCACTGCTTGTTTCTCAAAACCCTTAATAAACAAAATTGCAACATCTCACTGGACTCAGGTTTCAATGCATAAACGTTTTAATCTGGTGTTTATTACTCATACTGTGCGGGTGTCAAACTCGCAATACACGTATTGCCTATGAAGCACCTGATGTTTCTTACTAATTAGTTGTTTAACATTTGTTGATTGGCTTTGTGACTATTGCTTGCATCCAGCTTCTGGCGCGTGATTTTTGCAACTGTGTCATCTTAGGGAAGCTTAAGACTTACATTTAAGTGATGAATGGTGAATGTGGTTCCGGTGAATCTATGCAGATAAAAGAAATTCAACAGAACGAAATTGGTTTTTCGAAAAGGACAAAAATGACTTTTTTCGTAATCATGCTTTTTGCAAAGAAGTTATCACTGGTCAAAAGGTTCCGTTCTATACTGATATTGAAGGGAATAATAGTCCATACGATCCGTATGTAATTACCGCCTGTCTTATTCCAATTGCAAGCTGCTTAAGATTTATAAAGAAACGAGTTGAAAATCTTCAAGATGGGTGTGAGAGAATCTTTTTTTTTAATACCAAAGTTCCAGTGGACACACCATTCGCAATAACATGATTGGAGACTTGGATTTATACCTTTATTGACAATTTGTTCTTATATCATATTCTTCATCTCGCCTTATTCCGTTTATATCTCTTTTAGGATGAATATTATTATTTTGTTACCGCTTACCCCTGATTTCATGAATTCTTCATTTTTCTGAGGCTTATTATTTGCTAATTTGAGGCTTACAATTTTTTGGATATTGCTTTTCACGCATGTATCATGACATGTAACATGTTCATATTGGACATTTTATCTCCGTGCATGCAAATGTGTCATGTTAACAGAAAAGTCATTTTCATACTACAGGGATATTCTGTTTAATCTTTGGCAATAGTTTGTCTGCCCTAGGGCCTACTAGTTCTGATACTTCGCGTAGTGCATGTCAAACATATCCCATGACAACCCAATACTCTTCCCTTTGCCCCAAAGATTAGACTGATATGTAGGTCGTTAATTGTGGTATCTATTGCATGGCTGTGTTAGGGATTTCACCTGAACTTGTTTATTGAAAACGAACGACTTCCCTTCACCGTGAACAAATTCATCAAACCGAGAACGGATTGTTTCAGCTTTAGTTTTAACCTATACAAATTTATAACAGATATCTAATCAATATGAAATGTACGTACATAGTTCCTATTAGGTCTAATTCGTTGTCTCGGGCGTGACTTCATGGAATCGACTTAACATAATGAAAAGAGAAACTTTATAATTCCACATAGATTATGTGGAATTATAAAGTATCTCTTATAAAGTATCTCATAATCTATGTGGAATTATAAAGTTTCTCTTTTCATTATATCCTATTAGGTCAAGAAAAGATGCTAAAGTTTGTTAAATAGGAGGAAATTTTGATAAAAAAGTAAATTTGACTCTTCAATCAGAATATTTGTATCTTATGAGTAGTCTCCAGGTTTTTGGCGTGGTCATGTGAGAACCACTGACGTTGATCATTATGGACACCCTGCTGTGGTGAGAGCTCCAGATTATAAAATCAGTGGAATGATGATGTTGATAGGAGAGTAAAAATATTGTGGATTTCTACTTTTAGTCCAAGAATATTTTAAAGAAATTAGTGTGTCAAGGAGATCAGTGGTTCACTATGATCTGGAATGCCATCATCAAGTAATGCAAAGATTGCTTAATCCTCTGAAATTCTATTTTCAATGCGTTAATTTAGTTGAAAATAGAAAAAAATATCAATCCCAATCCTATTATAATTATAAAATTAATTAAAATTGGCAATTTTCCACAAAATAAAATTTTATCAATACGACCGGTCTCAATGTAACTACATCATCTTCTGATAACAGTCATTTCTCATTGTCTACTATACATGCTGAAAAGAAAGTGAGGGAAGGGTAGTGGAAAATGGGGAAAGAGGGCGGGGAGATAGAACGTGGGCAACGTGGATGACAAATGAGAGGGGAAAAAAAGGTGCGGATGAGGAGAAAGGGATGGGGAAAAAATTAACCACAATCCCGGAAAAACCTCGTGGCTGGATGGAGGGGGTTTTCTCGTTGAGGGTGGACCCTTGGTGCGGCGCCAAGCTCCTAGGGCCGTGGAGAAAAGGGGATGAGACCGGAGTTTCCCCGTCATTGACCGCGCGCAGATATCCATGCACAAAGAAGTGTGCGAAAAGGAGTAAAGACTGGGATCACTGTCTATATGGTTCCAAGGGGAAGGGAAGCCCTAGCGAGGGTTTAGGGAGGGGTGGAATAGGGATTTCACTAGTAAATGTCGGCGAGCGAGTGGGGGGGTGTTGGGGTGGGAGGAAGGAAGGGGGGGAGAGAGGGGTGTGGGGGACACAAAGCTTTCCACCTTCTTCGGGATAACATGGTCAGAGGGTGCACAGGGGGGATGGGGGGGAAATTCCAACATTTAAGGACAGGGGAACACTGGTCACACGTGCGTCGAGGGAAGGTGATGGAAAGGAGGGGGGAGGGTGAAGATGAAAATTGGACTTCGTTGTTGAGGTCCAAGTCCTTGCAATGTAAGATTTACAGCTCTTCCATGGCGTCTAATTTCTTTCCTTTGGTCAGGTTGTGAAGCACTTTAAAAATTGAAATTACAAAAATGGTTGAAATCAAGAAGATGTTTGGCAAAAATAGAATTGGTATTACCGGTGATAAAACCTTTCCTATGTTCACGGATGCGAGTCGAAAAACTCCTGCCTGTCTGGCCAATGTACGTAGCTCCACACTGACACTGAATTTCGTATACACCAATTTGATTATTGCAATGTATGGGGTCTTTATTTGAGCATAAGGCTTTGAACAGATTATTGGGGGTATAAAATGAAAATGGGGAAATGATCTTTGGGAAACCTGTTGGGCGATTTTGTATGGCACGGAGTTATGGAATGGGAGTTTGCACCACTTACGCTCTGAAGCAGTGGTAACTGCGAGGGAAACGTTTAACTTCAGGGCTTGTTTCTTAAGTTTTTTCTTTAATGAATTATCTATTAAGTTGACCTGGTAACCGTTTTTAAAAGCTATGTGTTTTATAGTTTTGACCTCTCGTTCAAAGTTGGATTTGGTCAAGGGTATACTAATATACTCTCATATGTCACCCACGTTGCCCACGTTCCACCTCCCCTCCCTCTTTCCCCATTTTCCACTACCCTCCCCTTACTTGCTTTTCAGCATTAGTATATAGTAGACAATGAGAAATGACTGTTACCAGAAGATGATGTAGTTACATTGAAACCGGTTGTGTTAATAAAATTTTATTTTGTGGAAAATTGCCAATTTTTATTAATCATGATATTCCACCATATCACGCCTGAAACGTCTCTTTTTATAATTACAAAAGTTCGTATGCAGTTCCCAACTCACTTCTTTTCTTAGTAAGACTCCTCGTTTATTCTTAATTGCAATATCATGACTGAAATTATTATAAATATGTATCATCAAGCATACTCTCTCTCCCATGAATAATTTCTATATATCGTAAAAGGGCTTGTGTGTTTAGTAGTAAGAATATTAAGTGTATCTTGCGTGACCAAGGAAAATTGTTTGCATGGTATTCTGGACGCAGAAAATGTCCCTGCTATCGACGATTCCGTAATACCTTCAATAATCTTTTGATAGTTTCGGGTTTCCATTTAATGACAGGCGGGAAGCTCAGCCAACTATCCTCCAGCAATCGGCATTTATTTTTTCATTCTCTTATCTGGGTTTTACATGGACACTGTTGGCCCTTTA